>CM028345.1:47171599-47361629 GCA_016618105.1 Dendrobium huoshanense | reverse complement strand
AAGTCGCACGAAGGGGGATTCGCCTTCGCTCTCTCGCTCGCTGCTCTTTGTGTGTCGGGACGAACGAAGGGAAAGACAGAGCAGGGAGCCGAAGGAGATCCCCATTGCCTTGTTTGCTGTGGCTTCGGACGGAAAGCCCAAAGGCCGCCCAAATGAGCCTATGAGGCTCTCTCGTTACTTGAAACGAGGAGAATGTACTTGAGTACATTGACCCAAATTTGGGTGAGATTTGAGAGAAAATCTCAGCCCTAGGTTCAAAATTCTGATTTGGGGAGTTGATTGAGCCCAAATCAGCCAATTGGGGCTGAAATCAGCTCCGAATTGGGCTCGACCCGAATCGATTGAGTCGATTTGGGTCCGATTTTGTTCGATTGAGTCAATTTTGTGAAATTGAACTCCGATTGATGCCGATTAGCGTCGAATTGGGTCGACGACGCTCGACGAGGTTCGATTGGGTTTTAAATGATTTGATTTAATTTTAATTAATTAAATTGATTTAATTTAATTAAATTGGAGTCTAATTTGAGTCGATTTTGTCTCGACGTCGATCGATCGAGTCGATCGAGCGCGATCGAGCCTAGTCGGGCTCGATCGGGGTCGAGTCGGTGCGAAATATTCGTCAACAAAAGGACCCCCAATATGTGTGGTGAACGAAAAGAAGTACGCCACACATATTGGCGTTGACCAAATAATGATCAAACGAGATCTTCCAAATCAAATAGAGTATGATTGAAAGAGGAAGAGAGATCTATGAAAGCCTAAACTTGGATTTAAGCAAGATCTACAAAGATAAGGAGATTTCTATCTATCACCTTAAAGAAAGAGTTTTAGATTACTCTTGAAAGAGAGTTTAGAAGTATTTTGACAACTTCTAAAGAGATCTCTAAAGACAATTGTATCTTTAGAGAGATTTGATAGGAATAGAAGTATTTTGGCAACTTCTAAGAGGAATTCTAGAGATATTTGATATTTCTAGAAACGATTTAACTTGGTTAGAAGTATTAGATAACTTCTAAGAGGCTCCTAGAGATGTTTTGGTATCTCTAGAAAGATTTTGGATTAATTAGAAGCATTTTGACAACTTCTAAAAGGGTTTCTAAAGATATTTGGTATCTTTAGAAGAATTTGATTTGATTAGAAGAAATTTGATAACTCTAAAAGAGCTTGGGATATCTTTCTATCACCTAAAGGCTAGGGGTATTTTGCTACCACCTACAAGATTTCCAAGGATATTTTGGCTATCACTTGAAAAGAGATTAGAGACATTTGAAGTCTCTAAGAGGATCTTAGGGATATTTTGTTATCTCCTAAAAGTTAGGGGTATCTTGGCTACCACCTAAAGGGTTCTCAAAGATATTTTCACTATCATTTGAGAGGTTAGGAACATTTGTTGTTTCCTAAAAGGTCCAAGGCATTTGGCACCTATTGGAAAGCTTAAGAGGTATTTTGGCAACCATCTAGAGGTAGAGCTTATCTTATTTTGTAAGATAAAACTCTAAAGGCTAAGGCTAAGAGTATTTTGACTACTCCTTAGGCCTTGAAGGTATTTGGTATAAGATTATCTATTTTGGCTAGATAAATCTTAACATTTGGGAAGACTAAATGGTGTTTTGGCAACCACTAAAAAGTCTAGATTTGGGTAGATCTATGATGTTCAATTTGGGTAGAACAAGATCTAAAGGATGAGCTAGGAGAGACCTTAGAAGGTTTGAATTCTACCTAAACTCAAAATTGATAAGAAGACTCCTATTTGGGGATGTCTACACTTAGCATTTGGTACTAAGATTTGCATTTGACTTTCATTTGGAGAAAGATAAATTTAAACTTTCCTTTTGGGGAAAGAAAGAGATGAACTTCCTTTGGAGAAAGATGAACTTGATTTTCTTTTTAGAGAAAATTGAATTGCCTTTCCTTTTGGGAAAGGTGAATTTTCTTTCCTTTTGGGGGAAAGAGAAAGATTTGAAAGTTTGGACCGAGATTGTAATAATCCGGACCCAGTCCACAACCGGATGAAAAGAACATTTCCACTTGAAAGAAACATTCATTCATTGAAATTTAAAATTTGGATACAATCAATTGTAATATTTCTTGAGGTAACGCCCATTGATAGGCAACATGGGACGTTCACCATTACAATCAATCAACTGGTAAGATCCACCTTGATAGGCCTTCTCTACTACAAAAGGGCCTTCCCAAGTAGGTTCGAACTTGCCACCTATTTTACGGTGGGCTATAATCGGTCTGCGAAGAACTAGGACCAAGTCGCCAACCTTGAAAGTCCTAGGACGGACCAATTTATCGGGGCTTGAGCCATGCGGGCTCGGTACAACTCGAGGTTCTGTTGAGCAAGCAAACGCTTCTCATCTAAACCATCAAGTTCCTCCAACCTTAGTTGGGCATTTTGTTCACTTGTGACTTCATTGTTTATTGCAATTCTAAGAGATGGGAGCTGTAACTCCAAAGGGAGAACCGCCTCCGCTCCATAGACTAGAGCAAACGGAGTGGCCTGTGTTGGAGTTCTATATGTGGTCCGATAGGCCCACAATGCCTCACCAACTTTTCGTGCCATTGACGTTTGTTCTCATCTAAGGTTTTCTTTAACAACTGAACTAATGTCTTGTTGAAAGCTTCAGCCAATCCATTAGCTCGAGGATAGTATATCGTACTATACCTCCAATCAATGTTATGTTTGCTAACAAATTGATTAAGCTTGGTACTCTTAAAAGCAGGACCATTATCGGATATGATTCGACGAGGAACGCCAAATCCTGTATACGATATGGTCCTTCAAAAATTGTAGTACATGGCTAGTTTTGACTTCTCTTAGTGGTATGGCTTCAGCCCACTTTGAGAAGTAGTCGGTAGCAGCAAGTATAAACCTATGACCCTTAGAGGAAGGAGGATCAATAGGCCCAACAATATCAGTTCCCCAGCTTTCAAAAGGCCAAGAGGCTATTGTTGGGTGCAAAACATTTGGTGGTTGATGCAAAACTACCCCATGTACTTGGCATTGGTGGCATTTCCGTGCTATTTCCACACAATCTTTAATCATTGATGGCCAATAGTACCCAAGCCTTTTAATTTTCAATTTCATTTTGGGCCCGATTGGTGGGCGCCACACAACCCCGCATGTACCTCGGTCACTATCTTGTGGGCTTCATCTTTTGCAAGACATCGCAACCACATTTGATCAAATGACCGCCGATACAACGTGTTGTTAATTAGTGAAAATGACAATGCTCTGTTCTTTATTTGGTGAGCAACAGACTTCTCCTTAGGTAGTTTACCATTTTGTAGATATTCAATGAAAGGTTGGCGCCAATCATCCTCATCCTCTACCACAAATGAAAACTCACCAAAGGAAGAAGGTTCATTCAAATTTTCAAAGTCAATAGGAGACAAAATTTGGCGATTTTGAACTTCTATTTGGACTGAACCCTTTTCGGGGCATGACATTTCCTTAGCAAGCTTTGCTAGAACGTCCGCCGTAGCGTTTTGACCACGCGGTATTCTAACCAAAGTTGCATTAGGAATTTGCTCAAACAATTTCATGGCATACGAGTGGTATTTAAGCAAGTTGGGTTCAAAACTTTGTAGGTTCCCGCAACTTGGTTAATCACCAACTGTGAATCGCCATAAATTTTAATATTCTTAATTTCCATCGATATTGCTAATTCTAAACCAGTTATCAGAGCTTCATATTCCGCCTCGTTGTTTGTACAAGGGTCCGATAAACTGTAAGAATATCGCAATATGGCTTTGTCAGGTGTTATGAATATCAAACCAACTCCAGCTTTACCGGGGAGAAGGGTCTGTGGTTCAGTACCTCTTTGGAAAGAGGCCGCACCATCAAAATACAACTCCCAAGCAGAGCTTTCATGGTTATCCAAACTCATTATTTGTTCATCAGGAAGATCGTCGTTTAGGGGAGATCCTGCCGGTATTGGGTGTGCTGCTAGGAAATCAGCAAGAGCTTGTCCTTTTATAGCACGTTGGGGAGTGAAAGTGATGTCGAATTGAAGTAGTATCATGGCCCATCTGGCTAAACGTCCTGAGAGTGTAGGACGGGTCATGAGGTACTGAAGGGGATTGACCTTAGAGATCAGATTGACTTTATGAGAGAGCATGTAATGCCTAAGCTTTTGAACAGCAAAAATAAGGCATAAGCAATGCTTCTCAATGGAAGGGTAATTCATTTCAGTAGGAATCAGACGTCTGCTCAAGTAGTATAGGGCATTCTCTTTTCCTTCATTGTTGGTTTGGGCCAACAAAGCTCCAAGAGACTCATCTGAAGCTGCAGTGTAAAGAATTAATGGCCTCCCTGGAATGGGAGCGGCCAAAACTGGAGGGGACAAAAGATAGCGTTTTATACTATCAAAAGCTTTTTGGCAGCTATCATCCCAATAGAATTCTGAATCTTTCTTTGAAAGGGCTGCAAAGGGTTGGCATCTACCAGACAAATTGGATATGAAGCGTCTTAGATATGCCAACCTACCTTGGAAAGATCTTAATTGAGTAAGACTTCTAGGAGGTTTCATTTCTAATATAGCCTTGATTTTAGTAGGGTCGATTTCAATGCCACGATGTCGAACAACAAACCCAAGAAACTTCCCTGAAGTCACCCCGAAAGCACACTTTAAGGGATTCATCTTGAGGTCGTACCGACGAAGTCGTTCAAATACAACCCTTAAATCAAACAAGTGATCCTCTCTTTCTTTGCTTTTGACCACGAGATCATCGATGTAGCATTCAACTTTGTCATGAATGAGTTCATCAAAAACTCTGGTCATTGCACGCTGGTAGGTTGCACCAGCATTCTTAAGGCCAAAAGGCATGACCTTATAGCAGTATATTCCAATGGGTGTTCTAAAAGCAGTGTATTGCTCGTCCTCCGGGCCATTTTGATTTGGTTGTACCCCGAGGACCCATCCATAAAGGAAAAGAGACCGTGAGAAGAAGCAATGTCAATCATGAGTTCAGGGATTGGCAATGGGAACTCATCTTTAGGACATGCTTTATTCAAGTCTCTAAAATCGACACATACGCGAATCTGTCCATTCTTTTTCTTAACAGGGACAACACTGGCTAACCAAGAGGGGTATTTTTCCTCTCGAATAAACCAGCTTCGATTAATTTTTTCACTTCTTCAATTACTTGTTGTTCAATTTCCAAACGCATCCTTCTAGGAGCTTGTTTGACTGGAACAACATTTGGTTGAATGGCAAGTTTGTGGACTGCTATGTCTGGATTTAATCCGGGCATTTCATCATAACTCCAAGCAAAACAGTCCTTAAACTCTGTCAAGAGTTGTACCATACCATTGGCATCATTTTCATTTAACAAAGCACTAATAAAAGTGGGGCGTGGATTTTCTTCAGTACCCAAATTGATTTCTTTAATTCATCAATCGTTGATTTGATTTCTTCCTCAAATTCAGGGGGTGCATCCCTAATTTGAAGGTAATCCGGGTCGTTGTTAGCCTCTAAACATAACCTCTCAACAGCGTTGTAGGTTTCTGTAAAGATCATATCAACTTCCAGATTGTTGGTAATAACCAAACAGTAATCATCATCATCTATTGGTCCGACAGTACCAAAGCCAACACCATATTTATTCTTTTTCAATTTGTATTTAGGATTCCACAAATTTTCATGTTGTTGGGCTTCGCCTTTGGACCACATAGAAGGAGCAAAACCTCTTTTAATCAAACTTTTTACACCAGCGGGATACCAATCAAAAGGTAGTTCTACCATTTCATTCAAAGAAAGATCCTCAAGTTCTACACCCACTTCTGAACTTGAGGGTTGATGTGCTTTATAGAAAACACGCTTCTTCCCCACCTCTTCTTCTAAATTAGGTGCAACACATACATTTAAATCATCTACTTTGCTTTCATACAAAGGAGTTAAAGTTTTTGCAAACTCATTCAGCTTTTCAAATGTAGTGAAATCGGACACCTCCTCTTTCTGAGAGTTGTCCTCATCACATGAAAAATTTTCTTTAATGTTCCAAATAGGCTTTTCAGTAATCACCCACTTTGAACCAGCATCTTTTGAACTACCCATCACATTTGGCTCAGCTTTTGTATTGGATCCTGAGCCTACATGGGTGATGGGCCTTCTAGGAGTAGGTGGTGGAGATGAGGCATTGGTGGCCCCATCCTCCACCCATCTTGGCTTCTACCTCCTCTACCACGATCTCTCCCACGAGCACGTTGTGCCATCCTACCTCCTCGTTGTGTTGAAGGAGGGGCAGGATTCCAACTTATCTTCTCCTCAAGCTCCTCTTGAAGGTGCTCTTGGACAAGTGTTGGAGACTTTTCTTTAGGTGCACTAGTTCCCACTTGATCTTCAGTTGGTACCACAGATCTAGAAAACACTGATAGCCTCTTTGGAACATAATAAGAAGCATCTTCGTATTTCCCAACTTCATGCACACTAAATGGTTTCAAATCTCCCTTTATGCAGTACTCTACACCATTCCTTTCATATTTCATGCATTGGTGTAGAGAGGAAGGAACCATTTTGTATTCATGGAGCCAAGGCCTACCAAGAAGTGCTTTAAATGAAGTTTCAGAATCAATGATATGGAATTTAGCCTCAGTTCTCAAATCCCCCATCAAAAGAGAAAGAGTGACAGAGCCTAAAGCCCTTTGCCCCTTTTCATTGAAGCCACGCAACATCATTTTGTCAGAACTTAATTTTTGCGTGTCAACATTGAGATGGGCCAAAGTTCTTAGGCTCATTATGTTGACCGATGCACCCGGATCAACAAGCACTCTATTCAACTTGAAGTTGTCAATATCAACAGTTATATAAAGTGGGCGATTGTGATCTGAAGTACCTAGAAGTAAATCTTCATCAGAAAAGGTTACTCCAGGTACTTCTTTGAAGTGTAAAGCCTCCTCAAAGGAACATTCTGCGAGTTGAGCCAAACAAATTTCAGGATCAAGTAAAGCCTTGACCAAAGCCTCTCGCATTTCAGGAGAAAGCACGAGAGCATCATATATGCTCAACCTCGCAGGTAGTTTCCTAAGGTGAGCTAGCACATTATAATCCACTTTTGGTAGTCCACCACCCACTTGTTCTTGTGGAACATGTGTTGGTGGAACCACGCCCTCATTTTGTTTGACAGGTTCTTTTCCCTTATCTTTTTTAGATGCCATTGGAGATGGTACAACACGACCACTTCTGAGATTTATTTCTGTTACTTCTTCAGGCTCAGAAGTTGAGGTCACATCAACCAAAACCTCAGAATCTGATTCTTCTTTAACTTGATTTGTCTCTAAATCAGGTGACTCGGGCTCAATGACAATCTTTACTCCCTGCATTTTGTACACGGGTAGATCATCATCAGAACTAGATTCACATGATTCAGGCAATTGAGAAGACTCAGACACAGCTTGCTCATTTTCAGATTCAGAATGGACAGATAACACGTACGCGAAAGGATCGTTCATTTCACTAACACCCTTTGGAACATACATGAAATCAGAGAGGGTAAGAGGCTTGGGGGATTTCCCCTTGCCATTTGGAAGGATAACTTGCTTGATTTTAGAAAATGGTTCTTCTTTTTTCTTTCCCTTCACCATTGAAACTCTCTTTTCAAGAAGTTTCAAAGGTGAAGGACCCTTTCCCTCCATTGAGTTATTTGGAGGAACTCCAAATGCCTTTTTCATGGGCATTTGAGTTTCTTTTGGAAACTCCAATGGGGTGTTGGGTAACTTGTTTAGCTTTTTCAAGGAAGATCTGGACAAAGACAACTGCCAACCCTCTGCATCTGTAAGCAACTCAACACTGCCCTTCTGGTTGAACACTGTTGGAGGGGAAACTGTAGTGATTGACTCTGTTTTCTGCCCTTTAGTAGGGATGACCTCCACATGAATAACCTTGACAGACCCTTGTGAGGGGTTCGCTAGGTATGCATTAGGAATACTCATCCTACCAGACTTGTACTCACTTTCAACCCAATCTTTAAAAACATAGCAATCTTCTAGAACATGACCCAACATCCTATGATAGGGGCAATAGTTTGGCTCATTGCTCTTATCAACATCTGCTGGTCTTTTGGGTTTGGGGAGTTGGAAGTTATCATCTTGGATCAAAGACTTAAAGATTTTCTTTGTGGCATCTCTCCTAAAAGAGTACTGTTGGTTAATCTTTTCTGTCAATCCCCTAGGATCGGGCTTTTTGGCTACCCTATCCTTATCTTTTCTAGGCTGCTGCTCAGTGATCTTTCTAGGCTGCTGTTGCTCAGTGATCTGAATCTGCTTTCCCTTCTGAAATGATAATGCTGACACACTGCCCTTTTTTTCAACTGCTTTCTGTTTGAATTTCTTGGCTTGGTCACCATTGCTGTTATCTTTAAGGAATGACAACTGAGATGCTTCAGATTGCAAGCCAGAAGCTTTACTAATCAATTTTTCAAAAGTCCTAATAGTGAACCCTTTGAGAATGAGTGCTATAGGACCATGAATATTTCTTAGTAAAATTTCTATAGCATGTTGTTCTTGGAGTTGTGGTTCACATTTTAGGCTAAGATTCCTCCACCTAAGAATGTAATCCACCAACCCCTCATTTGGCTTTTGCCTCTCCACCACAAGGTCTCCCACTGTAACGTGATGTTGGGCCCCCGCAAACCTCTTTACAAACAAGGATTCCAACTCTGAAAAGGTCTTTACTGAACCATTTGGTAACTCAGCGTACCAGTCAAAAGCCACCCCTGAAAGACTGCTCACAAACTGTCTGAAGAGGAGAGCGTCACTGCCACCCACATTACAACACCCAGCTCTAAAGTGAGCTAAATGTTGACGTGGGTTTCCTATACCATTGAAGAGCTTGAAGGAAGGGGAAACAAAACCTTTGGGGTATTGTACTAAGTCAAACTCCTCGGGATAAGGTCTTCCTCTCTGAACAGAGTGACCTCCTTTCCCATGTGCTATAGACTCCTTGATTTGCTGATTGATGAAATCCTTCAAATCTTCCTTTGAAGGTTGGAGATTTACTGACCCAGGCTCATTCTTCTCTTGACTCCCAATATCCTCATCAACTTGTACTACCTCCTTAGCCTTTTCTGCACTAGTAGAGGGTTTATCAATTGTGTTTGGGGCCTTTTGGGGACCCAAAAGCTGAGTAGTAAGGGCAGTCATGGCAGAGGCCATCTCATCTAACCTTTTAGACATCTCACTAAGCTGAGTATCCTTTTCTTTCAACTGTTTTAGCAAGGCACGGATCTGGGGATTTTCACTCCCTTCCTCCTCTACTGGCACCTCTAACAACTCATCTGTATGAGGGTCTCCTGGAAGAGAGGATCCTCTTCTGCTATAGTGGAGAACATAGATATCCTCCTCATCCATAAGATCATCCTCATCAGGGTTAAAGTTTTGAACCAATTTTTTATAATTTTCCTCTTCCTCCTTGTCCCTCCTTTCATCCTCATCAATTTTTCTAAGGCTTTCTTTCAAGTAATCCATCATTTCTTCAATGGTTTTGCCTGTTGAAGGGTTGACATGAGAAGGATGATATTCCTCATAACTATTCACCTCCATTGGTGCTTTCCCTTTATCATTAGGATCAACATGAGTGGAAGAGGAAGAGTGTACCTTTGATGGAGCCACCACCTTGGGTCTCCATTCTTCCTTCACCCCAGATGAGGAGGTATGGGATTTTTGGTGTCCCAAATTTACCTCATCTAAAGGTGGAGTCTGAATGTGAGCCCCAGAATGTGGCTCATCATAAGGAGTAGGAGGTTGGTCTTCTTTTGGAGACCTCCTAAACCTAGTAGGTACATCAGATCTAACAGAACTAGAAAGGGAAGTTCGAGGGACCACTCGGCGATCAGGGTGATCAACCTTTGGTCTGCCACGAACCTGAGGTAGCGGTGCTGAGTAGTCAACCAAAACAATCTGCTCACTGGCTGCCCTTTCCTGACGAGGCCCAGAACTATACCCATCTGTCAAAGCTGACACTGCTGGCTGCTTAGAGAATTTGCGCCTATCTCTTCGGGTTGGCTCTACAATCAGTTTGCTATCTTCAGGATCTCTATCCTCTTTCAGAAGTAACTTAGCAAAATCTCTAGTGATTGTGTTTTTCATGGCCTTAATCACTTCCTCTTTGGTGGTATGCATTCGATCAGCCACCCTTTGAAAAATTCTTCTTATTCCCTTCTCCCACTTCTTTGTCATCTCATCAGGAGTACTTTCAGAAACTCTAAGTGGGGGTCTAGGGGGCGGTGTAACTATCTTCTTAACGTCCTCCTCTCCCCTAGACAAAGAAAGAGGATAGAACCTACTCCCCTCAGCTAATGGAGAGAGGTCCATCATCTCAGAATCCCGCTCAGCTTTTTCTTCCCTTTCCTTTCTCTTCTTATACCTCCTATATTTGTTCCTTTTCTGGGATCTAGTAAGGAGGTAGGTAGAACTGCCCCCTTCCTCAAACTGACTGAACTGGAAAGGACCCTCAGACCCAGGGACACTTGGAGCAACTACTACAGACTGAACTGGCTCAGGTTCTTTCTTAACAAACTTCTGCTTATGCAACACTGGAGTTAAAGCTGTTTGTCTTTCATCTGATTTCAGGACCTTAGGGAAGGTCAACCTATTAAAAACAGAAGGTCGAGAGGCTAAGGCTTTTGGGGAGACCTCAGCCACCCTCTTCCTACTATCCTGAGTAGGTGACCTCTCCCTAGTGGGCAGGTTTATTTCCAACACCTTCTTTTCAGATGAAGGTTGGTTCTCCAAAGTCCTAGCTTCAGAGGGTGTAGGACCTTGGAAAATAACCTCCATATCCTCAAAACCCTGCCCAAATTTGATCATATCCCCAGGAGCAAAGCGGGACTGATCAAAGGACAATTGTAACTGATCACCAAACTTAAAAATCAATCTGCCTTCCATTTCTGTTCTATTGAATTTCCAAGCAACTGAATCCCAACAGATACCCTGAAAACCAAAATTTCTGACATCAATCCCTCTGTTGTATCTTTTCGAACTCAATTATCATGACATCAATCGATCATTGCACTTTTTCTGGGTTTTCTGACCACTGACATGAATCACTGACCGCCCACAACTGTGACCCGAATTTTGATGAAATGATGAAGGAAATTGAAAGATTTTGGAAGTTCACACCACTTGACATTGTTTGGTTGTAAATTTCTTACAACCACAGCAATTATGATGTGGGGAAATTTGGAATTGAATTTATATTTGAGATTTTGAAAATGATTAATCTTGGAAAATCAAAGTTCACCTTTCTTATATTTTTTTTGAAAGTTCATTTGAAAAAGCTCATTTTTTATTTGCATTTGCTTGTATCGGAACCATTCAATCCAACATTTGAAATTGGAAGAGGTATACAATACAAAATTGATTTTGCAAATGCCATTTAGCCAATATTTAGGATGACTTATTGAAAACCACTAGTTTAGATGAAAAGAGACATCCTCCCCAGCGGAGTCGCCAGAAAATCTGTTGGAGAATTTTTTGTATCCTCAAACGGATTGCATATTTTATAATCGGGCACGGCATAAGAATACGATATATTACCCCGGAGGGTAAAAATATCATCTCCTTATGGGCTCAATAATAAAATTTACAATTATTTAACAGAGATTCCCCCACTCAATATTTGGTTGAGTGGGGTTTATTTATTTCTGGGGTACAGACATCCCATAGGGGCAAGCCCCTATGGTTAATTACATCCCAAGTTTGATTTGGGAAAACTTTTGATTAAACTAGTGGTTTTGCTTATTTTGAAGTCATTTAAATGTTGGCTAAAACTTGATCTTTTTGTTTTGAAATCCATGAAAGTCTTGCAAAAGGTTTTGGCCCTTAGGAATTTCAAGGAAGAGGTTGATCAACTTAGATATAGATTTTGGAATGAGAGCCAAAGGAGATGAAGTAGGAGCACTTGATTCTGAGGGAAACTCAGAGGTGCTCGGACTATCCTATGTTGGGCTTTACATTTTAGCAACCTAATTTTGGTTTAAGTTGACATTTTATTAGAAGATTGGGGCTTACATCCCAACAACAATTGTTGGAGGAACTGCCCGAAAGATGAGGGCTTATAGGGTGATTTGGAATCAACCCTTGCCTCGGACCCTAAGACTAAGGTGAGGACTACCGATAGGTAGTGCCTCGAACCTAGATCTAACGAGTGCAAAGAGGGAATTACAAGCTACACCTCACAAGAGGCATAGCCCGCCCGACCTTTGGATTTATTGTCCCGCCTGGAAGGGACTACCAGCTAAACTCCCCCTAATCGCTTTCAAAACCATGTTGTTTAGTCTCAATGCAAATGTAGAGTGGTAGGGTTGTTTTTATTTAGAAGGTAGGGCTTATAACTTAGCTTTGAGGCTAAGATGCCTAATTATGTGGGTATGCATATGCTGACTCATAAAGAAAAAGACTTTTGTTATCTAATCCTTAAGTGAGGGCTTTCTATATGCAACACATTTGGCCATGCATGATTGTTTTAAATTTGGAAGACTTGGCTCCTTGAAGGGAGCCATGCAAATTTTCTTTTTTGTTAGAAAATTGTGGAGCCTAATTTCATTTTAAGTTGCTTATATTTTAAAGGGGTAGAAAACTTAGTTTTGTCCTAAGAGCCTACCGTATCCAAAGTCCAAGCCATGCCCACAAAAACAAAGGAAGAAACCTAGGAAAGACATGCATTTCTATTGCACACCCAGGTAAACAATCAAACATGCTTTTATTTATAAGTAAAATGCAGAAATGTAAATAAAGTCCAGTTTATTACAACCAAATTTGGCAGCTGAGTTGCCTGCCATTATACAACCCAGTTGAATTAATTACAGACTCTACTTGTGGGGTCTTCAAGCTTTACAAAAGTTTGGGCTTCATCTTCTTTGCTCCCTTCCTTTGCTCCAAACCCCCACAAGTTTTACATCCTATTTCTACCAAATACATGATAAAAAAAAAGACTCAAATCTGCAAAACAGAGTTAGGAGGCAGTTTATATAGCAAGAATATGATCATCTCAAAATTGGCCTAGCACTTAGAGTGCTAAGCACTAGGCCCCTGCTTCTACCCTATTGGCCACATCTTTGGGGGGTTTTAAGCGGTACCTGTCATGCAAGCAGTTTATTATCATTTATGAGCGCCCCCCTTTTAGATATGGCCACCTGCACAGAAAAGCATTTATATTTCTATACTAACCACTTAAGGGCAAGTGCCCACACGTAGACAATACAAGGGCAATCAATCCACAACATCAATCACATGCGCACACAAAGAAAAATCCTAATCCTAGCATGCCTAAGGGGCTGTGCACCTAAGTGTGTGAGGCTTGTGTGGTATGTCACACTAAGGGTCCTTCTAGAGTTTGGGTCTAAGAAAGGAGCATCCAACATGTGGCTTTTGGTGCCACTTGTTGAGAAATCTCCTTAGCTTTTGGAGTTAAGAAGGAGATGTAGGAATCCGACATTTAGCTTTTGAGCTAAATGTTGGAGAGTTCTCTTTTGGCTTTTGGAGCCAAAGAGAGGAGACATCTCCTACAACTTTGGAGTTGGAGGAGAATTGGGAGAAAATGCAACTTTTGGGTTGCAAATTCATGAAGGTCTTTAGACATTTTGATGTCCAAAGAGAGAATTGCCCCCTTCCAACTTGAGTTTGGAAGGGCAAAGAGAAATAGGACTTGAATCCTAAGCTTGGGGTGAATTTACTTGTTGCTTTTTTTTTTGGTTCAACAAGTAAGATAATTTGGGACAAAATTGGATCACTCAATATAGGTTTAGTGAAAGTGGGTTTCATACAACTTTTGAGTTGTAGGAAAAGTAAAAGAACCTATGGCTTTGAGCTAAGGTAAGGAATTCCTTTAAGACTTTTAGAGTCTATAGGAATGAAAGAGGATTTGTAACTTTAAGGTTACAAATCAAGAAGGTGGTTCCTTGAATTTTTGTATTCAAGGAGGTGGAGTTTCATTTCCTTAATTTGGGTTAAGAGAAATGAAGAGAATTTTGATGGTTTCCTACAATCTAGATTTGTAGAAAAGGAAGTAGTCCAATGTGCAATCTAGAGATTGCAAATTAGAGGAATTCTTTTGGATATGTGGTGTCCAAAGAAAAGAAAGGTTTCATCCCTCCAATTTTGGGTTGGAGGAGAAAAGGGGAGGGGATGTGACTTGGAAGTTACAACCCCAAGAGGATTCTTTGAACATTTGGTATCCAAAGAAGAAGGGTGCATTCTCAAAATTTGGATTGAGAGAATGAAATAGTTTCCTACAATTTTTTTGGGTTGTAGGAAGGAGAGGGTGCAAGGTTTTCCTACAACTTATAGGAAAAAGGAAATATGAAATGCAACTTGGAAGTTGCAAAATAGAAGATCTTCCTTGAACATTTGGCATTCAAAGAAGGGGATTCATTCTTCCAACTTGAGTTTGGGAGCATGAAAATGATTTAAATACTCTCCCACAATCTTGACTTGTAGGAAAGAGGGAGGAAGATGCAACTTATGGGTTGCAAGTCCAAGAACATTCTTTGAGCATTTGGTGTTCAAAGAGACATGTACATCCTCTTAGTTTTAGATTTTAGGAGAATGTAAGGGTTTTCCTACAACTTATTGGGTTGTAGAGAAGAGAAACAACAAGCAAATTTTGGATTTACATGTCGAGGAGATTCCTTGGACATTGGGTGTTCAAGGAGGAGCATTCATTTGCTTAATTAATGGCTAAGCAAATGAAGAAGACTAAGATTTGAATCCTATGTCCAAAGGATTATTCATTGGTTTGTACTCCAACAAATGGAATATTTGAAAAGCTTCCTACAACTTTGAGGTTGAAGGAAGAAGATGTAACTTAGAAAGTTACAAAATTCATAGAAAACCTTTGAATATTTGATATTCAAAGAGGGGTGATCATTCACTTAAACTTGGGTTAAGTGAATGGAAAGGAAAGGCTAGGTTTTAAATCCTAAGCCTAAGCGGGGATGTTCAATTGTTAAACTTAGGTTCAAACAATTGAGAGGAAGAACTTAGAGTTTGGTTCTAAGTTCAACAACCCCATGTGATAGTAAGTAGAAGTTTAGGAAAAGCTTCAAACTATTATACATGGGATGACATTTGTTTGTTGATTTTGCATTTCAACAAACAAAGAAAAGGAAATAACCTAGGATTGATCCTAAAGTTAAAGGATTTATGCAATGATATGTTTAAAGGCTTGAGGAGCCTTAAAATATCTTGCATGAGAAAAGATATGTTGGTTTCTCATATTCCAACAAAAGGGAGAAACTTAAAGTTTACCTCTAAGCTCAAGAGTTTGAGGCATGATGTGTTTTAGGATCTAGAGAAATCCATAACACCACACATGATGAAGATGGGTGAAAGCTCCTAAGATAGACTAGGAGACATGCAATGAGGTATTTGAAGCTTTGAAAATGCTTCAAATGTCATGCAGAAAAGGAGAGGAAAATTGTTTGTTGATTTTGTTTCAACAAACAAGAAGTGAATAACTTAGAATTGGTTTCTAAGATTTGACCACCATGTAATGATGTTTGATTGGAGTCTTTGGATACTCCAAATTATCGTACATGAGGGAGAGGAGTATTCATTTGTCAATTTTATGTCTTAACAAACGAAGGGAAGGAAAAGAATTTAGGATTTTGTCCTAAAATCAAAGGACTCATACAACGACATATTTAAAGGCTTGAGGAGCCTTAGGATATCTTGCATGAATAGATCTTTGTTGGTTTTGAGTTCAACAAAGGATGTGAAGGAACTTGGAATTTGGTTCCAAGTTTCAAAAGATTCATGCACTCTAACACTTAGAGCTTTGAGAATGCTCTAAGTATCATGCATGAGAAAATGTAAGGGTGGACATTTGTTGATTTTGTCTCAACAAATGAGAGAAGTGAATTACTTGGAGTTTGGTTCCAAGTTTCTAATGATTCTTGCAACATCTTTGGAGCTTTAGGGAAGCTCCAAGTGTTATGCAAAAAGAGATGATTTGTAGTTTAAAACTACAAATCAAGAGACAAATCATTGAGTTTTTGTGTTCAATGATGCAATGCCTTCTTCCTATGCTAGGTTAGGCAAATGAGATAGGCTATATTTAGAACTCTAAGCCTAAAAGGGAATTCTTTCATCGACTTTTGTGTCTCAAAAATGAAAGAAAGAGGTAGCTTAGATTTTTGGTTCTAAGCTACAAGACTTTCATATAACGATAGTTTGGAATTTTGAGAGTTCCAAATCATCACATATGAGAGGAGTGCTTGTATGCTAACTTTGTATTATTAGCAAACGGAGTGGAGACTTTAGGATTTGTTTTCTAAAACTTTGATTCATGGACTAAAATAATTGGGACTTAGAGGACACCCCAACTATTAAGCATGAAGGACATGTACATAAGGAAGGGAAACTTCTACTCTCCTACAAATGTTTTGGATTTGCTTGAAAGAGGGAAGGCAGACTTTCTAATGCACTAGAAGGTTTTCCCAAATCAAATTTGATATGATTTTGGGGACTTGAAAGTTTCTAGGAGAAACCTAAAGATCTATTATGGCAAGATCTAAGAGGGATCTAAGAATAAACATGTAGTGGAACCTAGGCTTTTGGAATCCTAGGTTGAGAACAATCATGCAATGAAAAGATGGAGCTTTGTGGTGCTCCAAATTACCATGCATGAGGGAGAGATAGGCGAGTGGTTGTAGAATTTGTATCTACAAGCAAAGAGAGTTGAATCTAGGATTTTTGGGGTCCTAGGTTAAGACTTGTTCATGCAAAGAAAAATGGATGTTTTAAGATATTCCAAATTTCATACATGAGAAAGGGAAGACTACTAGAGAGCTTCCAACTCAATGAAAGGATTTCCAAATCAATTTTGGCATGATTTGGGTAGGAAAGATTGAAGCAGACTTGCTCCTACGATTCTCCTAGAAAGACAATATGCAATATCATCTTAGGGATCTAAAGACATAGGATGGAAAGTTATTAGAAATCCTATGGATAGGCTCTAAGAAATAGTTTTCTAGAGTCAAAGGGGAGCCTAAGGGTAAAGGCTTCCGATTGTCTTTTCGAAAGCTTCACCAAGTGCCTAAGTTTTGTGTTAAAACCCTTAACCCATCAACTTACAAACTATGCTAAACATGTCCAACAAACTTCCAATATATGATGGGGTGCAATCTATAAGCTCCTTGAAGCCATAGACCACCCCATCTTTGCTTTACAAGCACCCACAAGTTTGGTGGACATATTCAAGGTTTTGCAAATTTTGGATACAAGGACCTTAGCCAATGACATATAGCGATCAATCAAAGACAACAACTCACATAAGCTTAATTTAATATTAAACAAAATGAAAGCGCATAATAAAGAGAGTTTCGCTTTGTCTCCCTAAATTTGGAGAAGTTCAACTATGTCTTCCAATCAATCTATTGATTGTGGGATTGAAACATGAACTAATAATGCTCATAAAAGATCCCACAACTTCATAAAAATAATTGGAATGCATATTTGAGCTTCTAGCAACTTTAGGGGAATAGTGAATGTCATGGCGGTGTGAAACTAACACATGCATGTGCTAATCTAGTTGAAACATACAAGTTTTAGGGTATGTTAACGCGTGCCACACTTAGACAAGAGACCTCGCACTTCTACATTTCATTAAACATTGGGCGAGCTACTAAACCTAAGATTTGGTCATAGGTAAGAATACTAAACATGATATGGATATTATTCTCATGCAAAAATAGAGACGTTGAACACAAATTCAACGCCCCATCGCCACGCCGCTATCTTTTTAGCCCTCACATGAGGACAAATCATGGAAATTTACTTAATTTTCATGATTTATACAAGTGGACAGCGGATATAGGATTTTAGGAGAGCGAAAATTGAAGTTTCTACGGACCTAGGGCTTGGAGGCGTCAACCACATAACAAATGGCCATGGGGGACCCTAGGTTTCACTAAGTTTCAAAGGTATACCTTCCCCGATTTGTCCTAGCGCTCCAATTTTGTCCAAGTTGCTGTCCAAGGTTCGCTCCAAGCTCCAAAGTCGCTCCAAGCTCCGATCCAAGCTCCAAAATCGCTGTCCAAGCTGCTCCGGAACTCGCCACTGCTGTCCAAGATGTTTTGAAGGCTTCAAATCACTGTTTGGAGGATTTAGAAGCTTTCCTTTGCTGTTTGGAAATCTCCAACAGCTTCCAACTCGCCTCGAGGTCGCCGGAGAGGAAGGAGGAAGAGAGTAGGGACGTTCTTCCACAAGCAATGCCACACCAGCCAAAATCCGGACTGAATCGGGGCTTTGGACCGAGCCTGAAGGTCGGCAGCTTCAAGAGATCCGGCAAGTAAGTGAGACAAAGCTCTCAGGAGGTCCGGCCGACCGTCCAAGTGGAGTCGGACGCGGGTTCTGCGCGGTCTAGAGGTCGCGAACAGGGGAGGAGATCGCGCGTTGGAGCTCTCTGCGTCGGGACGGAAGAATCGCACGGGAGCCGCACGCAGGGGTCCTCGGTTTCGCCGGGTTGAGTCGCGCACGGGGAGGGATTTCCCGCCTGGTGGAGTCGCACGAAGGGGGGATTCGCCTTGCTCTCTCGCTCGCTCTCTCTGTGTGTCGGGACGAACGAAGGAAAGAACAGAGCAGGGAGCCGAAGGAGCTCCCCATTGCCTTGTTCTGCTGTGGCTTCGGACGGACAGCCCAAAGAGCCGCCCAAATGAGCCTATGAAGCTCTCTCGTTACTTGAAACGAGGAGAATGTACTTGAGTACATTGGACCCAAATTTGGGTGAGATTTGAGGGAAAATCTCAGCCCTAGGTTTCAATTTTCTGATTTGGGGAGTTGATTGAGCCCAAATCAGCCAATTGGGGCTGAAATCAGCTCCGAATTGGGCTCGACCCGAATCGATTTGAGTCGATTTGGGTCCGATTTTGTTCGATTGAGTCAATTTTGTGAAATTGAACTCCGATTGATGCCGATTAGCGTCGAATTGGGTTCGACGACGCTCGACGAGGTTCGATTGGGTTTTAAATGATTTGATTTAATTTTAATTTAATTAAATTGATTTAATTTAATTAAATTGGAGTCTAATTTGAGTCGATTTTGTCTCGACGTCGATCGATCGAGTCGATCGAGCGCGATTGAGCCTAGTCGGGCTCGATCGGGGTCGAGTCGGTGCGAAATATTCGTCAACAATAGGGAAACGATATTTCACAGTAATCTTGTTGATAGCATGACAATCAACACACATCCTCCAAGAGCCATCCTTCTTGGGAGTTAGAAGTGCGGGAACAGCACAAGGACTTAGGCTCTCTTTGATGAAGCCCTTTTGGAGTAATTCATCAACTTGTTCTTTTAATTTGACGTGCTCTTCCGGGTTCATTCGATAGTGGGGAAGGTTGGGTAAAGAGGCTCCGGGTACTAAGTCTATAGCATCTTGGATGTCATGCAAATGGGGTAGATGGTTAGGGAGGTCCACTGGAAAAACATCTGCAAAAGTGTCGAGGGGTTGGACTTCTTCAGGGATGGGTTCTCCTAGCTCCTGGTTGGCTTCTCGCGCCACTAGGGCATACAAAGGGGCTCCTTTACTCAGTTCAACATCAACTTCCTTAGCAGTTAACAAGTTTAAACCTTTGCTAGGTTTAACGGGGACATGTTTAACATCATTTTTGTTGGGATTAGGTTGGGAGGGAATTAGTTTGATCTTCTTGCCATTATGCTCAAACACGCAGGTGTTTGTCCTCCCATAAATGTGGACGTCATTGTCGAATAACCGAGGGAGACCAAGGATAATTTGCCCCACGTCCATTGTCAACACGTCACACCAAATCTTCTCTTGATATCCAACAAACTCGAGGGGAATAAGGTTTCTATCTTTGATATCCATGGAAGTCGAGTTAATCCAGACAACCTTAAAAGGATTTGGGTGTGGTGTCATCTTTAAGTTACATTTGGATATCATAGTGGAAGAGACAACATTGATGTAGCTTCCACCGTCGATGATGACCTTACAGCTCTTATCTCGAATCTTGGTAAATGTATGAAAAATAGAAGTTCTACGCCAGTCATCACTTGTCTTTGGTTGGGAAAACGCACATCTAACGACTTGTAGATCAACAGGGTTATCTTCATTGAAGGAGTCTTCTTCCCCATCAACGTGATGAACTAAATCAGTCTCGGGCTCCTCCTTGTCCTCATTAACTTCTTCAATTATGGTGACCTTATATGGACTAGAACATTGCGATGCAATGTGGCCATACCCATGACACCTATAACACTTGGTTCCATAAGTGGCTTTGGGAGTGTGAACCTAGGATTTTTGGAATCCTAAGTTAAGATCGTTCATGCAATGAAAAAAAAAATGGAGCTTTGAGGTGCTCCAAATTATCATGCATAAGGGAGGGAAGACTAGAGAGGATGTACCTTGGTGTATGCTTTTTGTTGATAATATTCTTCTTGTTGATAAGACTAGAGAGGGAGTTGAAAGTAAACTTGAATTATGGAGGTCAATATTAGAGACTAAAGGTTTTCACTTGAGTAGATCTAAAACGGAATATATAGAGTGTAATTTTAGTAGTAATAGACCTAGTGAGGGGATTGTGACTTTGGGCAATCAAATCATTAATAAGAGTACATGTTTTAGATATCTTGGATCTATTGTTCAGAGTGATGGTGAAATAGATGGGGATATTATCAGCCGAATACAAGTTGGATGGTTGAAGTGGAGGAATGCGGGCTTGTTGTGTGATAGAAAAGTACCCCTCAAACTTAAGAGAAAATTCTATAAGATGGTAGTGAGGCCTGCAATGCTTTATGGTGCTGAATGTTGGCCATTAAAAGAGAAGCATAATACTAAGTTAAGTGTGACAGAGATGAGGATGCTCAGGTGGATGAGTGGCTTTACCCTTAGAGATAGGATACGAAATGAGCATATACGTGAAAAGGTTGGAGTAGCTCCAGTAGAAGATAAGATTAGAGAGAGTCGCCTTAGATGGTTTGGTCACATAAAACGGCGGCCTTCCAATGACCCGGTTAGGAGAGTAGAGGTATTAGATTTGACTTATTTTAATAAAGATAGAGGCAGACCTAAAAAGACTTAGTTAGAAAATATTAGGAATGACCTTTCTTTATTAGATTTAAACGAGAATTTGACCTTTAATCGGACACAATGGAGAAAAAGGATTCATGTAGCCGACCCCACGTAGTGGGATAAAGGCTTGATGTTGTTGTTGTTGTTGTTGTTGTTGTAGGGAGGGAAGACTACTAGAGAGCTTCGACACATTGAAATAGTCTCCAAATCAATTTTGACATGATTTGGGTAGGAGGGATTTGTCCTACAACTTGAATTCGGAAGACAACCTACAACATTATCAAAAAGTCTAGAAGAAAGAGGCTTTTCCTAAATCAAATCGAAAGAGATTTAGAAATTTGAGAGCTTGCATCTAACCATATTATCTTGCAAATTAGAGAAAAATGAGCGAAATAATCCCTTAGTACGATGAAGCAATGATCATGGGCCTTTGGGGTCCAAATGCTCCACATCAAATTTACCAATACTTAGGATTAATGAGCACATTTATGAAAATTTGCAAATTAATAGACTCATTAATCTAAGCAAGAAGTACATAACATATGGCTAGAATCTTAATATAGTAGGAAACATGAATTTGAAGCTTTTAGGGGATCAAATCACTTTTGACATGATTTGATTCATTAAAGGCATAAAGATGAGTTTCCAAACTTTGGAAGACTTGCATAACAAAGGTAATTAGCCATAAACTTTTCTATCATAAGCTATACAACATATCCAAAAGCGAGCTTTGATCAAACACACTTGCTCTAGGATTTTCAAAGTAAATCTTTGATATTCACATTAGATCCTACAACAAGTCATCACGAATATTTTGAATATATTGCAAGGCTTATGACGAACTCCACAAGCTCCACCAAATTCCTAAATCATATGTCTATTTTGTCATGACACTAGTGTTGAGTAGGCACATGTACACAATGTGGGATTTGGGAGGATATGCGAGCAACACATTCAATTTGGCTACGAATAGTAACATACCCTAAGGTTTGAATGTAGGTGAAAATATCGAGCTCAATATGATGCACAAACATATATTTGAGAGGTGTTGGATACCAATCCAACATCTCTACACGCATCGAAATCTCTACGGACTCTCACATGAGAGCCAACAAATGGAAATTACTGAATTTCCACTGTTTTTGCGAAGTGGACAGCCAATAAGGGGTTTTGGGAGAGCAAAAATCAAGGTTTCTAAGAACCTAGGGCTAGGGAGCTTCAACCACACATCAACGGCTAGGGGGGTCTTAGGGCTTTTCCTAAGTTTTAGCGTTATACCTCTCCCGAGTTGTCCTAGCGCTCCTATCCAAGCTCCAAGCACTGTCCAAGCTCCGGAACGCTGTCCAAGCTCCAAGGTTGCTCCAAGCCACTCCAAGGGAGAAAGATCATTGTCCAAGCCGTTCCGAAGGATCCAAACTGCTGTTTGGCAGGTTTTGGAGGCTTTCCTTGCTGATAGGAAGCTTCCAACATTTGCTTTGTTGCCTCGAGGTCGTCGGCTTTGGAAACGATGCTAGAAGGAACCTTCGATTTCGCCGGGAAACAAGAGAATGAAGTTTCTAGGGTTGGACGGACGAGCTTCCTCCAACCTTCCCTCCTTCCGCACCTGGAGGTGCACGCAAGCAAGAACACGCTCTGTCGAAGCCCTGGGTGGTGTCGGACGAGAGACCCGCACACGAGAAGGGGTGCGAAAAGAGACCTGGGCGTGGAAATCTCCCTCTATCGCTCTCTGTTCTGCTCGGGACGGACCACACTGGGAGCCGCACGAAGCCAAAGAAAAAGAAATGGGGAAGCCGAATGCTTCCCCCTCTCTTCTCGCTTCCTTAGGAACGCACGCACAGCAGAGTACCGCCCCCAACCCGACCCATCTCGCTGCCTTGTTCCGTGAAACGAGGGAAAATCTACTCAAGTAGATTTTCTGCCCAATGGATGTGAAATTGGGTGGGAATTGAGGTGAGATCTCAGCCCTAGATCTCAAATTTTGATTTGAGACCAAATTCAGCCCAAATTGACTGATTTGGGTTGAAATTGAGTTCAAATCGAACTCGACTCGAATCAATTTGGGTCCGATTGAGTTAATTTCATGAAATTGAACTCAGAATTGGGCTCGACGACGCTCGACGAGGTTCGATTTAAATTGATTTGATTTTAATTTAATTAAATTAGATTTAATTTAATTAATTTGAGGCTTAATTTAGGTCGATTTTGCTTCGACGACATTTGATTGAATCGATCGAGCCTAGTCGGGCTCGATTGGTGTCGGGTCGATACAAAAATATGCGTCAGTCAGCTACATATCAACAGTGATCAAATGCCGAATATTCACAATCAATAGCCACTTCCTTCAATTTAGCACTTAAATTACCTTTTGGGGCTACATATCAATCAGGAGATGGTGGAGATTGAACTGATGCAACCGTAGGTGCTTTTATTCAAGGAAATTTTGTAATTTTTCATATTGTTCAGAAGCGAGAAGGATATCAGTCAGCTAGATGTGTCAATTTCGGGTCACGGCTCGGGTTCGGGTCGAACCTGGAACTGACCCGGGTTCAAACGGGTCAACCCTAACCCGACCCGGGTAGATAAACGGGTCGGAAATCCGAATCTGGACCCAACCCGACACGGGACCCGAAGCACAAGCGAGCGCGGGCTAGTGGCGCGCTCGAGCTAGCAAGGAGACGAGCGCGGGTGAGCGCACGGGCGGGCGGGCGCGCGCGGGTGCGCACGCAAGCACAAGCGGGTGCGTGCGCGGGCGAGCCCGCGCAAGCATCCTCGGGCGCGGGGCGCCGCCGCTGGCAGCCTTTGTCGCGCGAGTAGCTGAGCTAGCAGGTTCGGGCAGGCGGGGCAGCGCGGGCAATTTCAACTTAAACGGGTTTGCGGAATGACCCGGCAACCCGCCGGGTCAACCCAAACCCAACCCGTTTTTCAAACGGGTCGAATCCGGGAACCTAAACCCGACCCGTTTTGAAATCAGGTCGAGTCCAACCCGGATTTTCCGAGTCAGGTTTTCGTGTCGTGTCAAATATTGACACCCCTACAGTCAGCTTGTTCGCCGTGGCAATGACTTGAAATCCTTGGCTAAATTCACCAAGTTTTATCTTTTTTTTACACTTCAATGGGCTCATTTCTTATGAATTTTTTTCATTTAGTTTTTTTAATGAAATTAATTGTTTTACAATGATAATATTAAGCCTGATTACTTTCAAGATTATCACATGAATTAAATGATCAATTAATGTTTCTAAATGACCTCATAATTGATCCAGCCCATGAAGGAAATTAAAGTCCTATCATTTCCCAATCATTTAGGTACTATATTCAAAGCCTCCAATTGGTTTTATAGTAGATATTAATCGCTTGTCATAATTTAGTATTCACTTATACTCAATACATTGGCTATTGACCTCGATAAAGTCGATTTGATCGAGCTAAACCAAACAAAGAGTGGCGGACGAGATGTCAAGCAAATGCTATTTGAAATGCACCGGAAAAAATTTAAAGTCACACAAATTGCAACCATTCGTGAAACAAACTGGACCAGTACATTCAAGACAATAGAAATAGCAAAGATAGACACTCATATACAAGGTCATCGGACAAGAGTAATTCAAAATTTTTTCTGCGCATGAGGTGACAACGTGATTTCAATGTAAACAGCAAAAAGAATTTTATGAGATATATATAATTATAATAAATATTTCCTACCATCCCACATCTCTCGTACCTACATCTATACTCACACCATACCTGCACCCACGACCTCTTGTTTCTTCCACACTCCCTCGCACACAAGATACTCTCTCATCATGTTTGTACCAATCCAAATCCCTAAACCATCGGCAACAAAGATGTGAGGAAGTTACATGTGTTGCTGCTAAAGAAGGCATTGGTGGAACCTGCAACAAAGTGTATAAGGCTTTAACGGGGCTAACAACAAGTGAAGGAGAAAAGAAATTTTGGAGACATGCGAATTTTGGTTAATCTCGGTCAAATTTTTCTTCATTGGCAAACTCATCGAAGCTCTCACTTTATCTCTTTCACTCTCTTCTTCTCACTCTCTCTTTCTATATCTTTCTCTCTCGCAATCACTCCCTTTCTCTCAAGCCTTATTTAGGTTAAATCAGGCAATCGCCACCACTTTGTTTGCCAGCAAACTCACCAAAACTCTTACTCTATCTCTTTCGCACTCTTCCAGTTTCTCTTCTTCTCACTCTCTTTCTATATTTTTCCCTGTCTTTCAATCACTCTCTTTCTCTCACTGTCTCTCCTCTTTCTCACTCTTTTTCACTCTCTTCTCCTCCTCTCTCTCTCTCTCTCTCTCTCCCATTCCCTCTCTTTCTCTCATTCTCTCTCCTTCTCTCGCTAACTCTTTTTTCTCTCCTCCTCTTCTCTCTCTCTCTTCCTCTCATTCCCTCTCTATCACTTTCTTTTACATATATACATATGTATGTGAATATGTATATATATACGTGTATGTATGCATATTATATAATAGTCTCAAGGAAGCTAGGTATCTTCCTATGTTATGCCATTGTTTATGAACACCAACAAAATAATTTATTAATGAAAGTTATTGAAAGACAAGGTCACCGATGACATAAAAGGAAATAATAATTGGGATTTAACATGTATCTTCGTTTGTAGAGGTTGTGGAGCAATAATTGTGCCTAAGAGCTCCTTGGAGTCAAGTGCAGCATCAGCTCTAATAAGAAGACAAGTATATTCCAGCTAGGGGTTAAAAGAGTCGAGTCAAGCCGAGCTCGGGTCATGTCGAGCTCGAGCTCGACTCGCCAGCTAAAGCTTCATTTGGGGTGGCTTTCTTAGTGCTTCATAAAGTAAATTTCTAGTAAAAAATTAAAACTAAATCACGAGCTCAAAATCATGAGCTAGAACTTGAACTCATGTCGAGCTCGGCTCGTGACGGTAAAAATAGGTTCACGAGCCATTCGCGAGCTCTCAACAAAAGCAGAGAAGGAGAGGAAGGACTGTCGGAGAGAAAATATCTGCTACCCAAGAAGAAGCTGGTATATACTATGTAGAAAAAAGAATTGGATTTTGTTTTAATAATTTTTTGGGGAATATGTTGCTTTGACTGTTGCATCGCTATTAATGCTAGACACTTTACCCAAAAAAACATTAATGCAAGACAACTTTGAAGGTAAGATTTTTTTCAAATATAAGTTGTGTTAACAACTTTTGTCCACATAAAAAAGTCTTTGCTATTTTTTTAACAAAAACATTTTCGCTCTTTTTTTTTTACGAGCCAGCTCGCGAGCTCTCAAGCCAAGCCTCACCAAGCTCGAAATCGAGCTCATTTACTAGACGAGCTCGACTCTCCACTCACTTGCACCCCTAGCACCAACTAAAACCTATCCTCAAGCATTAAGTCCAGTCTGTCCAGATTGAGCTCAAATGCATCACATTGGATTTCAAACACACGAGGGGAGTTGGTGGGGCTAGCAATGTTGAGATAGGAGTTGCTAGATGGAGAAGTAAATTTGTTTTTTTTTTTTTTTTTTATTCCTTTAGACACCAATCTACATTAGCATTGAAAATTCTATCATGAGGCTAAGGTTGATTGGAGACTTGATGAAATTTAGGAGAAGACCAATCAAAGTGGCTCAACTCTAAATGAGTATCATAACAAATATGAGAGTGGGTAAGATCATCAGGATATGATCAATCAGGATCATGATATCATTAATGAGGGTGTGAATGATTGGCATGATATCATCATAAATAATCATTATACAAATTATATAATTTGCCCTCTCAGTGTTCTAAGAAATAGGGATCATAAATATTATGATAAGAAGAGTATGATTTATGATATCTCTTATCTTAATAATGATTTTTAGAATGATCACGATAGGTAGTATATGATGTCTGTCTAAAATACACAAGCTTAAAAATGAGAGGGAGCTTAAAAATGAATACAAAAGTAGGGAGAAAGAAGGCAATCTAGTAAGTAAACAAAAGATATGTGCAAACTTTGCTAGGCCCTAAAAGCAATTAGGATCATAAGAGAGGAAAGATAAGGCCTTTTTAAGACAAGGTAGCTATAGCAGAATTATCAAGTTGAAGGTCGCAGCACCAAGGCACCATTACCAAATCACATAAAGACAAGAGGTAGCTCGTCCTCAAACATGTGAGGAAATAAATAGTGAAGTCATGTATGGGATTTGGAATGATAGATTTCACATGTAATTCGGCATATGCACAACACAAAAAATTCAAGGTGTGGGCACAATATAGGGGTCACATGCATGTTGCAAGCAGGATGTGGTGACTTCATGATGGAAGGTCGCATGGGAGGTGCATCACACACATTAAGTCATGCAGCTTCCTAGTCTTGAGCAACATGGAAGGTAATGCACAATTCTGTGTAGAGCTAAGGGAATGATGCTAGACAAGCTATTAGATTGCACAAAACAAGGGGCATGGGCTACCACTCTAGAACAAAAAGGGGAAATCATGGGAATGGCTGCAGTCACAAGTGTGAAAATGGATGCAAGACTGTGTAACATAAGTGAGGGAAAAAGGGCAGTAAAGAGCAGTTGTCACAAGCTATGGCGCACAACAAACCTTTCATAATCTTCTTCACTGTTGTGCAAAGAAGATTATGAAAGATTTGCAGGCACAATGATGATGCGCAAGAGGTGTAAACGTGAAGCTAGCAATAGAAATTGGAGAAAACAGAGCAAATCATCTTGAACATGCCTCTGATACCAATTAATTGAGGAAGCGATACATTAAAAGGAGAACTAAGAGAGAGAGAGAGATAAAGAGAGAGAGAGAGAGAGAGATTAAACCGTAATATTGATTCAATAATTCTCAATTAGGTTTGGTTCAAAACAATAACAAGATTATTTATATAAACTAAGGGTCTCCAATACCCTCCTAATAAAACATTGACTTTTAAGTAAAGCAATAATGTGTTCTTATTATTTATACAAGTATGAAATATTTAAAATAGTTAAAATATGTTGAAACTAAATGAATAAATGTCTAATAGCTAATTTGGAAGAGAATCTGATGAAGACATCGACAGACGCTACCGACATGTTTATCGACGGCGAAATCCCAGATCGACGGCCACGATTCAGCGCCTCTACTTTTGATTCAGATGTCATGATGTATTATTTATTTTTTTCATTTTTACTCCTGTGGGGAGTTGCTTTGTTATTGTAGCTCAGAGGGCAATTTCTTACTTTCTTTTTTTTATGAGTTGAGACCTATATATAGTGGTCTCATATGTTGTATTAGGGTAATGAATATTTGAATGAAATTTTATGTTATCTTCTTCTTCTTGCATGAGAGCTCAAGGTGAGCGTTTGCAATACCCACCAGTCGTTGGAAGCGTCCTCGACTCGTGGTTCGTGTTATCTTATTGTTTTCTTTTCTAAATTTTGGTTCTCCTTTTCTCCACGTCAATCTCCACCCGAGATCCATTCCTCCAACACTTCATCCAATCGTTTCCACTACTACAACTCCAAGCTCCGTTAAAATCACCCCCCAAACCCCCACGGCAAGCTCCTCCTCCTCCTTGGGCCGTCGGCCACCTCCTTGCTTCAAACCTTGATGATGACAATAATCATCATACAACAACAACAACAACAACAAGCCTTTATCCCACTACGTGGGGTCGGCTACATGAATCCTTTTTCTCCATTGCGTCCTATTAAAAGTCAAATTCTCGTTTAAATCTAATAAAGAAAGGTCATTCCTAATATTTTCTAACCAAGTCTTTTTAGGTCTACCCCTACCTTTCTTAACATAAGTCAAATCTAATACCTCTACTCTCCTAACCGGGTCATTGAAAGGCCGCCGTTTAATGTGACCAAACCATCTAAGGCGACTCTCTCTAATCTTATCTTCTACTGGAGCTACTCCAACCTTTTCACGTATATGCTCATTTCGTATCCTATCTCTAAGGGTAAAGCCACTCATCCACCTGAGCATCCTCATCTCTGCCACACTTAACTTAGTATTATGCTTCTCTTTTAATGGCCAACATTCAGCACCATAAAGCATTGCAGGCCTCACTATCATCTTATAGAATTTTCCCTTAAGTTTGAGGGGTACATTTCTATCACATAACAAGCCCGATGCATTCCTCCACTTCAACCATCCAACTTGAATTCTGCTGATAATATCCCCATCTATTTGAGTTTGCAATAAAGGGAGAGTCTAGCTAATTTGAATTCAAAATTTAAAATTCAAATTGGAGATTCAAAACTTTCCATAATTGCAAAAGTCCAAATAAGGAAAAATTTGAATTAAATTCAATTCAAATTTCATAACATGAGGAGTTACTAATTCTCATCCTAGGTGGCAACAACCCATTTGGAAAGTGCATAATCCCTCCCTAATCTCCCTCCTCCCCTCTCTACATGCCGCCGGCCTCATCAAGGGGGAATCCCCTTTAATGCTAGTTTAATTGCAATCAATGCCCTTGATCCAAAATTCAAATTCTAATTAACTTCCCTCCAAATTTACTTAAAATCTGAAATTAATTTCATATTTGAGTAAATATCTTCCTTCCCTCATCTAACCTAAAAACCCTCTCCCAAATCACCCGCCCCCTATCTCCCCACCTTGGCCGACCCCTCCCCTTTCCCTCCCTTGGTGAATTTCGGATGCTCATAACACTTGAAGCCAAGAGAAGAAGATGACGCCCTTCAACCTCCACTTCAATGTTGAATGGCGGATCCCGAACTTGAGTGGGGACTCGTGTTCGACGCCGACGGAAATCTCAACATCCTACGATCTCCGTTCTTCGACGTGGGATTTGAAGACGACGCCACCTTTGGAGATTATTTGGATCGAGTTTTCCCTACTCTCGCGCACGTCCTCACCCGTCGAATTCCCGACTACGATTGGATCATCGTCGGCCACCCACCACCTTCATCTCCGCCAGCTACCTCTCCACCAACGAAGTTCTTCGGCGCCATCTCTAGTGGTAATATCTTTCATTATATGGGTCATCTTTCTCCGCTAAAAGCCTACAACTAATTGAGTGAGAAGGCCCTTGAGATGAACCTCTCATTGTTAAGCGTTGGATTATGTTATTTGTACTTTGCATTTAAATTACCTTGGACTTTGAAAGAATTGTTTTGGTTATTCTCTATTGTACGTCTTTGGCCTAAGCAAGTTAACGATTTCAAATTCTTAACTCACTTTCATGTGCTAGCATTAAATTTAAATGAGCAAAACTTTAATCAACCTTCTTTCTAATTTCTAAACATAACTCCTAGTAGTTTCACATCAGAATCATATGACCATACTCATGATGCATTAACAAGTTTAACAAGATCATCATGAATATTTGTTTGGGGGTGGTCAAGGGCTGACATCAAATGGAATTTTGTTCAAGTTAGGTAGAATATTTACACAGTTTATTATATGCTTAAATTTATTGTATGACTCATGACATGCATGCTAACACAATAAATCTAACCACCCAGCAGATTTGGATGGCAGAACAACTCATCTGCTTATTTATTAGGCTCAATCTTTAACATAAGAACACTCTGTTATTTTAGTAGATAAAGTTGAGAAACATTTACACAACTTCATGTAAGCTGGCTTTTATATTATGAATCATGATATGCATGCCATAAAACATAATAATCCACGCTATCCAAGCAGATTTTAGGAAAAATCTCCCCACTTTCGTATATGCTTGATTTCTATACAAAACAATATGCAAGCCACCACACAAGCAAACTTGGGTGGTTCAAAACTTATCAAATTATTCATTGGCGTATTATTTTTCATAAGAAACCTCAATAATTTTAGCGGGTAATGCAAATGCAGGAGAAACTGAGGGAGGAAAAACGGAGCAGTTACTATAACCAACTCACTTGAACTTGCTGAACAACTTCATGCTCATCTGAATCAGCAAGAATTTGGATTTGAGTGACCTTCAAAATGTTGGAGAAAACTACAAAAAATAATGAATTTCAAGTAAAAAAGCTAGCCTTAAGATTGTAGTTAGCAAAAGAACTATCGAAGGCGTGATTCCAACAGCATACAAAGGTGATATTCTCCAAATCTGGGATTAGCCAATTGACGCCTGAGATTCTGGATATTATCAGATGTTGGTCTAAGAAAATAAACAGCTTTCAAATGTGACATTGGCTCTTTTGACATTGAATCCACCAGCTCTACCAAAAATACTTCCTTTTGGAGCAGTTCTGATTGAGAATAAACAACACTGACAATACTGACCTGCATCAGATACCATTTTAGGATAAATATAAGATAAACATGTACAGTCTGATTTTTTTCTGCTAAGAACTCCAGCAGTCTTGTTTTTTCAAAGAAGGCATATGCCTTTTATCGACTTAGAATGCACTGCTATCAGGTTCTCGTTTTCTTTAAACATCTAAGAATTTTAAACAAGAACATAGTTTCTTAGCAATGCAAAAAAAGGTTAGCCAAGAACCCGCATTAGTGAGAGACTCATGCACCAGGTATGCCTCATTTTATTTTGTATGGAAATCTGAAATAATTGGATCAAAGCATGTAAAGGCTAAATTATTGTAGGTGGTAATATACTCTTAATTTCAAATATGGATCCCAAAATGGATAAGCAGATGCTTCTTTTGTTAATTCTAGGTATGCGCATTACAATGCAGTAACATATTCATTAAAAATGGATGCACTGATCATGAGTAAATGTACCCATACATCTTAAATCTTTAGCAAATCCCACAAAATACGAAAAGATGTTCGCTCCGAAACTTTTTAAGGCTGATCTATCTAATCCAGAAGAGCATAGGTACCACCTAATAACGAGAGAGAGAGAGAGAGAGAGAGAGAGAGAGAGAGAGAGAGAGAGAGAGAGAGAGAGAGAGAGAAGGATAGTCGGGCTGCATAGAGATGTTGATTCTTCCGACCCTGTTTTTGAACTGGTAGGGAACGCTGCTTCATTTCCAGCCCTTGCCAAATTAAACATTTCCAGGGATTTCTTCCCATGTCCAAATTGGCCTAAATTCGGGAAGTATTTCAGCTTGTTCAAGCTGAACGAATAAATAAATATTAAACGTCTCGAATCTATAACACTCTCTAAGGAAAAAAGAAAATTCTCCAAGGTTCCCTACTAATAGAATTTCATCCAGTTTCCCTGGTCAATGCCAGGCATTTGTTACAGCTATATGCACATAGAGGCATGAATCGTGGGCGTCAAAGCTTAAAAATGAGAATATGGGGAAGGGAGAAAGAAAGGAAGTAGAATTCCAAATCCTTACCGTCTGTGAATCCAGAATGAGGACTTTCATGCCGGAGATGTCCTGCAACATCCGCCCAACGTATTCTCGAACGAGCGAATTTAACACCATATTATGATCGTGCGATGACAGCTCCCTAACGGGCTGTTTGGTTGCAAGATTTAACTGGATTTAAGTAAGAGTAAAGCTAAATCTTGTCAAAAAAGTTTCTTTTTCTTTTCTTGGCAAGTAAATCCTGTGGCGAGCTAGATTCAAATCGCAAGTATTCTCCTTCGCTGCCTTCTATGGTCGCTGCGGCATGCAGAACTTTTAGGGGCTGTTTGGATGCAGGATTTAGACCGGATTTGAAGCGGATTTGAGCTAAATCCAGCCAAACGGCCAAAAATGCAAAACCAAATCTCAGGCTAAATCAAAGCCGCGGTTGACGGAAAATTCCCTCTTTCGCGGTAAATCCCGGATTTACGAAATCCTTTGGTTCGGCGGATTTACGGGATTTGGCCGAAGAAGCGCGCAAAAGGGAGAAAGTTACCTTCACAGCAAGCGAGCTCCCGTTGTTTCCGATCAAAAAATGTCATAACTTCCGCTCGTCGTCGAAGGAGCGAAGTGGAACAGCGACGAAGAAGAACTCGTGCAAAACTTTACACCTGCGAAGGAACGAAGCCGAAAGTAATAGAGAAGAAGGCAAAATCTAGGCTCCTATAAGTTATTGTTGAAGAATTTAAGTAATTTAATTTAAAATATTAAAAATTAAGTAATACAAATTAAATTATTAGTTAAATACTTAGTTATTTCAAAATAATTAATAAAATTAAATATGATTTTAAATGAAAATAATTGTTATAAAATATTATAAATAATAACTAACCCCCTTAAATATTTTAACCATCTTAAATGCTTTAATTATCCAAGAAATATTATCAAATATTTTAACAGCCTTAAATCCTTAATTTAATAGCCAAACAATCACATAGGATTTAGCCACTGGATTGAGTATTATCAAAGAAATTTAATTTTCATTAAAACCTTAATAAATATGTATATAATGATTCAAATCAATCAAATTAAAATTTAAAATAAATTTGGTGTTGAGACGGTTCTAATGAGCCCAATAACATCAAATTTGGACAAAAAATAAATTTTTAGTTAATTTTTTAAGTTCCGGTCATTTAATCTGATTTTTAAAATTAAACTATATTGAACACTTATAAATAAAGCACAGCAAAAGTACAATAAAAGGATAGTGAAAGACTTTTTAAGCAATAAGTTTTTAAAACTATACTTTTGCTGCACACCGAAAATTATAAGTGTTTTCAAAATTATTAAAAATACCAAGGAATTTTTTTAAAGAGAATTACTATACTATATATATATATATATATATATATATATATATGTGTGTGTGTGTGTGTGTGTGTGTTAGTGTGTGTGTGTGAGCTCTTGCTGACCATCACAACATTAGGTACTTCTCAAGAATTTTCATAATATCTAGCTACCTCAAAACACTCATGTAGTGAGAATACAATAAACCCATCGTCTCAAACTTCCTATAGGTGCATTGGATGCTACCTTCTATTACATCAAAATCAACAACCAAAGGGATAAATTTATCCTTATTCTTTGTGTACGTGACTAAAACTTTGAAGAATAAATTGAGATAAATTCCATACTCATTTCACCCACACCTTATATAATTCTCCCTATAAAAATGAATATAGTTTTCTTGAGTAAAGTCAAGTAACTTACTTTAATATTGAGCTGCTTTTTATTGCATGTACTATTTCAGTCTGGCTACATTTGAAGTTGTTGCGGATCTATGGTTTATGATTTTGATAATAGCAAACATTCCTTATTTCTCTACGATTGTCTTATGTGCTAACGTTTCAGGTCCACACGATTAGACTGCAATTTGAGACCAGCTCAAGGTTGGGTAGATTAGGTCTGTGTCAGTTTGTAATCTTTTTTCCTTTCTTGAGTCTGTTGTATTTGGTGTGGGATCTGTTGATTTGTAACTTGGAAGATTTCATGTTGTTCCCTATAAGATTTCTATTTTTGGTAATATCGGCCGGGACGATATTTATATCGTCCTGGACGATATGTCCAAAAATGGAAACCCTAATTAGGGCATCCTCATTAAGGCAGCCGTCATTGAGATCGGCTTGGACGATACATGTATTGGCCAGGACGATAGTCTTAATTCAGAAAGAATCAACCGCCATAATCAGTTTAGGAATTCTTTGTTTTAGAAAATCGGCCAGGACGATATTTATATAGTCCAGGCAGATCTAACTCAATTATGCCTAAATTGATCTAGTATCTTTGGAAAACATTAATGGTTGATTGATACGATCATATCGTCTGGGACGATCTTATGATCGACCAGGATGATTGACTTCAGCCAGCACCAAATCAGGGCGATGATCAGGACGATTAAAATCGGTTTGAAACTAATCGGTCGGGACGATCGTGAGATCGGGCAGGACGATATAACCAATTTTCTTCTGATCATCCCAAATCGTCCCAGGCCGTTGAGCTGAATTTGAACTAATCGGCTAAGACGATATGCCTATCGTTCTGGACGATAAAGTCAGCAACTTGCATTAATGAGCTCATTTTTAGCTCTTCTATTTAAGCTATGACATGACACTTTGTAAGTGTCTTTGGCAGCCATTGTAGCTTAGTTCTTGTGGGGGAAACTTGAAGAGAGAGCTTGAAAGGGAGAGAGGAAAGGGTGGAGTTTGAGAGGGAGAAGATCTTGTGAGGGGGAGGAACTCAAGGGAGTGTGGTGGGGGATCCACACGGTTGCTCCGGCGAACTCGCATCTTAGTACCATTGGATTCAAGGCTTGTCTCGAGGTAAGTTCACCAAAGAAGAAGTTTTCTTTAGTGTCAAAGGACCCGGCGACTCCGCCGCACCGGTGAAGGTGGAAGTGATTTTGTAAGGGCTTCTCTGCCTAGCTGTGGGAGCTAAAGGAGAGACACTTAGTTAATGCAATACTTGGAGGGTGCCTCCAAGGAGTGGACGTAGGTCCGGTGTGTTCTTTTCTTATTATCGCTTCTGCATTTATTTTTCTTCCGCACTTTGTTTGTGGTGATTTTGGTTAAAGTTTTATCTTTGGTTTTAAAGTTTACCAATTCACCTCTATCTTTTAATTAGCTTTGGGCAAGTTCTATAGGGCCTAACATCCCTAACGAACTTTCAAAAGTCCTCATCATGTTCATTCTAGCGCCAAGTCATCATCACCTCTCTAAGCCTGTAAAATAATCAATTATAGAACTTGTTGGCTTCGAAATGTCATGACATACAATATTAATAGACTCCTACGCTACGTGGATAGAATGACCATATTAAAATAATCCAATTGAATGTTGTTGACCACTTATTCCAACCAATCATTATTATGGAGATTCCCTTTCGTCACCATTTCAGCCCATATTTTCTTAAACTCCTCAGAGTCGCACTTGCTCAAACACTTATAAAAGAGTCATCTGACTTTGTTATTTCTATTAAAACATCTGACTTTTGATGGAACCTTTTTAGAGATGTACCATTAGCATAGTCTATGATGAGTCTGAGAAAATAAAACTTCTATGTTCCTAGCTATTTCTTGATCTTGATCAGTAAATATTATCATTGGATGTTTATCACACGTTATTAGTATAAATATTTTAAACAATTATGTAAATGATTTAATTATTTCTCTGATAAAAAGGATCACTCTTGACAAAATATTTTGCCAATAATTATTAGCACCAACAAATGGTGCACAAATTATATTATATTTATTTAGCCTATTGCTATAATAAAAAATCACTACATCTCTGAAATAGTCATAATTTATCTTACCCATCCCATTAAAAAAAATTAACAATGTATTAGATTCATCAATTTAGATGTCCAATGCGAACATATTATCATAAACTTAACATTCTTTAAATAATTGAATCAAAGAATTAGTGTCCTAAAATTCAATCTTTGCTCTTTTCTCCTTCTAAATAAAGTTATATACATCCTTATTAAATAATCCAACATTCTTAATACCTCCAACTTCCTCTATAAGGTAGGACAACGTGTCAATAGTTCTTATCCCGATTTCTATCATTGATTTTAAAACTGAAGCTTTCTCATCATCAATATTCATGCATGATCTCAGAAACTGTCGAACTTCTAACCTAGCCAATTCATGTTTGTGTGATTCAACAATTTTTTCACATTCCAATTTTCATCTTCATCAACTACAAAACCTAAAAGAAGATGGACAACCCATTTTGGTCTTTGATTTTTAATATTTTGATTAGGAATTCAAATCAAATATTATCTTAAAACCAGCTTTTGAACAGACAAAGTCCTTAGATTTTATCTTTTTAGAATTTGGCAAATAATTGTGACAATCCTTACGTACACTAAAACCAATATTATGGGCATAACAATAGTAAGCATTATATGCTTCTTTCTCATCTGTATGCACCACCTGTAATACGAAATAAATCATAATGAAAGCGCAACAAAAGCACAGTGAAGGAGCAAAAAAAGTGAATTTAGATGCAAAAAACACAGCAAAAAAATAAAATGAAAGCACAGTAAAAGCATAGAAGCAAATGCATAGCAAAAAATAGTTTATGTTTAATTCTAGCATTTTATTGTGCTTATATTGTGATTTTGCTTGGCTTTTGTTATGTTTTAGAGCTGCAAAAGCGTAGTGATAGCTTATTTAAATTACAACGAAAGCATACTAAAATATTGTCAAAAGTGCAATGAAAGTGCAACCAAAGTGCAGAAGTACCGTGAAAGAGCAATAAGAGTACAATTGCAATTTGCAGTAAAAGCACAGTAGCAAATGAACAATGTACTTTTGCTTTTTTTAAGCACTTGTAAGTGCTTATACTGAGCGTTGATGTGCTTTTTTCTATGCAGCTTTGTTTTAGAACTTCAAAAACCCTTAAAATAACTTGGTATGAGGAAGAAATTTACTGATAAGTTGAAACCCCCAACAGTTCCATCTAAATTAACTTCATATTCCTGAACATTTTTGTACCTCCTTTCAACCTTTGTTTACTGTGAGCATTCCATCTCCACGAATATAGCAACGTTTTTCCTCATTTTGTTTCTTTATGAGTAGTATTATAAGTTCTAAATAATTGGATTTAGGAGATTTCACAGGTTTTGTCTTAAAATGAAGCACCAACTCTAAACCGCTCTTCAAAAAAGTATAAAACTCTGGGTTGATTGGGCTGAAAAGTCTTAATTAAAAAAGGATATATGTTAAAAAATTCAATTGTCTCCTCCACATGTCAAGATTTAATTGGAGTCCAGATACAGAGCTATGTACGGACTCTGCACAAATAATTTCTCCTTTGTTAGAGCTGTGAACTTTTCAAATGAAACAATATCGATCTAGAAAAATGATATATATCAAAAGGTTTGTTTTTAATATTTCTTATTTTTGTTTATTTGAATAAGTTAAAAATAAAATTAACTTGCTAGGGATTTTATCAATAAATCAAATACAAGCATACAATCAAAATTTAACTATTTATAAAATTAACATCTCACTATTTACATTTTCAAATTATCATACAAAATTTCAAAATTCATAACAAATTCTTATAAAATAAAAATTACAAGTGACAAATCATACCAATGTGCAAAATTGCCAATCAAAAGTCTTAACCTTTCGTATACTTTCTTTGATTATAAGAAGGCAACAAGTTTTCCTCCTCCCCTCATATTCTTCTTTACCTTCTCCTTCTTAAGTATCAAAACTTACATTTATCTAATTATGATTTCTTTTAGTCTCAGAATTTGATTAATTATTTTATTATTATCTAATAAATAAATTTTATTAAATTAGTTTAATTTTTCTTTATGTGTTCAAAATTATATCAATGTTTAATAATATACTTTGACAAATTATGATTTGGTTCATAAAAGTTGGTTAAATCATTGCAATAATAATAATAATTAAGTTGGGATGATTTTGGGATCACTTATGTCAAACCCCAGGAATCTCACACACACACACACACACACACACACACACACACACATATATATATATATATATATATATATATATATATATATATATATATATATATATATATATATATATATATATATATATATATATATATATATATATATATATATATATATATATATATATATATATATATATATAATCTCAAAGATCATATATGACCACATATTGGAATACAAAATAGATAAGATTTAATAATTAGTCATGTATAAAAAAATTAGAAAAAGGAATGCAAATGCATACTCATATCAAATCCTGAACCCGCTAATCAACACTCTTTCCATTTCCCATACTACAAAAAATAATGGCTATTAGGGCACCTTAAAGTACCATAATATGTATCTATTAGGGCACATCAAATAATATGTACCTCTTTCAAAGTCGGCCTTCCGTCGATCGCTCAGAAATTACGAGAAAGTAAAGAACCCTAAAAATTAAAAGAGCAACGAAGATAGAATTTTAGAACAGTAGATAGTCACCATTCAACAAAGAAGGATTAACACAGAATTAAAAGCATTTTACCTAATGCAGTTGAGGCGATTGTCGATGTAGCACAATGATCAACCAGTATTAGCAATGTAAAACAAAGAACCTAAAGAACCCTAGAAATCAAAAGAAGAAAGAAGAAATTGTTTTTTTATCCATAGACATTGGCGAATCGACATTCTAAGGATTGACGCCGGTGAGTAAATCATATTACCTGATGCGGTGGTCGCGATTGTGATGTCGCGGCAACGATCAATTTCGCGATTGTGATGTCGCGGCAGCGGTTAACAAGAATTAGTATTGAAAAACGAAGAGAACACGCATAGGGCTTCGGAATTAGGAAAGAGGTGCGAACAGTTGAATAAGAGAAAGAGCGATGAAAGAACGAGAAGAGGCGAACACCATAACTTATCGCACGATGTCGTTCCCGCCCGCTAAATCTTATGTTAATTAGCGCGAAAAAAGTTTATGCCCTAATAATTACTTCTTAAGGCACTTAAATAAAAGTGCCTTAATATATATGTCCTTAAAAGTTAATTTTTTTGTAGTGCGCCAAACTCCGAAAATAAAATGCATCTAAGTGTGAGTTAACACACCTCAGTAGGTCACATTTACCAATCAAAAATTTTAAATGTCATTTATTAAGCATTTAACTTAATTCTTAAACAGCATAAAAAAATTACCGTATTTTGTAGAATAGTAATTATAGTTAATAAAATTTTAAATAACAGTGCTGGGAAAATAAATAAGCACTTCATATATCAAGACAGAAAGTAACAATTCTCTTAGACCCTCACCTCCCATCAAATAGAGTTCAGATAATTCTCACCCTTATGACTACTATGCTGGCATATTAGTAAACAGACCCTTATGACTTCCAATGCCTAGCACCAGAACAAAACGTGCTTATAGCACCAGAACAAAATGTGCATGATAGAACTCTCTCCATCAACACTATGTCTCCTCAAAATCTCATAATTTAATCAGATAAATATATTATTCACTGTATTGTAGTAATAAGAATATAAATAAACTCATTTTAAAAATTATCAAAATAACTTAACGGTGGGCAACATACCACACAACTGTGCAAAAATTCATTAGTCGAGAATATAACCAGATTACCAGAGATTAGTTAGAATACTATTTTTGAGATTTTAATTGCACTATAATATTATTTTTTTGGGTTCATAATTATTTTCTAGATAATTAAAAGTGCACTTTTAAAAAATCCAGTATAAAAAATCTAGAAAAATACTTAAATGTTCATGATTATTATCTCTATAACTTACAGAAAGCTATGCGGTAAAAATTTTTAGATGTAAAGTTATCCTCATTATTAGATGATAAAAATGTAAATTAAATTAGAAAATTCTAAAAAAAAAAAATTGTTTTGAATCTAAGTTAGAAAAAATATAACCTACCTTGATTCAAGCAACTTTATGAATTTGGCTATTAGTTGAAATGACCAAAAGTAGCCTGAAATAAACTTTCTCCTCGTTCTTCTCTCTCTCTAGCTGGTTGCCCCCTTAGAATGAAATGAAACTGTCTTTAGTGGAAAATGATACTTTATATTTTAAAATTAGATGCAGTGCCACGGTCCCCAAATGCGCTTGCTATAACACTCCCTCTAAGAGCTTACAACGACGTGACACCAACCCGAGCGTTGTCGCACTAAATTGTTTTTCCAAAAAAATCAATGCCTTGGCACTCCTACCTCTGTGCCATCCATCACCATGGCCCTCCAACCCCAGTGTCGTGGCATCATAGGGGGAAAATCTATATTTTTCAAACATGTAAATAGACTCTTGAAATCCACTTCAAAATACATGCAGACTCTCACATGCTTAAAAAATATTTCCAATTGCTTACAGAAGGGTTTAAATGTAAAGTTTAACATATTATCTTGAATCAAGTCGGGTTATAATAGGTTGAACTGCACACTGAATTTATAGGCATTACAAATATACTATGTAAGCACATAATTACAAATCACAATAAGTGAGGAAAACTCAAATACCTTATAACATTTGTACATATGCTTCTTTAATACCATAAATGCCCTACAACTATTATGGAGATACTTAATCGACAGTTTCTTTAAATCACATTCTGAGACATAATTTTGAACCTATAATTCCTTAATTTTGGACATAATTGCAGAGAAAGATAAAAATAATAACTCCACCTCTATATCATCAAAAATCCTAACCACCTTAACTCTTCCCTTTTCTTTCTACAATATTCTCCTCATCTCTGCTCCTCCAAGTAGAAAAAGATAAAAATAATAACTCCACCTCCTATCATCAAAAATCCTAACCACCTTAACTCTCCCATTTTATTTCTACAATATTCTTCTCATCTTTTCTCCTCCAACTTCACTAAAAAATTGTTTTCCCCTTTTCATTTATGAAATCCCTCCCACCACACAATAAAGTGATTCCATTTTAAAAACATCTCTCTACTACCCTTCATAAAATGCTTCTTTCTAACTTTTAATCCATGACTTCCCTCCTCTCAAGAAAAAGCTCTAGAATAACTTTTTTTCTCATCAACCTGCTAGAGTTTGTGTTTCTTAACTACATTCGATTCCTCAATCATTAAATTGGAAAAAGATAATGTCTACAAAAAAACCCTACTTTAACCACTTTCATATTAGCTACATTCCTTCACAAGACAAGTTGATCTTTTTCTTTGATAAATAGGTTGAGGATGGTTCAAAAGAATGGAATATACTATAAGTAAAAGGCCCTATTACAAATCCTTTCTCTCTAATATAAAAAAAAAAAAATCCTAACAACTAAAAGGTACTCTAACCCTTATGTCATAAAAAATGTTTTTTCTTATTTAAAATTTCATCACTAAAGGATTATGAAATGGATTTGTCAGCAGTGCATAAGTTCTTCTTTGGGAAATAGTTCTTCCTAGAAAAATGGGCCATCGACTTTTAACCAAAAAGTGAGGAATTTGTATCCCTACCTCTGAATCAAAATTTCATGATATTCCTCTTAGTTATTGGAATATAGTATGACTATCAAAAATTGCTAGCATCATTAGACTTACTATGGTAGTTGGCTCTTTAACAGCTGAAAAAACTAGACTTACTTTTGCCAAAGTGTATATTCAGGTTGACAAAAACACTACCCTTATGAATACTATCATAACATGTATGGTTGGGAAAGAATTTTCCATTTGTGTCTAATATGATTTGTAGTTGAACCCATGTACATGTTGTGAGTAACTTATTCCTCTCTCAAAACCATTTCCCTACAAACATATCTAAACCATCTTTTTCTGCTTTCTCTTTGAGTGAGGAGAAAAAGCATAAAATAAAAAAATGAACTAAAATAAACCCCACCTCAAACACACACTCAACCCAAAATCAACTAGTTGCTACACAAAACTAACACCCCACTTCAAACCCTTCACTTACATCCACCAAAAGCCACACAACAAAATAAATACCCCCTCACTAGCTAGGTATTACCATACCTAACCTAAATTCACCAAGTTAAGAAGCTACATCCTCCTCTAATCTTCCCCTCACAGTCACTTCTAACCAAAATAGATTTTCCATTTTCATCTGATAAAATGGAAAAGAGAAGATACTCAACCTAACACATAAGCAAATACCTCAAAACCCACTTAAGAAAAATCTTTTATTGCAAAGCCCCCAAACCCCATAAAGGTCAGAAAATTGGCCAACTAACATCCCAAAACCCAATGAACTACCCAACTCTTTCCTCTTGGAATGTTAAAGGTTAAAATGGAATTGATATGGTGCTTAATTGTAAAAACCTACAATCTAAGATTCTGAAAATAATTGAAAATGAAAAAAATATGAATTCCTGTTTGAATTGCAGCGCGATAGAGAGAAAGGGAGAAAGTCAATTTTTATAAAACAGATCGCTTTGCCACTTTTGTAAAAATTGCTAAAATCACTCTAGATTACTCTATTTTTAAATATTTTGATTTTAACGGTTAGATTCTCCCCAAAAATAATTTTATTATATTTTCCCCATATTTATTGAATGTTTACAGCATAACTTTTTGTATTTTATCATACTAACTATCTTGGACATTTTGACTATAACATTTATTAAATTTCACTAAGTAAAATAGAAGTTATTGTATTTTGTATTATTTCTATTGATTGAATAACTTATATTTTTATTGTAAGCATACTATTAATACAATCCTTGAAAATGAATATGGATATGTGATTGAGTAATTTTTTATAACTATTATTATTATAATATTATGATAATTATGTGTGTATGGAGAAAACAAGTAAATATTAGTAATTCACTAATGTTAGCAAAAGAGTGATTGACCTATACAGGATGGTGGACTGATAGATTTTTCTTTAAATACTGTTGCGTCCTGGAGTATTCGCGGCGGTAGAGAAATATAGTTTAATGTCTTAGCATTATACGAAGATCCAGCACACAATCAGATAAGTGAGAGGGTGTAGCATTCATAAGAGACACCAGAATTTTTTACGTGGAAAACCCCTGAAAAGGGGGAAAAACCACGGGGCCTGGTCCAGCTTGAATGAATCCACTAGTATTTGTAGTCGATTACAAATGAGGCCCTTCCTTGAGAGAAGGCCTTGGATTGATGTAGCAAATGTACATCATATAGATTGCATTACATGGTAGGAGTTACATATACATGTTTGTTTGGTCGGAAGGACTGTAGTCGGCAGGAGACCGGGGTCAGAAAGACCGTTGTCTGTTAATGGAGGTCGGAAGGACCATAGTATGCAACGGAGGTCGGGAAGATCGTAGTCGGCAGGAGACTAGGGTCTGAAAAACCGTTGTCTGGTGATGGAGGTCGGAGTGACCATAGTAGGCGACGGGGGTCGGGAGGACCGTAGTCGGCAGGAGACTGGGGTCTGAAAGACCGTTGTCTGGTGATAGAGGTCAGAGTGACCATAGTAGGCAACGGAGGTCGGGAGGACCGTAGTCGGCAGAAGACCGGGGTCAAAAAGACCGTTGTCTGTTAATGAAGGTCGGAAGGACCATAGTAAGCGACGGAGGTCGGGAAGACCGTAGTCGGCAGGAGACTGGGGTCTGAATGTTGGGCCTTAAGCAGGACGTCGGGTCTTCAGCAGGATGTAGGGACTGAATGTCGAGCCTTAAGCAGGACGTCGGGTCTTTAGCAAGACGTAGGGACTGAACGTCGGGCTTTAAGCAGGATGTCGGGTCTTCGGCAGGACGTAGGGACTAAATGTCGGACCTTAAGGCAGTGGTTCAATGAAACTCCGACGAGGCTTCGGTGGTGGTCCGGCGAGGTTCCTGCGGTGGTCCGACGAGGTTCCTGCGGTGGTCCGGCAGTGGTACGGCGGGACTTCTGCGGTGGTCAGCGGTGGTCCGGCGGCCGTCGAGGAGGACCTTCCTCCTTCTCTTCTTCCTTCTCTTCTCTTTTTCTCTCTCTTGCTTTCATCCTCTCTTGTGAAGAATGAGGGCTCTATTTATAGATTTTCTGGAGTGGCATGGCCCGTAAATAGGTGTGAGATCAAGGGCGAATAGGGAGTGGTTTGAATGGACGGCCAATAGTGAACCCTTAGATCGTGCACCGTTGGTTGGACATTTGGAGTCTTTATTGATGTCGTAATTCAATAATCTTGGGCTCGTTGGATTCGTTTCGTCGAGCCGTTCGATTCGAGTATAAGATCGTCAAAATCGGAAGACCGTTTGGTAACTCAAATTGCTGTTTGAACCTTCCGACAGCATTTTGAGCCCTTGATTCGGACTCATTTGGGCTCGGATTGGGTTGATCTTCGTGTCGTCGGGTTTGTATTTCCGAGACGCTCAGTTTGACTGTAATCTCATTGAAATCGGAGTTTGGATGCTCCCGAAATTAAATTTTGAAGTTTCCAACTAGCCTTTCGCCTCGAGATTCGTGTCCGATCAAGATAATTTTTGCACGATGTATCAGTTGCCCCCCTATTTTCGGACGTCAAAATTCTAGGAGTCCGAAAATATTTGTTTCAAAATTTTTTACAGTCCGAATCGCAAAAAATTGCTTTCCAAAAGTTGAATATTTGCATAAACTTGACTGTAGAGGCCTCGATGAGCTCCGAAAGTATCAAAATTAAGTCCGAAACATCGAAAAACGTGTCCGGGGACTCCAAAAACGTCGAAATCGGAGCTTTTGGGACGAAAATCGGGCCCAAAATGGGCTAGGCGGCCGGACCGGCCGGCCGGCCGCCGCTGGCACCGCCGGCTAGCGCTGGGACGCGCGCGGAGGACGCCTGGGCCGCCCGACCCTCCTGCGGCCCGCGCTCCTGCCCGCGTGGCGGGCCGCCTGGGCCGCGCCTGCGGCCCGCGCTGCAGCCCGCGCGGTCAGCCTGCCTGGCTGTTTTCCACCGCCTTATTTGAATGAACGGGCGGGTCTGTTCGGCCCACCGACCTAGTGGGCCCCACTTGCGCAGAAAATTGATTTTTTTGGCCTTTTTTGGCCGAAAAAATTCCTAAAAATTTCCAAAAAATCCCAAAAATTTTCAAAAAAATTTAGAAAATCAGAAATTCTAGAAACTTCCTTTTTCTCTTCTAAAAAACTATAAATAGGCCCTTCAAGCCTTTAGAAAATCACTCCTCTCTTCTTCCTCTTCTGTTTTCTTCTCTTCTTTTCATCCTTCCATCTCATCTCCCTCTGTCCTATCTATTGAGGTCTTCCCTCAATTTTCTGAGGCCCCTCTCTTGGCAAGAAAGTCCGGAGATTTTCTCTTCTTTCCTCATCTCCCTCTGTCCTTTCTATTGAGGCATTCCCTCAGTTTTCTGAGGCCCCTCTCTTGGCAAGGAAGTCCGAAGATTTTCTCTTTTCTTCTCATCTCCCTCTGTCCTTTCTATTGAGGCCTTCCCTCAGTTTTCTGAGGCCTCTCTCTTGGCAAGGAAGTCCGGAGATTCCCCCTTCTTCTCTTCTCCCTCTGTCCTTACTATTGAGGCATTCCCTTAATTTTTCAAGGCCCCTCTCTTGGCAAGGAAGTCCGGAGATTCCCCCTTCTTCTCTTCTCCCTCTGTCCTTACTTTTGGGGCCTTCCCTCGGTTTTCTGAGGCCCCTTTCTTTGCAAGGAAGTTCAGAGATTTTTCCTTCTCCCTCTTTTCTTCGAGAGATCTTGTGGAGTTCCGATGTTTGGTGGTTGGTGATGGAGGTCGGATAGACCGTTGTAAGGAGAGAGGTTCGAATGACGGGCAAACTTCCAGCATCGGGGAGAAGTATGATGACAGGCAGGAATTCAACATCGGGTAGTCATACAGCGTCGGATAGAAGACCGACGAAAGTATATTAACTAGTAGAAGTCTGACATCTGGTAGAAGTACGAAGTCGGGTAGAGGCGCAGTGTCAGGTACAAGACCAATGAAAGTCAGTCGACGGGCAGAAGTTTGACGACGGTTAGTAGTCCGACGACAAGCAGAAATCTGTAGTCGGGTAAAGGTGCAGCGCCAGGTAGAAGACCGACGAAGGTTCGTCGACGAGCAGAAGTCCGACGATGAGTAGAAGTCCGCTAACGAGCAGAAGTCTGACGTCGAGTAGAAGTCCGCTAACGAGCAGAAGTCTGACGTCAAGAAGGAGTCCGACGTCGGGTAGAAGTACTGTCAGGTAGAAGACCGACGAAGGTTTTCGTCGACGAGCAGAAGTCTGACGACGAGTAGAAGTCCGCTGACGAGCAGAAGTCTGACGACGAGTAGAGGTCCGCTAACGAGCAGAAGTCTGACATCGAGTAGAAGTACTGTCGGGCAGAAGACCGACGAAAGTTCGTCGACAAGCAGAAGTCTGACGTCGAGTAGAAGTCCGCTGACGAGCAGAAGTCCTACGTCAAGGAGAAGTCCGTTGACGAGCAAAAGTCCGACGTCGGGTAGAAGTACTATCGGGTAGGAGACCGACGAAAGTCCATCGACAGATAGAAGTCTGACGAAGGGTATTAGTTCGACGACAGGAAGAATTCTGGCGCCGGGTATTAGTCCGTCGAAAGTCCTGCAAGGCAAAAATTAAGCGACAGGAGGAAATTCAAAATCGGGTAGAATTTTAACATTGTGGAGAAGTTAGATGGAAGTCCATTGACTACATTCTGGCGATGTTAACCAAGGATGTAAGAACTATCTGAGGTTGTATGTCAGAGCCTTTACTCGAAGACGTTAACCTGTGTGGAAGAGGTCGACAGAATCCACCAAGGATGTGAGTCCTTTTTGAGGTTGTATGCCGGAGCCCTTCTCGACGACGTTAACATGTGTGGAAGAGGTCGGGAGAATCCACCAAGGATGTGAGACCTTTCCGAGGTTGTATGCCGGAGCCCTGCTCGACGACGTTAACCTGTGTGGAAGAGGTCGGGAGAATCCACCAAGGATGTAGGACCTTTCTGAGGTTGTATGTCGGAGCCTTTGCTCGACGACGTTAACCTGTGTGGAAGAGGTCGGGAGAATCCACCAAGGATGTAAGACCTTTCCGAGGTTGTATGTCGGAGCCTTTGCTCGATGACGTTAACCTGTGTGGAAGAGGTCGGGAGAATCCACCAAGGATGTAAGACCTTTCCGAGGTTGTATGTCGGAGCCTTTGCTCGACGACGTTAACCTATGTGGAAGCGGTCGGGAGAATCCACCAAGGATGTGAGACCTTTCCGAGGTTGTATGTCGGAGCCTTTGCTCGACGACGTTAACCTGTGTGGAAGAGGTTGAGAGAATCAACCAAGGATGTTAGACCTTTCCGAGGTTGTATGTCGGAGCCCTGCTCGACGATGTTAACCTGTGTGGAAGAGGTTGGGAGAATCCACCAAGGATGTGAGACCTATCCGAGGTTGTATGTCGGAGCATTTGCTCGACGACGTTAACCTGTGTGGAAGAGGTCGAATCGGATCCCTTTGGGATTGATTTTTTCTTGATTGGGAGGGGGCAAACGCCACGTGTATCCCGAATCAAAGGTGAAGAATGATCTATCTTTAGACCATTACTACCTTTTCAAGTCAAGATTAATACATTGCCAAGGAGTAGAAGTTCATCAAGGGACTATATAAAGCATATAACTGATTGGAAGTATCCTTGCATTTTTAATGAATTTCCTTGAAATATCATCTTGATGTTGGAAGTATTAGAGGGATATTCTTGACTAAAATTGTAGTCAAGGTTGTCCCCCAGTCCGGATCTGAGTCCAATGACATTGATGCATCAATAACAATTGAATAACCTTTTGAGGTTGGAGCAAAAATAGCCCTCCAGTCGGGAATCACTTTCCCACAGACGGCGCCAAACTGTTGCGTCCTAGAGTATTCGCGGCGGTAGAGAAATATAGTTTAATGTCTTAGCATTGTACGAAGATCCAGCACACAATCAGATAAGTGAGAGGGTGTAGCATTCATAAGAGACACCAGAATTTTTTACGTGGAAAACCCCTTAAAAGGGGGAAAAACCACGGGGCCTGGCCCAGTTTGAATGAATCCACTAGTATTTGTAGTCGATTACAAATGAGGCCCTTCCTTGAGAGAAGGCTTTGGATTGATGTAGCAAATGTACATCATATAGATTGCATTACATGGTAGGAGTTACATATACATGTTTGTTTGGTCGGAAGGACTGTAGTCGGCAGGAGACCGGGGTCAGAAAGACTGTTGTGTGTTAATGGAGGTCGGAAGGACCATAGTAGGCGACGGAGGTCGGGAAGACCGTAGTCGGCAGGAGACTAGGGTCTGAAAGACCGTTGTCTGGTGATGGAGGTCGGAGTGACCATAGTAGGCGACGGGGGTCGAGAGGACCGTAGTCGGCAGGAGACTGGAGTCTGAAAGACCGTTGTCTGGTGATGGAGGTCGGAGTGACCATAGTAGGCGACGGAGGTCGGGAGGACCGTAGTCGGCAGAAGACAGGGGTCAAAAAGACCGTTGTCTGCTGATGAAGGTCGGAAGGACCATAGTAGGCGACGGAGGTCGGGAAGACCGTAGTCGGCAGGAGACCGGGGTCTGAATGTCGGGCCTTAAGCAGGAAGTCGAGTATTCAGCAGAATGTAGGGACTGAACGTCGAGCCTTAAGCAGGACGTCGGGTCTTTAGCAAGACGTAGGGACTGAACGTCGGGCTTTAAGCAGGATGTTGGGTCTTCAGGAGGACGTAGGGACTGAACGTCGGACCTTAAGGCAGTGGTTCAATGAAACTTCGACGAGGCTTCGATGGTGGTCCGGTGAGGTTCCTGCGGTGGTCCAGCGAGGTTCCTGCGGTGGTCCGGCAGTGGTACGGCGAGACTTTTGCGGTGGTCAGCGGTGGTCCGGCGGCCGTCGAGGAGGACCTTCCTCCTTCTCTTTTTCCTTCTCTTCTCTTTTTCTCTCTCTTGCTTCCATCCTCTCTTGTGAAGAATGAGGGCTCTATTTATAGATTTTCTGGAGTGGCATGGCCCGTAAATAGGTGTGAGATCAAGGGCGAATAGGGAGTGGTTTGAATGGACGGCCGATAGTGAACCCTTAGATCGTGCACTATTCATTTGACATTTGGAGGCCTTAATGATGTCGGCATTCAGCGATCTTATGCTCGTTGGATTCGTTTCGTCGAGCCGTTCGATTCGAGTATAAGATCGTCAAAATCGGAGACCGTTTGGTAACTCAAATTGTTGTTTGAACCTTCTAACAGCACTTTGAGCCCTTTATTCAGACTCATTTGGGCTCGGATTGGGTTGATCTTGGTGTCGTCGGGTTCGTATTTCCGAGACGCTCAGTTTGACTGTAAGCCCGTTGAAATCGGAGTTCGGATGCTCCCGAAATTAAATTTTGAAGTTTCCAACTAGCCTTTTGCCTCAAGATTCGTGTCCGATCAAGATAATTTTTGCACGATGTATCAAATACAATGGTTTGATGTTCACTATAGGAAAATCATCTAATACAGATGAAATTTCTAGCAATTACTGAACCAAAGTAAATTATGGCAGTTAAGCCGGCGGATTGACCGCTGGTAATAATCATAGTTTTATAACTGTCATATATTATGCCGACATGTGATAAGTTTGATACCATTACCGATGCAGTGCCCGCTGATTTTAAGTGAATTATTTATGGCGTCTTCATTTCCTTCCATATTTTTCTCTACCCGCTCCTTCTTCCTCATTTTAACACATCCTCATTTCCTTCCATCTTGAGAATGCTGATACTCTATCTCATCACTGTAGCTCCAGCTGACCTTCCATCCTAGTTGACGCCAGCCCTGGTCTTCATCTCCCCCACTACAGGTGATCTCCTCTCCTTACTTGCTCTTTTTTCCTTTCCTTTTGCAAGAGATCATTCTTAAGGTCATTTTTAATATGGAATTTTTTAATTTATAAAATTTTGCATGTTATAGAGACGAAGAAAGGAGAAGCATAAGTGCATATGTGGTTTTGTAATATGCTAGAATAATATACATTCTATGGTTGAGGTGCACATTAATAAGTGAAAAGGATTGGTTGAGGTGCACACTAATACGAATACATTAATTAGAGTATTAAAACTTAGATTTTTTTTAATATAATGTGCATATTTATATGTTAAGTAATTTAGGATGAACCTTAATTAGTTTGTCAAGTGTTAGCTAGTGGTGTGATAGGACTAGGAATTTAATCTATTATATTAGGTCATCATTGAACTAAGTTAATGTGGAATGAGCAAGAATTTTAGTTCCTCATAGATTAGTATCTATGATACCAAATTAATTCAGTTGATCTCAATACATATTTGTTCTTCATGAATTATAAATATAAGCTTTGATAATAACTTATATAAGATGTTTTTTGCAAAGAAATTAGATCATACATAGACTTAGTTAGCCAAAATGAATTTGGTGGTGGTTGGAGTGGATAGGGAGATGATGGGGCGGCCGAAGGAGCTGGGCAACAATTGGGGAATATCTAGAGAGATTTTAACTAGGTGATATTCGACTGATTTCTTCTATTGCCAAAATATTTTTTTCAACTATAATTGAATATTAAAATATTTTGATTCCATTAAATTTAAAATTTTAATAATTATTTATTGATTCCATCATTTTTTGAATTTTAGTACTTCGATGTAGATTAAATTTAAGTCTCAACACAAGCAATAAATTTTTTAATATAAATTTCTTATTTTAGTAGAGAATTGGATGTATAACATATTATTATTGGTACAAAAAGGATTTAGAGATGAATTTATTGAGGGAGTTGATACTTTTATTCAAGTTGCATGTCAATTACCTTCATTTAAGTCCAACGAAATGTTTATATATCTATGCTCAGAGCATAAAAATCAAGTTTTTCTTAAGCCCGATGATGTTAAGATTGATTTATATCATAGGGGATTTATTCTAGGATATTGGTTTCGGACCTCACATAGTGACTACGAGCCACATAGAGATACTCATGTCGGTTCATCCACAGCTTCTATAACAATAGATGAAGAACAAATAAATAGACTACATGAAGATCTTATTTTTAATATAGCAGGTCCAAATTTATGAGAAAACATGGAAGAGCCACCAAACCTATAAACCATATATATTTTTTGAATTACTACATGTTGTTCTAAAATCAATTTGCTATGGTTCCATAGCTCAGTCAAAATTATCAGTTATTATTAGGATACTTGGTATTAAAATTGAATATAATACTCCATCTTAGTGCTTCAATGACTTCATTGGTCTTATCAAGAAAATAAATCCAACATATAATTTAATCCCCATAGATTTGTATCGAACAAAGAACATTGATGTGAACGATTTCTTTTGTTGAATTTTATACTTTTTAAGGTTATTTTACATTGCTATTTATACTTTATTAAGTTTGAAAGTTTGTTTATTTTATGTTTTAAACTATTTTAATATGTGTTGATTATGAATATTGTGTTAGTATAATTTATTTGTTGCATTTTATTCAATTGATGTAAGTACAAAATATGAAAATGTGTGGACAGAGGGGATGCTATCATTTTTTTTAAATTTCTACAGGTTTCCCATGGCTTATCGACATCCTAGCCACCAGAAATGTCAATATCATACGATATCATAAGCAGCCAGAAAAATGGGTAAACCGCCAAAAATTTTGTGGTTATTCGGCGATCAAACGACCAGAAATTAGCAATAGTTATTGCCACATAAAGTTTACGGCCGTTTCAGTGCCAAAATTTACTAGCAGTTAAACTATTAGAAATTACTGGCAGTAATTCAGTGTAAACTGCCGATCCAGTTGCCACGGAAACATAGCATAAATCAGCTGGTAAGCTGTTAGAAAATATTTTTGTAGGTACATGTTTCCTACAGGGTTTACATCAACAAAAAAAAATTCACAGGAAGGCCACTGGAAAATTTTATTTCATTGACTTGCATAGAGCTAATATGGGAAATTTAGAGAGAAAGTGAGGAGAGAGAGAAATAAAGGTAGGACTTGGAGGTCATAGAGTGATTTTCATCAGCCAACTCAGTTAAAAAATTTGCTCATCTCATTGTAAAGAATAATTACTCTATCTCTTATTTCAATCATTTATATTTTTTGATATTTTTCTGATTTTATTTATATTTACATTACTAAAAAATGGGAATAATTTTATATTGATAAAACTTTCACCGAATAACTTTTAGTATGTGACAGATCTCATAAATATGAGCATTTTAACAAATATTTTAAATTATCACATGTTAAATTGAAAGATATGATTTTTTTTTAAAATAAATGAATAGTATACAAATTTGATAGTTTTCCTAGTATTTTTACATTTCTTCATTTCATACATGATATTGATTTATGTTGCAAAAAAAATGATAGCATTTGCATGTAAAAAAGGAAGGCTTTCTATTAATATTATAATGTATACGAGTTAGCACTTAAAATATAATACCTTGCACATGATGGTGGGCCGATGGACTTTCTTTTAAATAAAAAGTTAGTGGTGTAATCCTAGTTTTAGCCTATAACTGATTGATTGAACTATGTTGATGGGTAGAGGATGATGAATCTTAAATGATTATTAAAAGACACCTATAAAAATAAATTATTAATATAAGATAAGATTGACAGATTGATAGCTATGAAAAATAACAAATGTATGGAAGAAAATATCACATTAAAGCTGCATGTCCTGCCTTACTTTTATAATTACACTCATGATGATATTTACTTGAAAACACATTTAATTGATTGAGATATTTATTGCTCATATTGGCATTAATATTGATACAACATGGCATAACATACTAACATGATTCATTGGGTGATAATACTCTTTATTATATGTCTTTTGAATCGATTGAAGATATCAATTTTATTATTATTTTTTAGAGATTTTATTAATTATATAAAGTGATGATTGATCTTGGCTGGAACTGAAACATGCATATTGAATTTTTTATCTTACATTGAAAATAGTGATATAGTTTTGGTTAATGTTGCTCTTTTTAACTCATTATATGATTTTTAATGATATTAAGTTAAGGAAGGGGTGAGGATTAGTTGGAGTGAGGTTGATAGAGATTCTCAGATTTTATTTAGATTTTGTTCTGCATTTCTTTTTTATTTTTGTGAGTTAGGAGCTTGTGATAGAATAGTGATTATACTAATCTTTTGACTATTTTATAATAATTTTAGGAGAATAAATATAGTGTAATATTTTGAAAGGTATATTATTGTTAGTTGCTTTCATTAGATATAGATTTATAATTTATATGATTTATAGAATCACTGGTTGATTAATTGACAAGATAAAATAAATAATTCTTTCAATTTTAATTATGAGACATTATAAATTGATATCAGAGTGCTTTATGGAAAAAAATGATTGTAATCAAAATAATATAAATTTTTTTTTTATGTGGGGTAGAAGTTGTGTAATATAGATTTTCATTTTTATATTTGATTGATTACTTTGTATATTTATGTATGTTGATTTTATGAATTAATGGATTAAGAAGGAGAATTTTATCAGTGGATAGATGGACCCTACCAATCAAGATACACAAATTGGATAGAGTGTAGCAACAATAGCTCCAGTGAGTTCTGATAGTTTGATGTAGCTAGCCAACATGCTTGCAGAGTTTATAAGTGATGCTTAGAGTAGATAAGTGGGACACAATATATCAAAAGAGGACAAATATCTACAAATGTTTCATAAGTTGAAAACCCCGTTATTCAAGGGAGCTATAAATCCATAGAAGTAGTGGATTGGTTATTGAGGATAGAGAATATATTTGACATATGCAGTGCCTAGAGAATAAAAAAGTACCACTTGTAGTGTTCTGATTTGAAGAAGAAGATGAGAGATGGTGGATTGGACAATAGAGAGAGAAGTTCCAAGGAAATATAAATGTAAAGATCATATGGCTATAGTTCATTGTTATCTTCAGAGAATAGTTTGTACCTCCTTCAATCCGACAGCAGATGTAGGAGGCTTTTATGAGATTGGAGCAGAGGAACATAATAATGATGCAATAGGAAGAAGACTTTACTGTACTGGCTAGGTATGCACCTCAAATGGTAAATACTATTGATGAAAAATGATACATATTTTTAAGAGGATTGAGGGATGAATTGAGGCATCCACCAGTAACGTTGATGATTCAGGAGTTTTCGGAGCTTACTGAGATAACGAGATTTGTGGAGAATGACTTGGCTATTTCTAATTAATTAAGAAATGATATGAGTAAGAAGATATTGGGACATGATATAACTAAGAGAGAGAGCAATGAAAAGATGGTAGATTTTCAGAAAACATGAGAGGATCTATATCTGAGTCTAATGTGGGTGTACTGGAGTATGCTCAATGTGGTAAGAGATATAGTGGACCGTATTTTCTATTGACTATACATTGTTTTAGATTTGGACAATGATGGCATAGGATGGCTGATTCTTTACTAAAGTGATAGGGGACGATCCAAATTGATATGGGAGTAAACCAAACAAAGCTCCAAATAGAAGATCACATGATCTAGAGAATACAATGAAGGGTCTATGAGCAAGACATATGAAAGAAGGGTAGCTAAAAGTCAAAAAAGACCTCCATAGTTTGCTACAACAATACTGCCACGTATACGACCCAGAGTTTATAATTTGATCCAATAAGAGGATGGGAATGTGCCTGGGAGATCCACTAGTAAATTTTTTAATCCTTGAACTGATTGATTAAGAAATTGATATTTATCGGTATAAGTAAAATTTTGGGACTGTCAGGTGTCCGTTTTACAAACTAATTACACTAATATTTTTTAATAAAATAAGTTATTTTATGAATATTTTTCTATAATTTTTAAAGCCCCAAAGTAATTTATATGAATTTTATATTAAAAATTTGATTAAATTATATAATCAAATAATATTAAATTATTATTTTAATCTTAAATATCTAAAAACATTATATAAAATAATTCAAATCATATTTCTCTCAATTCTATTGGCTAACAAAGAGCTAATTTGGGAAATTTTGAGAGAAAGTAAGGAGAGAGAAAAATAAAGCTAGGATTTGGATATCGTGAAGCAATTTTTGTCAGCCGGCTTAGTTGAGAAATTTGTTCATTTCACTGTAAGGAATAATTACATGATATTGATTTATATTGCATAAAAAATTAAAGATAGCATTTGCATGTAAGCAATGAAGGTTGGATGTTAATATTATAATGAATAAGGGTTGGCTCTTAAATATAATACCTAGCATATGAGGGTGGGCTGACAAGTTTTTTTTTTTTAATAAAAGGTCGGTGGTGTAATCCTAATTTTAGTCTATAACTGATTGACTTAATTACGTTGATAGATAGAAGGTTGCAACTCTTAAATGATTAATGAAATCCACTACTAAAATAAATGATTAATATAAGATAAGATTGAAATATTGACAATTATGATAGATAATATATGTAGAGAATAAAACACCATATTAAAGCTGCATGTCTTGCCTTGTTTTTCATAATTATACCCATGATAATATTTTCCTGATAGTATATTAAACTGATTGACAAATTTATAGATCATACTAACATTAATATTTATACAATACAACATATCATACTGACATGATTCGTTGGGTCATAATACTATTTACTACATGTCTTTTGACTTCATTGAACATATTAATTTTATTATTAATTTTGGATATGTTTATTATTTATATAAAGTGATGATTAATATTGCCTAGAATTGAAACATATATTGATTTGTTTGCTTGCATTGAAAACAATGATAGAGTTTTGGTTATTGTTGTGCTTTTATCTCAATATGTAGTTTTTTATTATTACAGGTCAGGAAAAGAATCATAATCACTTGGAGTGAGATTAACAGAGATCCTTAGTTTATTTTTAAATTTTTTTTCTTCATTTTCTCCTTATTATTTTGTAGTCAGAAGCTTGTGATAAATTAGTGATTGTACTTATCTCCTAACTATTACAAATTGATTTTAGGAGAATAAATATAGTACAATATTTTGAGGTATATAATTATTAGTTGCTTTCATTATATATAAATTTATTATTTTGATGATTTATAGAAGATATGGTTGATTAATTAAGAAGATAAAATAGATAATTCTTTCAAATTTGATTTTGGGGCATTACAATTACTGTGCCGGCGGGCAAAGCGTGATAACTCTGTCTACTGAGCCAATGAGTTATAATATGATTTTATTGCTTTAATGTTATTGTTTACTTATTTACTTTCATTATACAAATTTATTATTATTACATTACTTTACTATCAATGTCATTGATTTTACTAACGATATAATATTGATATTGCTATTGATAGAGACAATGATAATGGTTGATACTAATTGATTTACTATATTGATACTGAGTATGTGAAATGTTGAGCACATAATTTACTAAGACAGTGACATATTGGATAGTATGTGTAGAATCTTCTAGGGTTTTACTATATATTGATATGATTCTGATAAATTTTAATGATGCTTTAGTTTGATCGATTATATAATTTTTTTACTGATTGATAATATTGATTTGTCAAATATTTTATTAATATAACACCCGTATTGGTTTATTGGTTTTCCCACTGTATTGTTTTAGGATTTATATATTTTACTGTTACTACCTATTATATGTGATGTTCATTATTTCTACATGAATTCATGATCATATAAATGTTACTGATATGATTTGATCGATAACATGCATATTACTTCTTTGTCATACTTTGCGTTCAGTTGTAGGATTTAGTTGTTTGATGTGCTATTGAGCTTATCATACGTAGTTAAATGATTTCAGGTCATTGCAAGGAAGCATGAGTGTGAGATTGATCATGAACCTTCAAATTCAGGTTCTTATTATTTTAACTATTCTTGTATACTCATGACAGAATAGCTATGATATGAATGTATAAATTCTGAGTGGTGTATATGATTTTTTGGGGAAATGAATATATATATATATATATATATATATATATATATATATGTTTTGAGCGATTCTTTTATTTATGCAGGTATTTATATTGATAATAGAAATTAAATATCTTTTGTTGTCGTATATTAAAATATTAAAGAATATTTTTTCTAAATTATATTTTGGGATGTTATAACCTTATTCAGTCATTAAAAATAAATCCTTTTTTTTAAAGAAAAAATAGGCAAAAACCATATGGCTAATAGCAGGTTTATTCGTTATCACAAGCTATATGATGTTGAGGGCTATTGTGATAATTTCAAATCCTCCCAACCAAGGAGAATTTGGATTAAATGAGATGCTTACATCACTTCATTTTTTCCCATTTACTCAAACAATCAGGTCATTAATTGTCATATTAAGTTTGGGAACACTCCACCATTCCTTCTCTATGTGGTTTATGTTGCAATCCTCAATTGAAAAATATAACCCCGGGTAAGTTTTAAGAGACTTTGAAGCTATGTTATTCATTCTAAATATCGTTGGGAAATCATAGGACACTTCAATTGTTGCAAACATTATTAAAAAAACAATGGAGATAATATTATTCCTAATAGCATAATTTGGTATTTCAATAGTATGATTTTTTACACAACTATTAAAGATCTTGCTTCTATTAGGTTACCTTATACTTAGTACAATAATAGGATAGACTATCATATACACATCAAGCTTGATCGTGCTCTTGCAAGTAATAAATATCTAGAATTATTCCCTCATTCCTTTTATAGGGTAGAAAGTCCTAGATGTGTAGACCATTCCCCTTTAATCATTCAGATCAAACGATCTTACAACCCCAATCACAAATTCTAGCATAAAAATTAGTAGGCTAATTTGCACAATTTTGTGAGGCCCTATCCTCTATTTTTCGAAGTCTTTGTGCCAATAATCCCATTACACTTTTTACTCTCACTTGAAAATGTTAAAAACCATCAATAAATCCAAAAATTGTGTTTGTTCCACCATTTGTCTAAGATAATAAAAGATGTGAAGACCAAATAGGCCTCCTACTTTCAAAATATACTCAACAATAACTCCTTAAACACCATGATTAATGCTCAAGCTAAGGACTTGGAAGTAACTCTTTCTACTACCTATTCTGCTTGGTTTTCCTGCATAGTTTTAAGAGACAAAATAAAATGGCTTACGAAAGGATAGGATAATCTTAATTTTTTGTATGGAAAAATCATGATAATGAATCACAATTTCATAAGGGAGATAACTACTGATATAGGCACTTTTTATAATTCTCATGATTGAAGCTACAATAAACCATTTTAAATCCCTATTAAATTCACCCACTACTGCTTTTGATGAGAACCTCCTTCCTCCTTCTAGATCCTTGATACCCACTCATTTATTTTCTTTTAACAGTGCATGTGATTGACAATAAAATTAAAAGTGTCGTGCTCTCATCTAGAAACTCTGTTCTATGCTCGGATGGATACACTTTTGGCTTCTACACCTCCACTTGGGATACTATTGGTAATCATGTTTGACTGCTAGTAAAATACTTATTCAAAAAGGCTAACTATCTAGGAAGGTTAAAACAACATCTAATTCACTTATTCTTAAAACTAAACATGTGAGTTTTGTGATGGATTATATACCCATTTCTTTGTGCAACACATTTTATAAGATTATTGCTAAAATCATTGTCTCCATGCTTAAAATTATTTTGTCACTCATTATTCACCTCTCTCAAGTTGGTTTTCTCAAGCATATGATATCTACAGAAAACATTACTCTTGCCAGGGAAATCCTCTATGACTTTCAACTTGCAAAATAAAAATCATATTTTTTATGCTAAACTTGATATTTTTAAGATTTTTTATATCATTTCTAAATAATTTTGCTGAGAGACTTGAACAAAAATATTTCTATGCTATGTTCATAAGATGGATCAAGACTTGTATTGATAATGTGTTACGCTATATGTATAAATGATTCTCTTGAGGGGTTTTTTTATTTCCTCTTCTAACCTTAGGCAAGGCTGCCCCTAATCTCCATACCTATTACGTATTGTCATGTACTGTCAAACATGTTTGAAAGTTTTATCTATTTGAAGCAATTTGATGGGATTAATATGAGTTAGTAGATTTTCTCTCACTTTTTATATGTAGATTATCTTCTTTTTTTTTTGGAAATCCCATATTGTAAATATGCACTCTCTTTCTTAAATTATGGACCATTTTAGGATGGTCAATGGGCTAAGTATCATCTCATTAAAGAGTTATATCATATTCTCTAAACATAAACCAAATCAACCTTAGCTCAGTGGAGTCTTTAATTTGATGAATGAGAATATATATTTCACTGACTTGGGTATCCCAATTGCTCCTAGGAGGATCCTGCTATATAATCTCCAACCATTAACAAATAAATCTACATTACACTTTGAGGCCTGGATAGCCAATTGTATGCATATTACAATTCCTCTTATTCACTATATGGAACTCCATAGCATATTGGATAACGGATTCAATGATACCAAAAAATTTGTTTTGAACATCTTAATAAGCTCTATGCAAGGTTTATTTATCATGCTAACATGAATACTAAGAAGCTTCACCTTGTGTCATGGAAAACAGTTGCAAGCCTGTGAAATATGAGGGCAAAGGGCCTTGCCTACACTTTCAATTTCTCTTTGATATGTTCTCATTAGTAATTGCATCTTAGAAAATGATGGAAATATGAATACATATATTGGGAAACCTACGCCCGCCAACACTTTTAAATGTTGGACCACAATGAAAATACTTGCTATAGATATTACAAGTTTCCTCTATTTTCATATTAAAAGGACCAGTAAACTATCTTTTTTGCGATCCTTGGTGTAATGATAAATCTATTGTTGAAGTTTTCAATACCAATGCTCCACCTCTTACCACATGATCTAACTATGTGCTTTCTAAGTTTTCTTGAATGGGATTTTGAACCTCCCAACGAGCTAGCATGCTTATCTTTTTTATGCTATTTCTAAAACCCCTCTTTGTCAAGATTGTCATGATCTTACTCTCTAGTTGTGGTGCTCCTCAACTACCTTCAAAAAGTTTCTTCACACCTTATGTCAAACTGAAATAAGGTGCCCTAGAAAAAAAAATCTAGCATAAAAATCACGCATTAAGATTCTATTTTCGAATGGTTGGCTATAATTGGGGGTTTGAAAACTACAGATTCACTTGTTAGCAATGCTGAGTTGGATACCATCTCACATATCTTCTTTGAATGCGAGTATTCATTCAACATCTTGTGTAGAACTATACCCCTTTTATTCTCCTTTCTGCTGAGACTGAATCTTAAGCAAGCTTTAGATTTCATTGTTGATGCTCACACATTATCTGTTGGAGTTAAGAATGCTTACTACCTTTTCATATGCACTATCCTATATCATCTTTGGAGGGAACTTAATGGAAAAAGATTTGAGAACAATTATAACAGTAAAGAAACTCGTTACTTCCACATTAAAATGACAATTGTGCTTAAAATAATTAAAAAAAAAAAAACCGGAAGCTTTACCATGACATCAAATATCACTTGCTCTAAATGTGGGATTTCGCGCTGATATGCCGAGATGATGATGATAGCATTTGCGATCCCCTACAGAAATTACATTTTCCCCTTGGATGGCCTTAGCTCTTCGCTTAGGCAACCGGGGGCATATCATCTTCCATTCTGCAATGTTTTGGCTCTCTTCATGGAACTTTTATTTGGTCCGGTGCAAAGACCTAAAGTAAGGTTCGGTTTTGCCTAAAAAAGTGCAAATACCGAGTTTTTTGAAAAAATACCGAGTTTTTCAAAAAACTCGGTATTTGCACTTTTTGACCTATTTTTGCCTAAAACCGAATCTTCCTCTACATCCAGTGAAAGGACGTAATAATTGTTCCTCTTCATGGGTGAATTTTTGCCAGTCTGAGTCCAATTTTTTTATTAGAATTGATTTTATGACAAATTGCTCACTCTTTTTCATTTTTGAGTAGTGTTCAATAGTTTCATAGTCCTTTATCTATTTGAGCATTGCTGGTTTTTATGCAGCTCTTGTATGACACTAATTTGATTTTAGAGTTGTACCTGAGTTATCACCCACTTTGTAATTATCAATTGTAATAATGGAAAAAAGGCTGGCCCCTAAATCATTCTCAAAAAACACAGTTGGTCAACAACCATTTCTTCCAAGCAGTTGAGATGGCACCATGTGCTCACCTACACTTAACCTTCTTCAGCCAATTTGGTGGTAGCATGAAAGTGTAACCGAAGACACCATTAGGAAGATGAGCATCGAAAAGCCTTGTCATTTTGGACTTAAAATCCAGTAATATCTAATATCCCATTCCATATTGTAATAGAAACTTTCAATGATTAGATGCTACAGGTCTGAAGGCAAGAAATCCAAATGAAATCGTTAAAATGAGTGAAATAGAAGAATGAAAAAGTTTAGGCTTCCCATGTGTTTGTCCATCTATATATCTAATATGCTCTTCATCACTTTCTTGATCCTTTAAATATCTGTACAGTCAAGTTATGCAAACACTCAACGTTCAAATCTCAACGTCAACAATTCCTTTTGAAAGCATGCAAAAAATAAACCATAAAAACAATGACAAGTGAACAACTTACAATAACAAGAAACGAACTAACTATAAACAACTTGACATCTCTATCAGATTTACCACAATTTTATTTAGCAATGAAAAGAAAACACATCACCCAAACCTTGCCTAAGCATATAAACTACGGACTATTTAGCAATTCTCATGAGAAACTAATATAATTAATTTACAAGATGATTTTGCATGTCAAAGAAGTTCAATTTAGTCATCTCCACTTGCAACCGAGTTTGAAACTGCAGTTTCCGGATTAACTTGGGTGATATGAACACGAATAACTTCATGGACTGCACCTCGGTTCAGCACACCAAGAACCTCGTCATCTTTGCCCATCACAAGCTCTCCAAGAGAGATTTTCCTTGAGTGGTGCTCATCCTGAAGGCGGAAGCCATAGAACCACCTCCCAAGCTTGAACCACCTAACGTAAATTTCTCGTTCTGAAACTTGGCTCCTGCAGAGGGCCTCCATCACCTCATTGGGCTGCAATTTTGCAAATGATTTCCTTGACTATCATGCTAAATAAGCTTCACAGTAACATGATCGAAATATTCTTTTCAAAGTTGGAAAGAAGAAGAATATATGCACTTTAGGTCACTAATAAAAATTTCATTTGCAGATTAGGCAAGTCTATTCATAATTCTGGAAGACATGGCAATAATAACATTCCATTATATAGTTCATCAGCTTGAATGCTTTATTGAAAGTTTGAAAAAAATGCAAAGAGCTAGAGAACTCTGCATGTTAAAGGTCTGAAACAATAGGAAAGAACTGCAGGTCAAAACTTACCGTAATTTCAAGCTGAACTAGGCAATAGTGCAATCCAATCAAATTAAGAAGAACACTGCATCTTTTTGCAAACAAAAAAACTTGAACATCCTTGAAACCAAGCCTGTATGAGTGTAAATCACTGACTGCTTTTAAATAATACCCAGCTTCAAGAGATTTGTTTTGAGTACATAGATCCACAAATTCTTTTACAGCAGAAACCGCACGAGCTATACTTTGGTGTTTATAAATGTAAAATTCCCTCCACCCCTGCAGCAAATGACACATTTGGATTCAAGAAAAAAGCAAGCTGAACTACCTGCTCATGATGCAAATTATTAGTCATGGTCTAAAAGCTAAGAATCAACTTAAGTTGCAACAAAAAAATTCAACATAAATGTTTTGAATAGTACTAAATGTAGTTGAAATGTACACCCCAATATGTAGATCTCGATGAGTTGGGGAGATTAGGCGAACTTATAAAAGGATCAAGACGCATCCAATAGGAGTCACTCGCCCCAGCCTGAGGGGCACTCGTCTCAGCTGAAGAAGTCACTCACCTCAATAGGCACACACGCCTTAGCCAAAGGAGTCAATCCCTCTAGTCACTTGCATTGGCCTGAGGGGCAGTCGCCTCAATCAATAGGAGAAAATCGCCCATGTCCATTCAGGGATGGTGATCTTGCCTACTCAATCGACGACTCACCTCAGACACTAGCCAAAGGCTACTATCCATTTGTATATGCTATAACTTATCCATATCTTTATACTTGTCAAATCATGTATTTATTAACAGTCCATTTGATGTATATTTCCCTGTAGTGCTAAAATCCTATAAATACATAGTCAAAGGGCAAGTTTGATACACAGTATATTCTAAAGTAACTTCTGCCTTTTTGTGCTAGCAATAAAATCTCCAGAACTTCACTCTCTATAACTTATTTTATCTTTCCTCCCTCCTTTCCTTCTCTTTCTACCATTCTCTCTATTGATACCTTGCTGTGAACAAAATTGAATTCCACATTCTCTTAGGTGCGGTGAGAATGGATTGATATCAAGAACCGGAAGCTAAACATTAGGAGAAATAGAGCAACCCAAAAGATAGACATCCGTGAACATGAAAAACTAAGAGTTCATAACCAGCAAATTGCTTATGTAGATAGAAGAGAGGATCACGAGGATATTCCAACGAGCGTTAGAACGAGCTCTCAGGACCACTCTAAGAGTACACACTGATCTTTGGATTCTGTTATCTGAAAGACACAGTTGCCACACTGATCTTTGGATTCTGTTATCCGAAAGACACAGTTAAGCGTCAAAGCGCTGACCTCTACACTCGCTTTAATCAAATCTTGTCATCCCAACAACAAAGAAGAGTCCACTCACTCACCCAGACAAGTGGAAAAGTGAGAGCCTAAATTGTCGAATGTGTTCTACAAAGACATTACGGATACCAAACCTCCGAATAAGTTCATAATACCTTACCTGGAGCCATACAAAGGGGAAACAAATCATCCTGATCATGTGGCTTACTTCGAGTTAAGGGCTTGGAAACCTTCTTAGTTCTTACTGTAGAAAGGTTCCTCTTGGGAAACCAAGAACTCAGAGCATATCAGAGAAGAGATAAAGAGATGATAAGAAGTATTATTTTCATTATGTCGAACAGTACATTATACAGCTATTTATAGATTTGTTTCCTAGTTACATAACCGGCTACAGGCTTTGGTTTCTCACTAATATCCCCCGTCAAACTGATGGGTCGAGGAGTGACTCTTAGTTTGTCTCTGAGATAATGAAATCTTGGTGTTGTGAGAGGTTTGGTGAATATGTCAGCAATTTGGTCAGTGGTGCTGATGGGAAGAAGCCTTAACGTCTTTTGCTCGATGTGATCCCGGAGAAATCTGTGATCGATTTCTATGTGCTTTGTCGTTGCGTGAAACACCGGATTGTTTGCTAGAGCAATTGCCGAGGTATTATCGCAGTAGACGTCCGTGGGTAGAGTTTGTGGAATACCGAAGTCAGATAGAATCCGTCTGAGCCAGATGACGTCCGCAGCCAAGGCGGCGAGTGCTCGATACTCAGATTCGGTTGAGGAGCGAGCAACAGTATGTTGTTTCTTTACCGTCCAAGAAATGAGAGATTGACCGAGAAATGAGCAGTATTCTGAAGTTGATTTCCTTGTGATGGGGTCTCCGGCCCAGTCAGCATCTGAAAAGGAGGTAAGACATAAATCAGATTTGATGAGCGGAATGTTGTAGTCTGACATACCTTGGATATAACGAAGGAGACGTTTGAGGAGGTAGATGTGTTGGGCATCTGGTTGATGCATGTGTTGAGAGAGTTGGTTGACGCTGTATGCGATGACGGGACGCGTGAGAGTCAAGTATTGAAGGGACCCGGTGATTCTGTGGTATGTGGTAGCATCAGATAGTATGTTGTCCGTTGGTGGATCCTGTGGAAACTTCGTGCACGACAGGTTGGATAATTTGTTGCAGTTTGAGAGATGGACAGATTGTAAGATGGACTTGGCATAGGATTGCTGTGAAAGAAAAAATTGATTATTAGATCTGGCGATATTGATTCCAAGGAACATGTGAGCTTCCCCTAGATGTTTCATAGCAAATTTAGTATTCAGTTGCTGCAGGATTTGATTAATGACAGTGACGTCATTGCCTGTTAGAAGCACGTCATCCACGTATATTAGCATATAGACTTGAATTTGCTGTTTCTGTAGAATGAAAAGGGATGGATCGGAGGAGCTGTGTTTGAATCCCATGGAGACGAGAGTTGATGTGAACATATTGTACCATTGACGCGGAGCCTGTTTGAGACCATATATTGCTTTGTGAAGATGACAGACATAATCTGGATTGGTTGTGTCCTCGAATCCACGCGGCTGTCGCATGTACACAGTCTCTTCCAGTGTCCCGTGAAGAAAAGTATTCGCCACGTCTAGTTGGTGTACTTTCCAATTGTTGTGTAGAGCAATGGTCAGAAGTATTCAGATGGTTGGAAGTTTGGCGACGGGGCTGAACGTTTCATAGTAGTCGAGTCCATATTCTTGATTGTTCCCTTGAGCAACCAGCCGCGCTTTGTGTTTGGCAATAGAGCCATCTGCATGAGTTTTGGTTTTGTATGTCCATTTGCAACCTAGAACAGATGAGTTGGGGGGCTGGGGTACCAAGCTCCAAGTACCTTGCTTTTGCAGTGCGTAGAATTCCGATGCCATTGCATTTCTCCACTCCGAGTGCATACTGGCTTCGGTGTAAGACGTGGGATCAGGGGACCTGTCTGGCATAGTATTGAGATGAATCAAATCAAGGCGAGTGCGAGGTCTGAGGGATCCTGTACGCTGCCGCGTAACCATGGGATGTGTGGAGCCATGCATAGTTGTCGTTTCCTGGGCAGGAGTTGGGACGGCTGTGGTCAGATTCTGAGGTTGTTGTGAGCACGGTCGAGGATTGTCCCAATTGTTACCTTGCCTAGAACATTGTTCGTTGATTTTCTGTGTTGGCTGAGATGGGATCTGAACCGAGATGGGAGTAAGAAGACCGGGTGGCGTAGGTGCTATCTGCGTAGGAGGAGATTGAACAGAGGAGTTAAACGGAAACAAAGATTCGTTGAAGTTTACGTGGCGAGATATGATAGTTTTATTGGTGTTGAGGTTGAGGCACTTGTAGCCCTTGTACATGTCGGAGTAACCGAGAAAAACGCAGCTAGTTGCGGTTGGTTGAAATTTGTTACGAGAGCTGTGCGGTATGAGCGGGAAGCACTCAGAACCGAAAGCACGTAGATGCTCAAAGTTCGGTTTGGTTCCATGAAGAAGTTCGAAGGGAGACTTGTTATCTGTATTGGGTGATGGCATTCGCTTGATCAGATAGACCAAGGTGAGTACAGCGTCCAGCCAAAATGTGTAAGGCATGGCTGCCCGATGAAGAATGGTTCTAGTTGTTTCTGTGATATGGCGATGTTTCCTCTCTGCCACGCCATTTTGTTCTGGTGTGTGTGGGCAAGAGCTTTGATGTGTTATGCCGTGGGTCAGAAGAAAGGTGGCAAAGGAGGCGTTCATGTATTCTCCTCCGCCGTCGGTGCGAAGACATTTTATTTTTCGTAGTTTTAAACAAAATAAAATTATGATATACTTCAGATTTATGTCGCAAAGGAAATAACCACGTAAAACGCGTGTAATCATCTACAAAAATCACATAGTACAAATAACCGGTGTGTGAGGCCGTAGGAGCCGGCCCCCACACATCCGAATGAATCAAATCTAGCGGGGCATGTGATCTATGAGAATTCGTGTGAAAAGGTAACTTGTGATGTTTAGCAGTAATACACCATTTGCAAGAATTAAAATGACAATTTATTTTGAGCTCGGGATTGCAAGCAGCAATTTGAGTAAGTATTCGCTGGTTGGGATGTCCTAGACGGTCATGCCACGGGAGCGAGCTAAGAGTCTTCGTATGTAATGATGTCTTGTTTGTGGTAGTTGGTGGAGTCCGAATGTGATAAAGACCATCAGTGCATGGTCCTTGAAGAATAGTTTGATGAGTCATCAGATCCTTAAAAGAATAATCGTTAGGATCAAATATAATGGCTAAGTTGTTGTCACGAGTTAATTTTGAAATAGATAAAAGATTATATTTCAGAGAAGGAGAATGCAAAATGTGAGATAGAAGAATCTTACGAGAGGGAGTCGGTAGCAATCCCTTTCCAGAATTTTCTATGCTAACCGAACTCTTGTCACCGATGGTGATGTTGCCGGTGCCGCGGTAAGGAGCCGAGATAGACAGGTTGTCTAAAGAATTCGTCATGTGGGATGAGGCTCCTGAATCAAGAAACCAGACAGTGTAAGCCGGTGATGATCCGGCCGCAAGTGCTCTGTTTTGGTTGCTGTTGGGTTTGGGAGTGTATTGCGGATTCAGGCGATGCCAGCAATCCTTCGCCGTGTGGCCACGTTTCAGGCAGATCTGGCATGTGATGGAAATCTTGCTGGAGGCGTCTTTGTTCAACGGAACTTGTACCACTGGTCCGTCTTCCTCTGCCTCGGGTTGTAAACAGAGCATGTTGAGTGTTGTCGGTTGGAGAAGTGCGGGATGCATCGGTCGCAATGTGTATTTCTTCACTGATTAATAACGGGTACAGTTGATCCAAGTTAAGCGGTGTCAGCATGGTGCGAATCGAGGTTTTGAACGATTGGTAAGAGCTTGGGAGACCATTGAGGATGTAAAGAATGACATCCTCGGTGTCCACAGTCGACCCGGCCGCTGCGATTTGATCGATGATGGATTTAATGTCCGTAAGATACTGAGTCATGGTAGAATTATTGAGCGAGATATGATGTAGTTCATTTTTCAATTGAATGACTCGGGATCGATTCGTCGATTGGAACCGAGTAGCCAGAGTGGTCCAGATGGACGAAGTGGATTCAAGATTTAGGACATACGGGAGGATCGATGGCGAGATCGTGGCGCATGTCGCGGCGGCTAAGTTTTGATCTGTAAGCAGCCAGTTGGCGTAAGCTGGGTTCCGGACGGTGGTTCCATCGAAACTTGCGATGGTTTGTGCCGGAGGCGGAAGCGATGGATCAAGAAACATGTCGAAACCGTTCGCACGAGTGATCTTGAGTATTTGTGACCTCCATACCGAGTAGTTTTCGGTAGTCAGAGGCGATTGAATGAAGTTCTTGAGATTGCCAAGAACAAATTTCAGAGATGAAGAGATTCCGGTAATGGTAGAGTTTACCGTGTCTGAGCATTCCGAGGGCTGAGAAGTGGCCGAAGCATCCATGGTCCCAAGAAAATCAGACCCTATCTGATACCATGTAGAAAGGTTCCTCTTGGGAAACCAAGAACTCAGAGCAGATCAGAGAAGAGATAAAGAGATGATAAGAAGTATTATTTTCATTATGTCGAACAGTACATTATACAGCTATTTATAGATTTGTTTCCTAGTTACATAACCGGCTACAGGCTTTGGTTTCTCACTAATACTTACCAAGTCACTGAAGAACGATGGATCACCATAAAAAAGCATAATTATAGCAGAAAAGTTTCAACAAGATGCTGATAAAATAATGAACCTGTACGGGAGGGCAAAGGAATCGAGATTCAGCAGAAACTTGCTGCGCTATAACTTCATCAAGCCTACACGAAACCCTCGGTAACTGTGAGGATCCACTCAATTTTGAACCCAAATCGACCATTTGCCATCTCTTCTTGGCAAGCCCCATCCACAGGAAGTCAGAGTAGCAGATTCCGCGCCAGAAACGCGAGCAACTCCCCAAAGAGCACACATCTGCCGCCTTCTCTTCCCCGCCCAAATTAATTCATCAAAAATCAAATCAGATAGTAAAAGTTTAAAATGAATAAAGTAGATGCAGATAGAGAGAACGACCTCAAGGAAAGCGGCGATATTGAGGGCAATATCGTCCGGGATCGAGCTCCAGCATCGCGGCGTCGCCATGGATCGCGTGCGATCTCCACGAAGCAGCGGGGGGGGGGGGGCGAGGGGTGATGGCGATAGAGCGAGGTTCCGTCACTCCCGGTGATTGTAAGGACCATGGACCGTGCTGGTGATAATAAGGAGCAGCTGACTGAACTTGGATTCGAACGCCTCTGCATTTTTCAGGCCAACTCCAGCGCGGTTTTATATGTTCTCATTAGGCTGGGAGTGAGCCAGGCTGGCACAAATTTAACTTTAATGAATGAGCTCGCCAGTCTAATTTATTTGAGTTACAATTTTTTTTTTTTTTTTGACATTTAGGCCATTTAAGACAAACTCACACACACAACGCATATACATGGACTCGAACCTTGGACCTCTTAGTTGAAAGCCTAAGCTCTCAACCAATAGGCCAAGGGGAGTTGTGTTTGAGTTACAAATTTGAGCGTAAGTCTGTACAAAGTCAAATATCATATGAGCTCAAGCTAAATTAGTTTGACTCGTAAACTTATAAAGTTATTTGATTTGTTGGTTGAGAATTTGAATATCAATTAAAATGTCTTAATTCACCTGTATGAAAAAAAAAAAAAACTATAAAGCTACCCATTTAAATTAGAAAATATTTCAATATTAATTTTAAAAATAATATAATACTTTTTCTTTTACTTTTTATTTTTTCGCATGCCGTTATTCTAGAAAACAAAGAAGCGGTGATCTATTGGCCCAAGAAGATAAATTATTTGATAAAAATCTATTGTTCAAGTTTTTCTCCTAGGTTTTTTTAGCTACATTATGAAATGTTTGTACCATTAGAAGACATAAAAATTTTCATTTGTGATATTTATTATGTTGCTCTTGAAAGCTTCAAGATGGTTTTTTATTTTTTTGGTTTAGTACTTCAGTATTGTTGCGTCTTGGAATATTCACGACGGTAAAGAAATATATAGTTTAACATCTTAATATTGTACGAAGATCAAGCACACAAGCAGATAAGAGAGAGTGTGTGTGTGTGTCGCTCATAAGAGACACCAAAGTTTTTACGTGAAAAGCCCTAAAAAGGGGGAACAATCACGGGGTCTAGCCCAATTTGAATGAATCAACTAGTATTTGTAATCGATTACAAATGAGGCCCTTCCTTAAGAAAAGGCCCTAACTTGATGTCACAAATGTACATCATATAGAGCGCATTACATGGTGGGAGTTATAATAATAAACATAGATGTGTTTGTTTGGTTGGAAGGACCATAGTCGACACATGACAGGGGTTTGAAAGATCGTAGTTAGTAGGAGACCGAGGTCATAAAGACCGTTATCTTGTCATGAAGATCGGAAGGACCATAGTCGGCATAAGACAGGGGTAGGTTCGAAAGATCGTAGTAGAAGGGCAGTACTCTGGGATAACTCTGGGAAAATGGTGGCCCGAAAGAAGTCTGAGTGTCAGGTGGCGGCATGGTGGAGCTCAGGGACTCAAGTGGTGGTCCGGCAAAAGTTCGGGCCTCAGGTGGTGGCTTGGTGGAGCACAGGACCTCAAGCGGTGGTTTGGCGGAAGTCGGGGAATCAGGTGGTGGCCTGGTGGAGTACAGTGCCTCAAGCAGTGGTTCGACAGAAGTCTGAGCCTCTGGTGGTGGCCTGGTGGAGGACAATGCCTTAAGCGGTGGTCCGGCAGAAGTCCGAGCCTCAGGTGGTGGCCTGGTGGAGCATAGGGCCTCAAGTGGTGGTCCGGCAGAAGTCCAGGCCCTAAGTGGTGGTCCGGCGAATGTGAGTGGCTCAAGTGGTGGTCCGGCGGAGCTCAGAGTCTCAGGTGATGGTCCGGCGGAGCAACGACATCAAGCGATGGTCCGGCGGAGGTGAGGGCCTCAAGTGGTGATCTGGCAGATCTCAGAGCCTCAGGTGGTGGTCCGGCGGAGCAACGACGTCAGGCGGTGGTCCGATGGAACTCCGACGATGGTCGAGGAGGAGCGAGGAGGCAAAAGCAATCTCCGATCTCTCTCTTGCTCTCTTGCTCTCTTGCCTTTACCCTCTCTTTTCAAGAGAAATGAGGGGTCTATTTGTAGATTTTTGGAGTGGCATGGTCCGTAAATAGGTGAGAGATCAAGGGTAAATGGGGAGTGGTTGGATGAATGGCCGATATTGAATCCCTTGATTGTAGACCGTTAGTCAGAAATATGAAGGTCTTAATGATGTCGAAATTCGATGATCTTGGGTTCGTTGGATTATTCTCGTTGAGATGCTCAATTCGACTATAAGCATGTAATGTTTGGAAACTCTTTCGTAATCCAAATTATGGTTTGAACCTTCCAGCAACGTTATGGGTTCTTGATTTGAACTCATTTGGGCTCGGATTGAGTCGAATTTTGTGTCGTTGGGTTCTTATTTTCGAGACGTTTAATTTGACTGTAAGTTTACTGAAATTGGAGCTTAGATGGTCCCAATTTTAATTTTGAAAGTTTCCAACTTCATTTAGCTTCAAGATTCGTGCATAATCAAGATTTGTTTTTGCTAACGTATTAGTTGGCCCCCTATTTTCAAATGTCGATGCTCCTGAAGTTCGAAAATAAGTGTCACAGCCATTGAGAAATTTTTTTGTGATTTAAAACTTCAAAATACTCCACTTTTTAGCGTACAGTTTCTGAATGGCATTAAAAGTGCCAAAATTGAGTCCATGATGCCGAAAAATGGTTTTGCGTACTCCAAAAACATCTGATTTGACCTTTTTGGGCCCAAAAATTGGCCAGGACGGATTAGCCACTACGGGCCGCCGCCAGCAACATCGGCCGCCACTACGCCACCGCATGCCGCTCCGCGCTCGTATATGCACCGCGACGCTCGCCCGTGTGCCTTCCCTGCTACCCCACACGCTAGCGCGCCTGCCCTGCTTGCTCAAGCAGCTTTATGTGTGTGGCTGACAGGGCCACGCCTCCCATGGGCGTGGCTCTAGGTTTGCCTCCAACCGTAACAGTTGGTTACGGTTAGCCGGTGGTTCGGCTAACCGTTGGCTAACTACCGGCTAAGCGCCATAATTTTTTTTCAACTTCCCCTCCTCTTTACTATAAATACCCCCCTTGGGGTATGAAAAACTTGTACATTCTCTCCTTTCCTCTCCCCTTCTTTCATTTGAGGCCTTCCCCAGGCCCTGCACAGGCGGCATCCCCTGTCCAGGCCCGGGTCCCCTCTCTGCAAGAAGGAGATTTCTCGCCCTGCTTCTTCTTTCACGATGAGGCGTTCCCCTAGTCCTATTTTGGACTAGGACCCCTCAATGAATAGAAGTTTTCTCCACTTTCTTTCACTTGAGGCATTCCCCCGGGCCCTACACATGTGGCATCCCCTGTCCAGGCCCGAGACCCCTCTCTCCAAGAAGGAGGTTCCTCCCTTCCGCCCTTCTTGCCTTCTGCCCACTTCCTTTATGGGAGGCTTTCCCCTGCTTTTGGATATGTGGCATCCCTTATCCGACTGCAGGGTCCCTCCCTATACACAAGGCATGTCGAGTGGCCATTCTTCTTCAAGAGATTTCACAACCAAGAGGGATTCACATCTGTAGTTGGTTGGTGATGGAGGTCGGAGAGACCATTGTAAGGAGGGATTTTGAAAGGATTGTTGACGGGTAGAAATTTGACGTCGGGTAGAAGTTTGATGACGAGCATAAGTCTAATGATGGGTAGAAGTTTAGTGTCGGGTTAAAAGCTGACGAGAGTCCGGCGGCGGGCAGGTAGTCCGACGGCTGGCAAAAGTTTGATGTCGAGTAGAAGTAAGGCATCAAGTAGAAGACCGACAGAAGTCCATTGACGGGCAGAAGTCTGACGACGGGTAGTCATAAGGCATTGGGTAGAAGACTGACAAAAGTCCATTGACAGGCAGAAGTTCGACGACGGGTAGTAGTTTGACGATAGGTAGAAGTCTGACATCGAGTACAAGTAAGACATTTGGTAAAAGTCCGACGAATGTCCATTGATGGGCATAAGCCCAACGATTTGTAGTAGTCCAAAGGCTGGCAAAAGTTTGACATTGGGTAGCAGTATGGCATCGGGTAGAAGACCGACAAAAATCCATCGACAGGCAGAAGTGCGACGTCAGATGGAAGCCCAAAGAAAGTTTGGCAACGGGTAGTTGAGCATAAAATTTGCCAAAGATATATGACCCATCTAAGGTTGTATGTCGAGCATTGCTCGATGATATTAGTATGAATAAAAGAGATCGAGATAATCCACCAAAGATGTATGACCATTCTGAGGTTATATGTTAGAGCTCTACACGTTGATGTTAACCTCTGTGGAAGAGATCGAGAGAATACATTAAGAATATATGACCTACCCGAGGTTTTGTGTCAGAGCCTTTGTTCAATGATATTAACCTGTGTGGAAGAGTTCAAGAGAATCCATCAAAGATGTATAACATATTCGAGGTTGTAAGACAGAGCCATTTCTTAATGACGTTAGCATGTATGGAAGAGGTCAAGAGAATCCACCACCAATGATGTAAGACCTATCCGAGGTTATATGTTAGAGCCTTTGCTCGATGACGTTAACCTGTATAGAAGAGGTCGAGAGAATCCACCAATGATGTAAGACCTATATGAGGTTGTATGTCAGAGCATTTGCTCGATGGCGTTAACATGTATGAAAGAGGTTGAGAGAATCCACCAGTGATGTAAGACGTATCCAATGTTGTACGTCAGAGTCTTTGCTCGATGACGTTAATCTGTATATAAGAGGTCGAGAGAATCCACCAAGGATATAAGAAATATCCAAGGTTGTATGTCAAAGTATTTGCTCGATGACATTAACCTGTATGGAAGAGGTCAGATCAGATCCCCTTGGAATTAATCATCCAGTGATTGAGATATAATTAAGATTGTGTATTTCTTGAATCAAGGATTTAATATTTTATTGACATCATCTTAGGATGTTTTACCTATCCGAGGTTGTATGTTAGAGTCCTGTTTGATGACGTTAACCTATATGAAAGAGGTCGAATCAAATCCACCAGGGATTGATTTTGTCTTGATTAGGAGGGAGAGAACGCCTCGTGTATCCCGAATCAAAGGTAAATAAGGGTCTATTTTTAAACCGTTAATCCTTTTTGAGGTCGAGATCAAGACCTTGCCCAAGGAATAGAAATCCGAAAGGGGGCTATTTGTGGCTTGAAATTTATCGCAAACATCTTTGTATTTGCCAGGAGTTTCCTGATATATCGTATCAGTTTTGATATTATTGGAGGGATCTTCTTTATCATATTTGGAGTCAAGGTTGCCCCCAGTTTGGATCTGATACCCATGAAATTGATACATCAATGGATAATATCAGAATGTTGACTTGAGTAATCTTTTAATATTAGAGCAAAAATTGCCCCCCCCCCCCCCCCCCCAAGATAAAAAGTGGCAGATATTGGGCATCCATGATTCATAGACTAGTTTCTGGATTGATGTGAGTTGGAGCGAGAAGCTCCAACGATATGATTGTTATGCATTTTGGGCATCAAAGTAATACTTGAAATTATGGGATAATCTTTCCCATAGATGGCGTCAAACTATTATGTCATGCAATATTCGCGATAATAAAGAAATATATAGTTTAATGTCTTAGCATTGTACGAAGATCCATCACACAAGCAGATAAGAGAGAGTGTGTCGCATTCATAAGAGACATGTTAGTGGAATTTTCAAAACATGTTTTGAAAATTATGAGTTTTCTTTGGGAATCTTAGAATTTAGATTTAATTCTAATTCTGAAGTCGAATCAACTCGGTAGAAAAAGTATATCATCCCGAAAGACGAAAATAAAATTTCATAACGATGTTCAGACTTAGAATTATGAAACTCATCTTGAATATCATGACCGGATTCTAAAGAGAACTTCGTATGGCCCCGAGGGAACAGAATGAAGTTTAACTAAATATCTGATTATGATATTCAAGAAGTATGATAGTCGAATTCACATCCAAAGCCTTATCAAAGAAGGATGTATCTCCCCAAAGGGAGATGACACCATTCAATGATAATTCTTCTAATGTAATACCAAATATCTTTTTTTTTTTACTTTTTCCAAAGAAATCTAATAAGATTTTAGAAAAGAATTAATATTAAAAGCAGGTGCATGTGTGGTTCCAAATCTTCTACGAGCGCAAGCCATCATAGTTAATTACATCGTAGGTAGATAGAATCTCCTACGAAAACTCCTGATTAAAATGACGGTAGAATTTCGTTAGATCTTCTAGGAGTGATACCAAAAAGGGAGGAATTTTGGAAATTCAACTGGAATGGATCAAAATTGAGCAGTTATTAACATAGTTAAAGGAGGAGAGGTAGGGGATACTTTGAGATTTCGAAACCAACTGGAAGTGTCCCAATTTAATCTAAGTGTTGGGCTTTATGTTTTAGGTTGAAATGATATTTAATTAAAGTTAAGCATTTTATTAGAATTTTGGGACTATATTCCCGAAGTCTGAGGTCTTATAATCAAAGATCTGCCCCAGATCCTAAATCTAATTTGAACACTGGACCACAGTCGTCTCCGAACCTAACTAATGCAGTGCAGAACCTGGACTTACCCCGGCCTGGATTGGGGAGCCAGCTAACCACCTAATCAATTTAAAAGAGATGAGTCCGGTCTTTTATGAAATAGTGGTAGGGACGTTGTATTTAAAGTTTTGGAGAGTCGGGGCCGACATCTAGAAATTTCCTAATTGACCCCTTTGTTAAAATGCTAAGGACTAATGCAATTAAAATTTTAACTCTTTTAATTTGTTTATAATACAATGCATGCTAGTTAACAATCTCAAATCAAATATGCTTGAAATTTTAAAAACAGGCTTAGAAAATAATTTTTTTTGAAGACTGGACTTCCCAGGTCCGGCACCTCATCCTCTTAGGTCAGACTATCCAGACTCTACCCACAGGCGGGGAATGGTCTAAAGCAAGGAGAGAGTAATGCAGAAATATGCATGCGACCCCGGGGTCGATCCCCGGCTAATTCCCTAGATTCGTTATCTTTCTATATTATTTAGACTCACTAAAATTTTAGACTTTTAAAGTTATGAGTATAAAACTTTCACACCCTTACGAGCCTCACAAATCCAGGCGAAAATAAAAACGGCACACAATCGCCAAAAAACTAACAAAAACAAACAGTCCTAAAGGCAATCAATTCAGCACATCAAATATAAATTAATTAATCAAAAAATGTCCATAGGCAAAGTTGCCTTGCTTATTACAAACTAGAATTTTACAGAAAGTAAAGTGGCAGGGCACCACTGACAACAACCCGGATTCTAAACCTAGTAATGATGCAAGTAATTTTGAGTGGGATATTCTAAACTTCAAGTCTTCAATCTTGTCCTTCCTTGAGCTCCTTTTTATTCAAGTTCATTGGGTTCTTTGTAGTAGACCATCCAAATGGATAAGGGGGCACTTCCTTTAAGGGGAAGGCCACTCTTTCCTCTTTGGATAGGGAAGAAGTATGGTCCGAATTTGGATCTCCAAATAGAAAAGGGGTACTCCCCTAAGGGGCACCCTTTTCTCTTCGGAGTCCAACCTTTGGACCGATGTATCCCAACTCAAAACTAACTTTCACAACATTTAAAAAAATTACACAAATTACATTTTCTTGAAAATAAAATCTAGACTCACATGCAATGTTATCATAAACAGTTAATAAATAAGAAGCAGTTATTCCCAAGCAGTTATATATGTGCAGCAAAGAAAGTAAACACACTTGTCACACTCTTTTTGTTTGGGGGCTTTAGCAGCTGAAGCACATGTGCAAGCATTTATAACAGTTATATATATTTTTTATGAATTTAGCCCCCTTTTTTATTGCCCTGCATGAGCATGACCACCTGCAGAAAACTTTGTGAACATTCAGATCGTACCTAACCTAAGATTAATCTAGTCGCCAAACACATAAATCCATCCAAAGAGTGCAGGAAAGTAAACAGACACAGCAAAGCAATTTCATTCACAACATGTAGTGAAAACTACGAAAAAAATCCGGCACACAGCAGTAAAATAAACACCGGCCTAACCTAGATCTAGAGTTGGTTGTCCTAGCACATCATCTAAAGTGTGTGTAAAAGGTCGTGTAGCTGAGGTAGGTCCTAAAGTGGGTGATTAGTTAAAGTTATCTAGAAAAGTTATAAGTTTGTTGAGGCTTAAGGGTGAATTTATGTTAGAATTTAAATATTAATATATTAAAAAATTTATTTAAAAGTTTATTATTGTTGATTTAAAGGGTCTAATTAATTTTAGTTTGCCATTAATCAGTTCGTGGCGTTGTGCCACCAGGCTCAAGGAACAAAGCCTCCTTAGGACACATAGCCCCGCAGGCCGGAGTAGTCCAGCCGATAAACCAGATTAATGTGGTTTGAATTAGAGGTTTTTAAAGGTCAAGTAATTAATTATTAATCTATTTTAAGATTTAACACTCCCTAGAATCCATTCGTGGCGTTGTGCCACCAGGCTCGAGGAACCAGCCTCCTTAGGACACGTAGCCCCACAACCCAGAGTAGTCCAGCCAATAAACTTCATCTTTAGGATGGTTGTTTTATTTTAAGGGGGTTTTGGGGTTTAAACATTAACTAAACATTTTTTGGAGTTTAGAATTAAAAGCTAAATTTTGGGATTTTTGGATTTTTTTAATCATTTAATTAAGGGGTTGAAAATTGACTTTTGAAATTAGAGTTAATCTTAAGGGTTTAAGATTTTTAATAAATAGTAGACCTAATTATGAGTTGTTAGACAGGTGGCACACTCAATTTAGAGTTTTCTACCAACAGTACTGTTTTTTCATAGTAGACCTACGCTGTTTTTTCCGGTTAATAGTAGACCTACGCTGTTTTTTCCAGTTAATAGTAGACCTACGCTGTTTTTTCCGGCGGTCACTGAACCGCCGTTAGACCGCCGGTAAATTGACAAACCGCCGGTAAGTTTACACTAACCGCCGGTAAAAACCGCCGGTTTTCACTGTTTTTCCTGTAGTGAGTTATGATTTTTAGAAGTTTTAACCCGATTTTAACCTAGGGTTGACCAAAATGTTGACTTTTTGACTTTGATCAGATTTTGGGGGTTTGAAATTTTTGGAAAATACTAGATTTTAATTAGAGTCATTAGCCACTAAGTTTGATTGATTTTTAATTTTCTTCAATTAGTTATGAATTTTGGAAGTTTAGGTATTTATTGAAATTATTAAATTGTTTCAATTAAGGGTCATTTTAGTGATTTGAACCCAAATAAGTCCCAAACTTTTTGAAATCAACTCCAAAGATAAAAAATGATCTAAGGAGAGATCAGCAAGTGTTTAAAGATTTTTTTGGATTTTTAATAATTTTAATTAAATAAAATTGATTAAAAATTGATTTTGCTATAAGATTAAATTAAGAGGGATTTCTAAATCTGATGAAATTTATTAAAGCTAGTGGGCCATTTCTAAGAGGGATTATTGTGGTTCCTATTTGGTGAACCAAATGAACTCCAAATCTGATGAAATTTGGGCTATACGATCACCTGATCCTAAGGGCTAATCACACCAAATTTGGACTCAAATGGAGTATCCTAAAGTGACTAACCAAGCCACTCAAGGTGAACCCTAAGTCACCTTCAAAAATTCCTAGGGAGCTATACTAGGCTTGGCATGGGGCAAAATCACTGGCCCTATATTCCTTTTCCTACACATCATCATCACACAAAGAATCACACCCTAAGTCTCATTAGATATGTCTAAATCCCATTTTAAATTTAAGGGTCAACCCATGACCCTTAAACTCAAAATTAAAGGAAAATGCCCTTGAACAAATTAAAATGGGGAAATAAAATTTGGACATGTCAGGAACATGTCCAAGTTCAATCTTCCAAAATTCCAGGCCTGGTGGAATTATATTTAATAAATAATCACATAAATTCATAAAATGCTCAAACCAAAATTAAACTCAACATAGATCTAACCATGGCCTGGAAGTATGAGGCTTTTGTAAGTCTCCCTGAGACCTTTTCAATGAGCCTAAGAACATCTAATTTGGCCAAGTGTGCATGGAGATATGAATTTTTGAAGTTTTCCTAATTTTTTGTAAAATTTAATTCGGCCATTACACAATCAGCCGCGCTTTACACGCGGCGCGTCACGATTGGTGGGGCAATCATTGACGCTGACCGCGTAACAGTCGGATTAACCGTAGCCATCAAATGGAGGATCAGACGGCCACGATTAACGGCGCTCCGAGACCGCGGGATCTAATCCGAGCCGTCGATTGAAATCAACGGCTGAGATTTCATCTTCAACCTCCCGCGCTTGTCCGAAGCCGTGGAGCTTCTCCGGCGTGATCCGGGTGATCCCGCCGGCAAACTTCAATGAAATTTCACAGGGAGGATCAGGGGGGTGGAAACCTTCAATCAAACGATGGGCTGACCAGACTACCTAGCTAGGGAGCTCGGGATGGAGGGATTACCGCAGAGACAGTCTCAACAGATGAGCTTCTCTATCAGGAATCTTCAGGAGATGATGGCGATCAGATTTCTTTCAGGCGCCGGGACTGGAGGACGGCTGGAGGAACGACTTCGAGCGAAGGGCAATGAGCTTTCGTCGGAGTTCGCTCGAACAGATGGACGGGATGATCTGGGAAGCTGGGGGGAGACGTTGGGAGGTCGAAGGAGTTCTGGGAGTAATTCGAAATTGTCTGGGATCGAATGGCGAGGTCTGGGGAGCTCCACCCTATTCAGCCGTCTCCCGTGAGCTCGGACGGCTGGGATTGAGCTGGAGGGAGCTCGGATGGATGCCAGGTGGAAGGGGGGCACCATCCCAGAGGTCTCGTGAGCCTCAAGCCGACGAGCCACAGCCTTTGGAAGGATTTGGGTCAGGAATGTCTGGGGGGGGGGACCACCGGAACTCATTCTCCATTGGTTTCGACCGCCGCCGGCCATGGTTTGGGTCGGGTTGACCTGGGGAGACCAATGAGGACACGCTGGAGTCGAGGGTGGAGCCAATTTGTCGTGAGGAGGCCTGGATTGAGTTGATGGCTTGGTTGGACCCAAACCTGCTCGGTTCGAGTCAAATTGAGCTCGCTCCAGGTCAAGCCAGACCCTAGGTCTGATATGGGAGATAGGTTTGGGTCAGGTGCACCCAATGCAAGTGGAAATTGGGTTCAAATTGATACGTGTTGGAAGTAGGCTCGGGTTGATCCAAATCTGCTCGGTTCGGGTCGATTTGGGATCAACCTAGGTCAGGCCAGACCCTGGGCTTGAGGTGGGGAGTGGGTCTGGGTCTAGTGCACCCAATGCAAGTGGCAATTGGGTTTAATTTGATATGGATTGAAAGATGGCTCGGGTCCATGTGTTTTTGGCTACTTTGGGTTAGCCTAAAGGTTGACTCAAGTCAACCCAGGGTATGGGCTGGCTAGGGAGAGTATATTGGATCTAGGGACACCTATTGGAGGTATTGATCAGGCCCAATTTGACTTAAGTCAAGAGTTGGCCCAATCCCAAGTGGTTTTGGACACTTTGGGTTAGCCTAACTCTTGAGCCAAGAGAGCCCAAGGGTTGGGCTGGTCAAGTGTGGTGCATTGGGTCAAGGGAAATCCAATGGAGCTTTGATTTGGATTCAACTTGATTAAGGTTGGATGGCTCAAGAGAGACCTCTCTTTGGCCACTTGGGTTAAGCCAAATGACTAACCCAAGTGAGCCCAAGTCTTGGGCCTCCAAGATGAGTCTCTTGGATGTTCAAGGGATCACCCCTTGGCCTCAAATGAAATTGGAGTGGCCTTGATCAAAAGTTCATGTGGAATGAGGGTGTATGGGTCATTTGGTCAAGCTAGGTTGACTTGATCAACCAAGTTGACCCAATGTCTGGGTTTGGGTCCAAAAGATTGGATTTGACATTTGAAACTTGTTAGAAGTGGTTCCAAGTAATTTGGAGTTCATTTGAGTTGAAATAGACATTTAAATCCCATAGGTGTATTTTGGTCATCTTGACCTCATGGTCAACCAAGGGTCAAAAATGGGTCTAGAAAAATGCAGTTTACTGCTCAATGGGTCATAATCAAAGGCCTGGAGGTGACTAGAAGCTTTAGAGAAAGCTCTAGGGTCAAGATATATTGAATAGAAGATTCAGTGGCATAGACTGTAAATATCTGAAGGTTTTACAGCCTTTAGATTTGAATTGAGTTTATGGGGTTATAATCCTCCGAATGAGCTCAAATTTGAAGGGTTGACATTAGAGATATGTTACATCAATATGCAATTGACATATCCTGAATTAGAGGTCAATTGACCAGGTTTCAAGGTGGTTGAAGAATCACCTAGGAAGGGCTTTAGAACCTAAGTCTTTGGCCTAAAGATTCTGGGTTTGGATTGAGTTAAGATTTGGATTGAGCCTAAGGGCTAGGAACTAGGAAGATCCTAGGATCTAGGACTCAGGGAGAAGTTAAGAGTGACCTCATATAAGAATGAGGTCAATAAATGGACCCCCAATATGTGTAGTAGAAGAGACTTCTGCTGCACACATTAGCGTTGACCGAGTGGAAATTTAAAAGAAATCTTAAGAATATAAGGGAGGGCGCCACCCAACCTTATGTCTATAGGATGCTGGTAGAAGGCTTACACATAATAGACAAATTAACTGGAAAACCAAGGTAGGGAATACCTATCCTTGGGTCTAAGGAAGGGCATCACCCAACCTTAGGCCTATAGGATGCTGATAGAAGACTTACTCCAAATAGGCAAATTAACTGGAAACCAAAGTACGGAATACCTAACTTCGGGTTTAAGGAAGGGCATCACCCAACCTTAGGTCTACAGGATGCTGATAGAAGACTTACTCCTAGTAGGCAGATTAACTGGAAAACCAAGGTAGGGAATACCTAGCCTTGGGTCTAAGGAAGGGCATCACCCAACCTCAGGCCTATAGGATGCTGATAGAAGACTTACTCCAAATAGACAAATTAACTGGAAACCAAAGTAGGGAATACCTAGCTTTGGGTCTAAGGAAGGACATCACCCAACCTTAGGACTATAGGATGCTGATAGAAGACTTACTCCAAATAGGAAAATTAACTCGAAACCAAAGTAAGGAATACCTAGTTTTTAGTCTAAGGAATAACATCACCCAACCTTAGGTTTACAGGATGCTGATAGAAGACTTACTCCTAGTAGACAGATTAACTGGAAAACCAATGTAGGGAATACCTAGCCTTGGGTCTAAGGAAGGGCATCACCCAACCTTAGGCCTATAGGATGCTGATAGAAGACTTACTCCAAATAGGCAAATTAACTGGGAAACTAGGATGGTGCCATAAAGTACGTACTCCACCACTAGCGGGTGTGAATTAGGATGGTGCCACGAAGGGCGTACTCCACCACTAATTCGGAAGTCAAATGCCAGGGTGGTGCCACAGAGGGCGTACTCCACCACTAGCGGGTCTAATCCTAAGGGTAGGAAGAATCTAACCTTAAGGAAAAGATAAAGACACGTTAAAAAAAGTAGAAAATGTAAAAGAACCAAAACAGAATTGCAAGTCAAAAAAGGAAATTTTATTTATTGATAACACGAGCTACATCAAGCATAGTATTTCTTAAGAAAATGTCCATTGATGGGTAACATTGGGTGATTTCCCTTACAATCCACTAGCTGATATGAGCCTCCTTCGTAGACAGTCTCTATGACGAAGGGTCCCTCCCAAGTTGGTTCAAATTTACCACCCAACTTTTGATGGGCTAAGATAGGCCTCCGAAGGACCAGTACCAAATCTCCCACTTGGAAGGTCCTAGGTAGCACTAGATTATCATGGGCTTGAACCATACGGGATTTGTATAACTGTAGACTTTGTTGAGCTTGGAGACGTCGCTCTTCAATGCCTTCGAGTTCTTCCAACCACAGTTTTGCATTTTGTTCATTCGTTATTTGATTCCGAACTGCAATCCTGAGTGAAGGGATTTGTACTTCCAAGGATAAAACGACCTCATATCCATACACTAGTGCAAACGGGGTGGATTGGGTCGGGGTTCTATAAGTGGTACGATAAGCCCACAAAGCTTCCACAAACCTCTCACCCCACCGTCGTTTGTTGTCATCAAGGGTCTTTTTAATGATTTGCACCAAGGTTTTGTTGAAGGCCTCTGCTAACCCATTTGCCCGGGGGTAATAGATTGTCGAGTATCTCCAATCGATGTTATGGCGTCTTACAAAATTATTGATTTTCGTAGACTTGAATGCAGACCCGTTATCGGATATGATTCTGCGGGGTACACCGAATCGATATACGATATGGTCACGAAAGAATTTTAACACCTAGTGGGATGTTACATAACTCAGGGGAATCGCCTCCGCCCACTTTAAAAAGTAATCAGTCGCAGCTAATATGAAACGATGACCTCTCGAAGGGGGAGGGTCAATCGGCCCAATGATATCTGTGCCCCAACTCTCAAAGGACCACGAGGCTATCGTAGGGTGCAACATATTAGGCGGCTGATGTAAAACCACACCATGAACCTGATATTAATGACTGTGCTTTGCAGTACTCATGCAATCATCAATCATTGTAGGCCAATAGTATCCAAATATTTTAATTTTTAATTTCATTTTTGTACCCGATTGATGTGCACCGCATAGTCCTGAATGGACCTCATTAACAATCTTCAGGGCTTCTCGTTTGTCTAAACAATGTAGCCACATCTGATCGAACCATCGACGATACAGTAAATTGTTAACTAGTGCATAAGATATGGCACATTTCTTAATTTGATTGGAAATAGATTTATCCTGGGGAAGTTTCCCTTCTCGAAGGTAGTCAATTAAAGATTGTCTTCAATCGCTTTCCTCATCAATCGTTGAAGAGGCAGAAAGAACTTGGAAGGGATTCTTATTGATGTGTTCCAAATCTATAGGAGAAAGGGTTTTGCGGCCCACAATCTCTATAGGGATGGAATCTTCCTCAGGACATGCAAATTCCTTCGCAAGCTTCGCTAAGGCATCCGCCGCAGAATTGCTTCCACGGGGAACCCTATACAGAGTAACAGCAGGAATTTGCTCAAGCAGGTGAAGGGTGTACTGGTGGTATTTCAAAAGATTAGGATTTAAAACCTTATAGGTTCCTGCGACTTGGTTGATCACTAATTGGGAATCGCCAAAGATCTTAATCACTTTGATTTCCATTAAAATTGCAAGTTCCAAACCGGTTATCAGAGCTTCATATTCAGCCTCATTATTTGTCCATGGCTCTAACAAATGATAGGAAAAATACATCATTCCTTTCTCTGGCGTTATGAAAATTAAGCCGACTCCGACCTTTCCAGGAATTATAGACTGTTTGGTGGTATTCCTACGAGAGGATGCTGCACCATCAAAATATAATTTTCAAAAGGCTTCTCTAGACTCTACAGGTAAATCATCGTTCAAAGGAGAATCTGGCGGCAGCGGGTGTGCTGCCAAAAAATCGGCAACGGTCTGTCCTTTCACAGTGCGAAGGGGAATGAAAGTAATCTCAAATTGGAGTAGTGTCATAGACCAACGAGCCAAGCGTCCAGATAAGGTAGGTCGGGTCATAAGATACTGCAAAGGATTAACTCTCGAAATCAAATGAATTGGGTGGGATAGCATGTAATGCCTCAGCTTCTGGGCTGCAAAAACCAAAGCAAGACAGTGCTTTTCAATTGGTGGGTATCAAATTTCAGTAGGAAGAAATCTTCGACTGAGGTAATAGAGAGCATTGTCATTCTCTTCATCATTGACTTGAGCTAGCAAGGCACCTAAAGACTCGTCTAAGGCGGCGGTATAAAGGATCAAAGGTTTTCCCGGAACTGGGGCTGCCAAAACTGGAGGGTTGGAAAGGTATTGTTTAATATCGTCAAAGACATTCTGGCACTTCTCGTCCCACACGAATTTAGTATCCTTTTTCGCAAGGACAGAAAAGGGTTGACATCTCCCATAAAGGTTAGAAACAAACCTTCTTATATATGCCAATCTACCTTGTAGAGATCTTAACTGAGTAAGACTCTTAGGAGATGACATATCTAAAATGGCTTCAATCTTAGCATGATCGATCTCAATTCTGCGGTGCCTCACTATGAATCCTAAGAATTTCCCTGAGGTGACGCCAAAGGCACATTTCAAGGGGTTCATTTTCAAATCGTAGCGGCGCAACCATTCTAATACAACTCTTAGGTCATATAGGTGAGCCTCTTTGACCTTGCTCTTGACAACTAAATCATCGATATAGCACTCAACCTGATTATGAATTAAGTCATAAAAAATGCGAGTCATGGCCCGCTGGTAGGTTGCTCCAGCGTTCTTCAGGCCAAATGACATTACCTTATAACAGAAGATTCATATAGGGATTCTGAACGCGGTATTTCTCTCATCTTCTGGGGCCATCTTGATTTGATTATAACCTGATGAGCCGTCCATAAAAGAGAAAATAGCATGTGAGGAGGCAATGTTCATCATAAGTTCTGGTATTGGTAAGGGGAACTCGTCTTTAGGACATGCCTTATTCAGATCCCTATAGTCGACACAAATCCGAATTTGACCGTTTTTCTTTCAAACTGGCACAACGCTGGCCACCCAAGAGGGATATTGTTCCTCTCGAATGAATCCGGCTTTTGCCAATTTCTTAACTTCGGAAACGACTTGTTGCTCGATCTCCAAGCACATGCGTCTAGGAGCTTGTTTAAAAGGAATGGCGTCATGCCGAACCCCAAGTTTGTGGACCGCTACCTCAGCGGGCAAACCTGGCATTTCATTATATGTCCAAGCAAAGCAATCCCTGAACTCGGATAACAATTGAATTAAATCTTGGGTTTCACCCTCGCTCAACAAAGTACTTATGAAAATCGAGTGGGGGTCATCATCACTTCCCAAGTTAATTTCTATTAATTCATCGACTGTAGATTTAATTTCCTCTTCAAATTCAGGGGGTGCATCCCGAACTTGAAGATAATCGGGATCGTCTAAAGTCTCCAAACATAGCCCATCTAGAGGACAGAAGGGATCTGTAGGGACATTTGGAGAATCAAGATGGTAAGTTATCATTAGGCAATACTCATCATCATCAAATGAACTAACGGTTCCAAAGTCAATACCACTTGTTGGATTTTTCTTTATCTTTGTTTGCCAAATATTATCATGGCATCTAGCTTAACCCTTAGTCCATCGGTATAGTATAAAACCCTTAGAAAAAGTATTTTTCACACAAACAGGGAAGTAGACGAAAGGTAATTCTATTAATTCATTGAAATCTGCCTCCTCAAGGGTTACATCACCTTCATCCCTTGCGGAGGAGGAGTCAGGAAAGAATTTCTGGACTTTCTTTACTTCACCATTCAAGTTGGGGGCCACTTTAACTTCTAACCCTACAATACTGCCTGTCGACAGTGGGGTCAGAGAAAGGGCCTCAATCCTCCTACTGAGCTTTCCGTACATTGTTAATTCATGCTCGTCACTTTTAACTTTTGAGATATCCACCTCAGGGTCACTGTCCTTGTCTAGGGTGAAATCAAATTTTGGAGGAGTTAAATTATGTTCGGGTAATCGAGAGAAAGGGCAGCACCTTGATTTTCTAGTTCACCATCAGAGTCTGATTCTAAATCAATATACACATGTGCTGCTCTCCTGTCTAATGAAGCATGGCCTCGACCTCGTGCCCTTAAAGCTATCCTCCCACCTCTTTGAGGTAATGTGCTTGGAGGCCTAAGGACAACGATATCAGAGTCGTCTTCACTACTTGATCGTGTCATTTCTTGATTGATATTTTTATCTTTTTCTTTCTTTTGGTTGAATTTTTGTCCAACCATTTTCTCCTCAATTTTGATCTCCAATTTAAAATGAGACGAGTACCCTTTTGGTATGAAATATGCGGCATCTTCGTAGATCCCAATTTCTTGAATTGAGAATGGTTGCAGATCACCCTTAATCACATGTTCAATGCCGTCTCGTTGATACTTAACGTATTGGTGCAGGGTAGATGGAACCATTATATATTCGTGAATCCAAGATCTCCCTAGAAGAGTGTTAAAGGACGTAATCGAATCAATTATATAAAATTTAGCTTCAGTTTTTAACCCTCTTATTTCTAGGAGTAAAGTGATTGAACCTAAATCTCTCTCGCCCTTCTGATTGAACCCACGAAGCACCAACCTATCGGTCGAAAGCTTGATAGTATCAACTCTGAGATAAGCAAGGGTTTTTATGTTCATCACATTGACCGATGCACCCAAATCAACAAGGACTCTTGATAACTTGAAGTTTCCCACATCTACAGTAATGTAGAGGGGACGGTTGTGGTCATCAGTTCCCAAGAGTAAATCTTCGTCGAAGAAGGTAACCTCGGGGACCTCTTTGAAGTAGAGGGCCTCATCTTCTGAAGTTGAAGCCAGTTGGGCTAAACAAATCTCAGGGTCGAGAAGTACTTTGATCAAAGACTCCCACATTTCCTTGGAAAGGAGGGGGGCGTCGTAGATGCTTAGCTTAGCTGGTAACTTCCTAAGATGGGCCAAAACGTTGTAGTCTACCCTAGGGACAACGGAGGAATTAGAGGAAACTCTGATTGTTGATGGGAGTCTGGATTTAGATTTTTGAATGGGGATTGCTTGCTTTTGTCCTGAGGGGGAAACCTAGGAGGTAAGACTTTATCGCGACGGAGTTGCACCTGCTCGATATCCTCGGGCGGGCAAACTAGAGCGGTGTCTACACTCACTGTAGGCATTAGATCGTCGTTTCCCGAAAGAGAGTCAGAATCTGAAAACTCTATCTCGATAGGACTTCCCTGAAAATTAAATTGGGGGAAATCACTTTCTGATAAGGCTTCACATTCGACATCTTCTTGAGTAGTCGACTCGGGAAGGTCGGTTTGATTAATATCAAGATTTATTTCACTAGGAGTTTGATTTAAAACAGGAGAGCCTTCAATTTGCATTTGAGATTCATGACCAATCATCAAGACAGAAGTAGAAGGATGTTTTTTATTCATCTTTTGACCCTTCACCTTTGATGGGGCAAAGTAAAAGTCAGATTACAAAAGAGGAGAAAGGATTTTAACACCACCATCCGCCATTTTAATACATCTCTCATCCACACACTTCCTCTCTACAAAATCATCTTTCTTTTCTTTTACATTTTTCTCAGTAGTTCATACGACTACTGGAGAGGGAAGTGGCTCAACATCCTTCTACGAAGCGTCCAGGTCAACCTTCCACACCGGGGCCTGGGCTATCGTAGTCAGCTGTTGAGAAAAACGAAAAGACTTGTTAATCAACTTTTTAAATGCCTGGGACAAAGCAATATCCCAACCATCTTCAATAGGAAGAGAAGATATAAGAAGAATACCTGAGATAGATTTGACTGAAGCCTTTTCCGGATCGACCAAGTATTCTTTAGGAATTATAATGTTACCTTTGATGTAGTTCCTCTCAAGCCAATCTTTGAACACAACACAATCCTCAAGTGGGTGGCTAAGCATCCGATGGTATGGACAATACTTGGGATCATCTTTCTTACTCTCATCCTCGGGTCTTCTAGCCTCTGGCAACTGAAAGTCAGGTTTCTTTAACAAGCTCTTGAAGATCTTCTTAACTAATTCCCTTTTAAATGGTTAAGGCTTTGTCAATCGCTCTTTAACAGGGATAAAGGAAGGATCTATAATATGCTGAGGAACTATCTGAAAGGGCTGCTTCTGAGATGGCTGTGGTGGAGGTGGAGTGCTAGGCTGACTAACCACTCGCCTCTTTCCTTTATCTACTGCTGAGACCACAGCTTTCTTTTCAAAAGTTTTCACCAACTTAGGACCCTTCTTATCTTCAGACTGCTCTCGTAAGAATGGCATCCTAGGAGCCTCTTCCTGCAAATTGCTAGCCTTATTAAGAAGTTTTTCAAAAGTTTTAATAGTGAAACCCTTCAGAAGAAAAGCAACAGGGTCGTGGATATTCTTTAAAAGAATCTCCACAGCGTGTTGCTCTTGCAACTGTGGTTTACACTTCATCGAGAGGTTTCGCCACCTCAAGATGTACTCAACCAGAGACTCTCCCGGCTTTTGCTTTTCAACCACAAGATCGTCCACGGTGGTGCGTTGTTGCGCTCCAGAAAATCTCTTAAGAAAGAGGTTTTCTAACTCGCTAAAGGTTCTTACCGAACCGTTGGGCAGATCGGCGTACCACTCAAAAGCAATGCCGGATAGACTACTCACAAATTGGCGAAATAGTAGAGCATCCGACCCTCATGCGTTGCAACAGCTTGCTCGGAAGTGGGCTAGATGCTGTCTCAGATTTTCAATGCCAGTGAAAATTTTAAAAGTTGGTGGCACAAAGCCCTTTGGGTAAGGAACTAAGTCATATTCTTCGGGGTAAGGTCTACCCTTTGGAATACGCGGTTCCTTGCGAAAGGGCTAAGGCCTCCCTTACCTGATCCTCAATTAGTTGCTTAATGTCCTTATGAGGCGGAATTAGAGGAGTGGTGGAAACTGTGGGCTGAACTATAGGTGCTTCTAACGGACAAGAAAGAGTCACGGGTGGTGACTCGAAGGGTTTGGAACTAAATTCTGCACGTTTAGCCTTTTATGTGAGCTCTCGAGCTGACTGCTGGATTTTAAGAGACTCTTGCTGTGACTTATCCAATTTTTTCTGCATCTTACTGACTTGTGACATCATGCTTGTAAGGTGAGTCTCCAAGTTTTTTATATGCTCTTCATCACTGGACTTTACAGACTCATCTAAATCTGACTCAACAGCATGTGAATCATCATCTATAACAGATCGACGTTTGCTGGGCTCAGCTTCTTTATTAGATCCCCTAGTCTCAACCATACAAATGTTACCAACATAATCATCTTCATCTCCAAGGAGATCATCCAGATCGGGGTCAAAAGAGGCAATTCCCTCTTTATTCAACAAGATGTTTCTTATCTCTCGAACTACCTCCTCGACTGGTCTATCCCCAATTGACTTTGGATCGAGGGGTAAATATCCTTTATACTCAGCCATATCAAATAATTCTTCATAATCCATGAGGGCAATGATTTCTGTAAGTTTTGGGTTAGAATCTGGTTGAGACTTTGAAACAGGTTCATCTTCCATTTCTAGATCCTGGTCAATTCTCTCCTCTTCGACTATCCCAGAACTGATAGTCAGAAGAGTGGCATCCTTTACAGAGAGAGGGACATATATATCGGGGGGAGAAGCAGGAGCTTGTAAAGTGATGGCTCCTACATCTGGCAAGGCAAGGTCCTCAGACACCTGACTAGGGAGCCTAGGAATGACACTCGAATCTTGGGGATCATCAACTGGGACAACAGGGGTGGTGGCTATTGGATCTTGAACTAAACTAGCTGTGGTAGGACTGTCAACTGTAACAACTGGGGTACTAGTCTAGACATCCATCAAATCAACTTAAACTGGAGTAGGGTTGATTGGAACTCATTTGAGCTGCAAAATGAACTTAGAAGTTCTACGAGGTGGTGGCAGACTCTCTGTGAGAGCTCGTTTCTTTGATTTCATTCTGGGATCGTTCGAGACTATGTTGAGATCGTTCAGAACGATCAGAAACAGCTGATTTCTGGGTGGATCGTCCGGGCCGATTTTGGATCGTCCTGGGACGATCAGGGCATGGCAAAAGTCAGTGAGTAAGGGATTTTATCATCCAAGGAAATTAATTATCGGCCTGAGATATCGTCCTGGACGATGTGTGTATTAAAAGAAAATCAGCTCGTTTTGAAGAGAGAGAAAATCATTTTATATTTACAAAATATCTGAGGAGAGAGAAGGAGAAGGAAAACAAAGAAAAAGCCAGATTTCGGAGGTCACGGAGCGCTTTTCGTCCGTCGCTGCTGTTGGGAAAAGTGTTTATCTCGCATTAAAGACTCCGAACTCTATTTCTGTTTTTGAAGATGTCGAGTTTTGATATTTTTGTGCTTAGATTTGTGTTTTCGTTATCGATAAACGCGCACCGTTTTGTATTGACGAAACTTTCACCGCACAACTTTTGATATGTTATTGATATGATTTTTCTACACGTTTTGAGTATTTTTTGTAACGATTCTACCGATTATTTTGGGTTATGTGCGATTTTGATCGAATAGATAAATATCAGGTTGTTGATTAATGTTGCTAGTACAATGGAAGTCTTATATTGTTGTCGTGTATGTTCTGTACTAATTTGGTAATTTGTGAATTCTGTGGTTTTTGTGTAAATTTTGTGTACTGCCGTTATGCCGCTGGATTTTCGTACGATTTCCGATTTCTTGAAATTGATGATTTGAATGATTGAATATGCATACGAATGTGATTATATGATTGAATTATTGTTATTGTTACTGAAAGACAAGTGCAGACTAGTTATTGAGCCAATGGATATGGATATGGATACAGATATATTTATGGATTCTATAACAGCACTATGGATTTCTACAACAGCACTATGGATTTCTACAACAGCATTATGGATTATCGACTTGAAAAACGCCTTAATAGCCAGCGATGTACTTGTTCAGTAAGACTATTGTATGGAATTGCATGTGTGCAGTTTTGGCTTGTTGATCTCATTTTGGATTTATAGAGTTATGGATATCGATAGATTTCATCGACGGATTTATTGTAGTGAATTGATTTTACGGACGGATTTACGAATTTATTGTTATTGTACGATTTCATCGATATTCGCATTATTTCACTGAGCATTGATATTACTACTGATATGGATATCGATATTGCATTGATTCATTGATACTATGGACATGGATACTGTTGATTCATTGATACTGATTCATTGATATTGACTCATTGACACTATCGACATTGATTGATTATTTTGATTCAGGGATATTATTGATAATACTATTTATCCACTGATACATTGATTCATAGTATCGATCATTGATTGATTGGTTGGGTTGATTGCTTATTGATTTATTGATTTGATTGTTGTATATGATTTTATTGCATTGATTGATTTTAATTGTATTTACTAATTATATTGATTTAATTTCAACTGCTCTTACGATGTATTAAATTGATCGTTTTATGGGATTTTATGCCGATTGATATTATTGACCGAAAGAAATTGCTTTACTGAAGTGATTGATGTGATTTCACTGTTGTAGCATCATTTGTTGTCGTCATTAGATTGTTCTCATTGTGAATATGAATAGATACGCTGCCGTACTGACAGGAAGCAAGTGATATTGAACAACTAATCGAATTGTAAGTGTATGTTCTGATACGATTCTACTCTATTGATTTGACTGATATTATAGACTGATATGATAGATAAGACGGCTAGACGACTATATTGATGTAACTGATGTTATTGACTGATATGATAGATACTGTAGAGATTTGATGCACGCATTGATTTATTGAGCTTTATGGATTTCTTCATACTGTTTATCGATTCTCCTATCGCTGACTCTGGATTTTATTGATTGTGTATTGATTACTAATTTTCATATATGCTGCATAGATTCACTGATCATGTGAAATTAACTGTTATGGATTGGATTGACTGACATGCATATTGTTTCCAGTACCGTGCTTTGATTTTAGTTATAGGTATTAGGCGACCTGCTAGACTTTTTGAAGCTCATTATATGTGGTTAACAATTTCAGGTCAGAGCAAGGGAGCAGGAATGGAGATTGATCAAGACTGTTGACGAATTTTTTCACTATGGATGCCTGGGGCGTTACACTCTCCAACTTAGTTCTCTTTGGCACATATTTCTTTTCAGGAGATTTGGGTCTTTTCCCTTTAACATCTACAGATTTTTGAGTCTCAACCCCTTTTGGCTTAATAATCACTGAGGCCAACTTCACAGGTTTATGAGGGGGTACCGGGGGTCTACCAGTAGAATTGTGGTCTCTCTCGGACCCAGTCAACATGATACCCTCCGTTTGAGAGGACGGAGGGCGTGGCACCCAATGATATCCATCAACCAGCACTGAGGTAGCAGGCTGTCTAACATACTTCTTATTTTTTCTGATAAATTGTGGAGTCAAATTCTTTGCCTCAGACACTTCTTCATTCAACACTTCTTTTTGAAAGTGATGTGAGATCACTCCCTTCAATTATTTTACATACTCCTCCTTAGTCTGTCCAGACTGTGCAGCGCAGGTATGAATTATATTTCTTAAAGTCCTTGTCCTCTGGAGGTGTTTTTCTTTTTGAGTCTTCTTAGTCGAATAATCGACTGGGCATGGTGGGGAACGAGCTATCCTAGCTGTCCTCTCCTCCCCTTGAGCAGAAGCAACGGGATAGAAGCGACTCCCCTTTAGGAGGGAAGAGGAAGCAGGAATAGGTAGCTCCTCAGCAGCCTCAGGCTCTACTTGAGCTAAGGTCTTAAAGGGTATGACTCTCTTAGCCTTAGAGATCTTCTTTCTAAGTCTCCTCAAATAGTTTTTCTTCTGATTCTTAGTGGAGAAGCTAAGTCCAGAACTAGACCCTTCCTCAAAAACAGATTTGACTTCAGTGGGGGGCTCAACAACTAGCTCGGACTGTTTCTGATCATCACTAATTACTGACAAGGTAGGTGCAGATCCCACAATCAATTCAACCACTGGGGGAACTTCCTGACTGGCATCCAAAGTAACAATCTGGTGTCCATCCATAGAGAGCTCAAGGGTACTGAATCCCATTCCAAAGATGATAGTGCTCCCTTGGTCATTAATAGTTGAGCACAACTCTCGGTAGAAAGACAAAATCAATTGGCTAGCCATTTGGGATTTTCTGAAAGTTAAAGAGAGGATTGAAATTAGATTTTCTTTAAAAGGGAGGCGAAAGAAATAAATTTTTTTGAAAATTAAGGCTTGTAAGAAAATCCCAACCCTCCAACACATGTTGAGCAGCGAAAGATATCGCTTAACATATGTTAGTAGGGTAAAGAGACTAAGTACATGCCAAAAAGGTTTTCTAAAAAAAATTTGACATATGTTAGCCCACAAGAAGATCGTATGGGGCAACATATGACAACTTAGAGCTTAAGGAAAAAATTTTGAAGAAAATTTGAATCTTGAAGGGTTTAAGGTGGGTTTTCTCACAGACTCCAAAACACAACGGACAGAGTTTCCCCTTGCCCGAAGGCTTATGAAATTGTGAGAGAACCCAGGTAAAAGGAATAGTCTAACCCTCCCCACCCCTGGAGGTCAAAGAGGAAGTGAGGGGGTTAAGACTAAAGCACCTTGGAGTGTAAGAAATCAATAGTTTTTGAATTCTTTTCAATCTTAAGGATTTATATGTTGAATGCAAAATTTATTAACCATAAATCCCTAAGATTGAAAAGGATATCCAAGGATCTGATTTGACACTGTCGCCTCGCAGGCTGGGCCGGGGCAGAATGTCAAAATCAGAATGAAAATTTACATACAACCAATTTTGGAGGTAAAACCTCTCTTTTTAATGTTTATTTTGCCTTAGATGTTGGCCACACTTACCCAAGGAAGAAATGGATAGAGGGACCAACGGAAGAAATGATAGTTAAAACTACCGATGAAACGAAATTCTGCCACAATTAAAGATGGGGAGAGAAATTTGGTTCTACCGGGCGTGCCATTTTTTTGTTGGTGGAATTTTCAAAACATGTTTTGAAAATTATGAGTTTTCTTTGGGAATCTTAGAATTTAGATTTAATTCTAATTCTGAAGTCGAATCAACTCGGTAGAAAAAGTATATCATCCCGAAAGACTAAAATAAAATTTTATAACGATGTTCAGACTTAGAATGATGAAACTCATCTTGAATATCATGACCGGATTCTAAAGAGAACTTTGTATGGCCCCGAGGGAACAGAATGAAGTTTAACTAAATATCCGATTACGATATTCAAGAAGTATGATCGTCGAATTCACATCCAAAGCCTTATCAAAGAAGGATGTATCTCCCCAAAGGGAGATGACACCATTCAATGATAATTCTTCTAATGTAATACCAACAGTCATTTTTTTTACTTTTTCCAAAGAAATTTAATAAGATTTTAGAAAAGAATTAATTTTAAAATCAGGTGCATGTGTGGTTCCAAATCTCCTACGAGCGCAAGCCCTCGTAGTTAATTACATCGTAAGTAGATAGAATCTCCTACGAAAACTCCTGATTAAAATGGCAGCAGAATTTCGTTAGATCTTCTATGAGTGATACCAAAAAGGAAGGAATTTTAGAAATTCAATTGGGAATGGATCAAAATTGAGCAGTTATTAACGGAGTTAAAGGAGGAGAGGTAGGGGACACTTTGAGATTCCAGAACCATCCGGAAGTGTCCCAACTTAATCTAAGTGTTGGGCTTTATGTTTTGGGTTGAAATGATATTTAATTAAAGTTGAGCATTTTATTAGAAATTTGGGACTATATTCCCAAAGTCTGGGGTCTTATAATCAAAGATCTGCCCCGAATCCTAAATCTAATTTGGGCACTAGACCACAGTCGTCCAAACCTAACTAATGCAGTGCAGAACCTGAACTTACCTCGGCCTGGATTGGGGAGCCAGCTAACCACCTAATCGATTTAAAAGAGATGAGTCCGGTCTTTTATGAAAGAGTGGTAGGGACGTTGTATTTAAAGTTTTGGAGAGTCGGGATCGACATCTAGAAATTTCCTAATTGAACCCTTTGTAAAAATGCTAAGGACTAATGCAATTAAAATTTTGACTCTTTTAATTTGTTTCTATTGCAATGCATGCTAGTTAACAACCTCAAATTAAATATGCTTGAAATTTTAAAAACTGGCTTAAAAAAATAATTTTTTTAGAAGACTGGACTTCCCCAGGTCCGGCACCTCGTCCTCATAGGTCAAACTATCCGGACTCTACCCGCAGGCGGAGAAGGGTCTAAAGCAAGGAGAGAGTAATGCAGAAATATGCATGCGACCCCGGGGTCGATCCCCGGCTAATTCCCTAGATTCGTTATCTTTCTATATTATTTAGACTCACTAAAATTTTAGACTTTTAAAGTTATGAGTATAAAACTTTCACACCCTTACGAGCCTAACGAATCCAGACGAAAATAAAAGCGGCACACAATCGCCAAAAAACTAAGAAAAGCAAGCAGTCCTAAAGGCAATCAATTCAACACATCAAATATAGATTAATTAATCAATAAATATACATAGGCAAAGTTATCTTGCTTATTACAAACTAGAATTTTAAAGAAAGTAAATTGGTCGGACACCACTAACAATAACCCGGATTCTAAACCTAGTAATGACGCAAGTAATTTTGAGTGGGATATTCTCAACATTCAAGTCTTCAATCTTGTCCTTCCTTGAGCTCCTTTTTCTTCAAGTTCATTGGGTTCTTTGTAGTAGACCATCCAAATGGATAAGGGGGCACTTCCTTTAAGGAAAGGCCACTCTTTCCTCTTTGGATAGGGAAGAAGTATGGTCCGAATTTGGATCTCCAAATAGAAAAGGGGTACTCCCCTAAGGGGAACCCTTTTCTCTTCGGAGTCCAACCTTTGGATCGATGTATCCCAACTCAAAACTAACCTTCACAACACTTAAAAAAATTACACAAATTACATTTTCTTGAAAATAAAATCTAGACTCACCTGCAAGGTTATCCTAAACAGTTAATAAATAAGAAACAGTTATATATGTGCAGCAAAGAAAGTAAACACACTGGCCACGCTCTTTTTGTTTGGGGGCTTTAGCAGCTGAAGCACCTGTGCAAGCATTTATAATAGTTATATTTTATGAATTTAGCCCCCTTTTTTATTGCCCTGCATGAGCGTGGCCACCTGCAGAAAACTGTGTGAACATCCAGATCACACCTAACCTAAGAGTAATCTAGTCGCCAAACACATCAATCCATCCACATAGTGTAGAAAATTAAACAGACACATCAAAGCAATTTTATCCATAACATACAGTTAAAACTACGAAAAAAACCCGGCACACAGCAGTAAAGTAAACACCGGCCTAACCTAGATCTAGAGTTGGTTGTCATGGCACATCATCTAAAGTGTGTGCAAAAGGTCGTGTAGCTGTGGTAGGTCCTAAAGTGGGTGATTAGTTAAAGTTATCTAGAAAAGTTATAAGTTTGTTGAGGCTTAAGGGGGAATTTATGTTTGAATTTAAATATTAATATATTAAAAATTTTATTTGAAAGTTTATGATTGTTGATTTCAAGGGTCTAATTAATTTAAGTTTGTCATTAATCAGTTCGTGGCATTGTGCTACCAGGCTCGAGGAACAAAGCCTCCTTAGGACACGTAGCCCTGCAGCCCGGAGTAGTCCAGCCGATAAACTAGATTAATGAGGTTTGAATTAGAGGTTTTTAAAGGTCAAGTAATTAATTATTATTCTATTTTAAGATTTAACACTCCCTAGAATTCATTTGTGGCGTTGTGCCACCAGGCTCGAGGAACCAGCCTCCTTAGGACACGTAGCCCCGCAGCCCGGAGTAGTCCAGCCAATAAACTTCATCTTTAGGATGGTTGTTATATTTTAAGAGGGTTTTTGGGTGTTTTAAACATTAACTAAACATTTTCTGGAGTTTAGAATTAAAAGCTAAATTTTGGGATTTTTGGATTATTTTAATCATTTAATTAAGGGGTTGAAAATTGACTTTTGAAATTAGAGTTAATCTTAAGAGTTTAAGATATTTAATAAATACTAGACCTAATTATGAGTTGTTAGACATGTGGCACACTCAATTTAGAGTTTTCTACCAACAGTTATGATTTTTAGAAGTTTTAACCCGATTTTAACCTAGGGTTGACCAAAATGTTGACTTTTTGACTTTGACCATATTTTGGGGGTTTGAAATTTTTGGAAAATACTAGATTTTAATTAGAGTCATTAGCCACTGAGTTTGATTGATTTTTAATTTTCTTCAATTAGTTATAAATTTTGGAAGTTTGGGTATTTATTGAAATTATTAAATTGTTTCAATTAAGGGTCATTTTAGTGATTTGAACCCAAATGAGTCCCAAACTTCTTGAAATCAACTCCAAAGATAAAAAATGTCTAAGGAGAGATCAGCAAGTGTTTAAAGATTTTTTTGGATTTTTAATAATTTTAATTAAATAAAATTGATTAAAAATTGATTTTGCCATAAGATTAAATTAAAGCACCTTTAAAAGTTAACTTAAGAGGATTTCAATTTCCACTGATTAGTGAATTAATTAGGAACAATTAGAGGTATTTTAATGGATTTTATGAATTAGTAGTAATTTATTATCAATTTATTAAAGCTAGTGGGCCATTTCTTAGAGGGATTATTGTGGTTCCTATTTGGTGAACCAAATGAATTCCAAATCTGATGAAATTTGGGCTATAGGATCACCTGATCCTAAGGGCTAATCACACCAAATTTGGACTTGAATGGAGTATCCTAAAGTGACTAACCAAGCCACTCAAGGTGAACCTTAAGTCACCTTCAAAAATTCCTAGGGAGCTAAACTAGGCCTGGAATGGGGCAAAATCACTGGCCCAATATTCCTTTTCCTACACATCATCATCACACAAAGAATCACACCCTAAGTCTCATTGGATAGGTCTAAATCCCATTTTAAATTTAAGGGTCAACCCATGACCCTTAAACTCAAAATTAAAGGAAAATGCCCTTGAACAAATTAAAATGGGGAAATAAAATTTGGACATGTCAGGAACATGTCCAAGTTCAATCTTCCAAAATTCCAGGCCTGGTGGAATTAAATTTAATAAATAATTGTAAAAATTAATAAAATGCTCAAACCAAAATTAAACTCAACACAGATCTAACTATGGCCTAGAAGTATGGGGCTTTTGTAGGTCTCCCTGAGACCTTTCCAATGAGCCTAAGAACACCTAATTTGGCCAAGTGTGTATAGAGATATGAATTTTTGAAGTTTTCCTAATTTTTTGTAAAATTTAATCCGGCCATTACACAGTCAGCCGCGCTTTACATGCGGCGCATCACGATTGGCGGGGCAATCATTGGCGCTGACCGTGTAACGGTCGGATTAACCGTAGCCGTCAGAAGGAGGATCAGACGACCACGATTAACGGCGCTCCGAGACCGCGGGAACTAATCCGAGCCATCGATTGAAATCAACGGCTCAGATTTCATCTTCAACCTCCTACGCGTGTCCGAACCCGTGGAGCTTCTCCGGCGTGATCCGGGCGATCCAAAAGTGAAAATTTGTTGGGGTGAAGGTTTCCTTCACACTTGACCAGACTACCTAGCTAGGGAGCTCGGGATGGAGGGATTACCGTAGAGACAGTCTCAACGGATGAGCTGCTCTATCAGGAAGCTTCAGGAGATGATGGCGAGCAGATTTACTTCAGGGACTGGAGGACGGCTGGAGGAACGACTTCGAGCGGAGGGCTATGAGATTTCACCGGAGTTCGCTCGAAAAGATGGACGATATGATCTGGGAAGCTGGGGGGAGACGCTGGGAGGTTGAAGGAGTTCTGGGAGCAATTCAAAATTGCCTAGGATCGAATGGCGAGGTCTGGGGAGCTCCACCCTATTAAGCCGTCTCCCGCGAGCTCGGACGGCTGGGATTGAGCTGGAGGGAGCTCGGATGGATGCCAGGTGGAAGGGGGCACCATCCTAGAGGGCTCGTGAGCCTCAAGCCGGTGAGCCACAACCTTTGGAAGGCTTTGGGTCAGGAATGTATGGGGGGGACCACCGGAAATCATTCTCTATTGGTTCCGACCGCCGCCGGCCATGGTTTGGGTCAAGTTGACCTGGGGAGACCGATGGGGACACGCTGGAGTCGAGGGTGGAGCCAATTTGGCCTGAGGAGGCCTGGATTGAGTTGATGGCTCGGTTGGACCCAAACCTGCTCGGTTTGAGTCAAATTGAGCTCGCTCCAGATCAGGCCAGACCCTAGGTCTGATATGGGAGATAGGTCTGGGTCAGGTGCACCCAATGCAAGTGGCAATTGGGTTCAAATTGATTTGTGTTGGAAGTAGGCTCGTGTTGATCCAAATCTGCTCGGTTCGGGTTGATTTGGGCTCAACCCAGGTCAGGCCAGACCCTGGGCTTGAGGTGGGGAGTGGGACTGGGTCTGGTGCACCCAATGTAAGTGGCAATTGGGTTTAATTTGATCTGGATTGAAAGATGGCTTGGGTCCATATGTTTTTGTCCACTTTGGGTTAGCCTAAAGGTTGACTCAAGTCAACCCAAGGTATGGACTGGCTAGGGAGAGTATATTGGATCTAGGGACACCTATTGGAGGTGTTGATCAGGCCCAATTTGACTTAAGTCAAGAGTTGGCCCAATCCCAAGTGGTTTTGGGCACTTTGGGTTAGCCTAACTCTTGACCCAAGAGAGCCCAAGGGTTGGGCTGGTCAAGTGTGGTGCATTGGGTCAAGGGAAACCCAATGGAGCTTTGGTTTGGATTCAACTTGATTAAGGTTGGGAGATGGCTCAAGAGAGACCTCTCTTTGGCCACTTGGGTCAAGTCAAATGGCTAACCCAAGTGAGCCCAAGTCTTGGGCCTCCAAGATGAGTCTCTTGGATGTTCAAGGGATCACCCCTTGGCCTCAAATGAAATTGGAGTGGCCTTGATCAAAAATTCATGTGGAATGAGGGTGTATGGGTCATTTGGTCAAGCTAGGTTGACTTGGTCAACCAAGTTGACCCAATGTCTGGGTTTGGGTCCAAAAGATTGGATTTGACATTTGAAACTTGTTAGAAGTGGTTCCAAGTAATTTGGAGTTCATTTGAGTTGAAATGGGCATTTAAATCCCATAGGGGTATTTTGGTCATCTTGACCTCATGATCAACCAAGGGTCAAAAATGGGTCTGGAAAAATACAGTTTACTACTAAATGGGTCATAATCAAAGGCCTTGAGGTGGCTAGAAGCTTTGGAGAAAGCTCTAGGGTCAAGATATATTGAATAGAAGATTTAGTGGCATAGACTGTAAATATCTAAAGGTTTTATAGCCTTTAGATTTGAATTGAGTTTATGGGGTTAGAATCCTCTGAATGAGCTCAAATTTGGAGGGTTGACATTAGAGACATGTCACATCAATATTCAATTGACAGATCCTAAATCAGAGGTCAATTGACCAGGTTTCAAGGTGGTAGAAGAATCACCTAGGAAGGGGTTTAGAACCTAAGTCTTTGGCCTAAAGATTCTGGGTTTGGATTGAGTTAAGATTTGGATTGAGCCTAAGGGCTAGGATCTAGGACTCAGGGAGGAGTTAAGAGTGACCTCATACAAGAATGAGGTCAACAAAACACCAGAGTTTTTATGTGGAAATCCCTGAAATGGGGAAAAACCAAGGGGCCTGGCCCAGTTTGAATGAATCCACTAGTATTTGCAATTGATTACAAAATGAGGCCCTTCCTTAAGAGAAAGCATTAGCTTGATGTCACAAATATACATCATATAGAGCACATTATATAATGGGAGTTATAATAATAAACATATATGTGTTTGTTTAATTGGAAGGACTATAGTCGACACGATACAGGGGTCTAAAAGACCATAGTTAGCAGGAGACTGGGGTTAGAAAGACCGTTATCATATTATGGAGGTCGGAAGGACCATAGTCGGCATGAGATAGGGGTCTGAAAGATTGTGGTAGAAGGGCAGTACTCCGGGAGAACTTTGGGAGACAATTGTTGGCCTATAAGAAGTCTGGGTATTATATGGTGGCATGGTGGAGCTTAAGGCCTCAAGTGGTGGTCCGGCATAAGTATGGGCCTCATGTGGTGGCCTGGTGGAGCACATGACCTCAAGCGGTGTTCATGTGGAAGTCGTGACCTCAGGTGGTGGCCCGATGGAGTACATGGCCTCAAGCGATGGTCCGGTAGAAGTTTGAGCCTCAAGTGGTGGCCTGGTGGAGCACTAGGCCTCAAGTAGTGGTCTGATAGAAGTCCGAGCCTCAAGTGGCGTTCTGGTGGAGCACGGGCCTCAAGCATTGGTCCGACAGAAGTCGAGGCCTCAGGTGGTGTTCTAGTGGAGCATAGGGCCTCAAGCAATGGTCTGGTGGAAGTTTGTGCCTCAAGTGATGGTTCAGCGAAGGTGAGGCCCTCAAGTGACGGCTCAGCGGAGATCAGGGCCTCAGGTGGTGGTCCGGCAAAGCAACAATGTCAGACGATGGTACGGCGGAGGTGAGGGCCTTAAGTGGTGATCCAATGGAGCTCAAAGCCTCGGGTGGTGGTCCGACGGAGCAACGATGTCAAACGGTGGTCTGGCGGAGCAACGACGTCAAGCGGTGGTCCAATGGAACTTCGGTGGTGGTCGAGGAGGAGTGAGGAGGCAAGAGAAATCTCCGATCTCTTACTTTTAGCCTCTCTTTTGAAGAGAAAGGAGAGGTCTATTTATAGATTTTTGGAATGGCATGACCCATAAATATGTGAGAGATCAAGAGTAAATGGAGAGTGGTTGGATGGATGGCCGATATTGAATCCCTTGATCATTAACCATTTGTCAGACATTTTAAGGTCTTAATGATGTCGAAATTTGGTGATCTTTGGCTCATTGAGTTCTTCTCGTCGAGCTGCTCAATTCGACTATAAGCACGTAATGTTTGGAAACCGTTTGGTAATCTAAATTTTGGTTTGAACCTTCTAAAAATGCTTCGGGTCCTTGATTTGGACTCATTTGGGCTCGAATTTTGTCGAATTTGGTGTTGTTGGGTTTGTATTTCTGAGACATTCAGTTCGACTGTAAGTTTGCTGAAATCGGAGTTCATATGGTCCCAATTTTAATTTCAGAAGTTTCCAACTTGAGTTTGCTTCGAGATTCATGCCTGATCAAGATAATTTTTTGCTAACATATCAAGTATGATATTTTTGTTAGTTAAAGGATTTGAATTATCTTATTCATATTTTGTAATGTGTTTTTTTTTTCTCTCTACCATGTATATTTTGTAAATTGTTAATGTTAAAAGCAGCATAATTAAGGGTTTAATCTTTTTTTGTATGCGACTTAGTGAAAATGCACTCTTAAATCTCTATCACATTTGTAAGAGTTTAAAGTATAATTTTTATCTTACTATAATTATTTTATTTTCTTGGAATTCATAACCCTATCCATCATATGTATAGAAATGATAGTTTTTCGTTTCAATTCTCCTAATTGTTCCCTTATTCTTCTGTCAAGGCAATAATTCATACTAAGGCTAATAGACTAAACATCCTACCATATACATATTTGGATGGACAAAAATAATAGTTTGATGTGTGCAAGTATTACCGTTCAACATATAATGATAAGTCTTTACAAGTTGTAGAAATTATATCTTATTGTGGCGTGTCGAGAGGAATCTGTAGACCCCGACAAAATGTAGGAGCCTTCCCATAAGGCTTAAGCAAGTGGAACTCAACTCACCTACCACTAACATATGCAGGACACAAGTACCTCACAAACAAATGTAACCAAAGAAAGAAACAGAAATAAGAGTTGTCATAATTCAAAAAGAAAAACAACTAAACAAGAATTAACTTTACATAAACAAGATTTACAACTTTAAAATTTATCTCAAACATATCGAAAGAGAACATATGTATGCAAGAGATATAAATAAGCAATGCAAATAATTATCAATATAAAGATACATGTAATTCAATGTGCATGCCGATGTCACACCTAGGGGAGCAAACGAGTCGAGTCGAGCTCGAGTCAGGAGGTGTTCGAGTCGAGCTCAACTGTTAAATACCGAGCTCGAGCTCGAGCTCGAACTCGAGTCGAGCTCAAAAATCGAGCTCGAGCTCGACTCGTTCCACTGTAATCGAGCTCGAGCAGCTCGTCGAGCCCAAAACGAGTCTAGTTCGCCTTCCAACGACACACATGGCACAATCTTCAAAAAATTTAATTCTCATTTTTAATTTGACTTAAAAGTAAAATTTAGGCGGGACTGCAGGAGAGAGAGAGAGAGAGAGAGAGAGAGAGAGAGAGAGAGAGAGAGAGAGAGAGAGAGAGAGAGAGAGAGGTATTGAGATTTGAGCTTTTTTTTTTTGCTTTGTTAGAAAATGAAATGAGTGTTAGGCTGTTAGCCGTTTTTGCATTTATTATAGATAAGAGAGGTCAAATCAGACTATCAGAGAGAGAGTGAGAGAGAGAGAGGCGTTTAAAATTCAAGCGGGATTTTAAAATTTCAACCGGTAAAAATTTAAGCTATCTTTATTTCCCATTATTAATTTTTTAAATACTTAAATTTATTAAATTCGAGCCGGCTCGCGAGCTCGCGAGCCGAACCTTATCAAGCTCGAACTCGAGCTCGTTTAATGAACGAGCTCGAACTCGAGCTCGAGCTCGACTCGTGAGCTCGATAAGCTCGGCTTGCGAGCCTATAAACGAGTCGAGCTCGAGCCGGCTCGCGAGCCGGCTCGGCTCATTTGCACCCCTAGTCACACCTAAATAATCTCTTCCAACTATGTAAACCTCCTTCCAGATGATATAGCGCGGAATACATATAATGATTAAAAAAAACGTAAGCATCGAATATAATCCAACACAACCAAACGATCATGTAGTGAAACATATGTAAAAAAAAAAAGGGTGGGTGTGTATAAATGCTCACTAACATGCATAAGTGAAGTTAGCAAATAAACAAGCTACACATGAAGCATATGCAAGCTTTACTAATCATAAAATATGCATCTATACATGAAGTACATGGGAACTTATTATCACAAAATAAAGAAGAAAATCACATTTCATCTATCAATGGGGGAAGGTGGTTTCATGAAACAAATGTTAAAACATAAAATCACATAGCCACAATTCTATCAATTTCATCATAGCATATATAGGGAAGAGAAGGTGCAACTTGCAATATCTAACAACACATGCGTAAAGAAGAACAAACTCACTTTCTTTCAAGAACTCACATTCTTTTCAAACATAAACAAGACATCTCCATGCTGGGTCTATACTTGCTCACAAATTGGAACATGAAACATGCCAAGTTATCTAACATAATTGCTAAGCTTTACATCCAACACCTATGTTAAGATTTATGAATGCACACAAACACCTCATCATTACAAGTTTTTATATTTTTTTAATCTAATCATGCCTCCAGTTAACCATAAATCATAAAAGTATACAAATATTTCACTAAATGCCATTCATAAGATAGAATATCATCGTTTAATGATGAACATCAACGAGACATAGAACAAGAGAAACTCATATATGAATGCAATCAAGGCTTCTTCACATAACTATACACGGGTGTATGTCATTGGAGTATGACTACACATTAGAAATCTTCTATCTATTCATGATGCATGAAGTGAAAGCAAATTACGAATGCAAAACTTTTTTTAACATTGATATACACATAATAGAGGGAATGCAAGGTAGTTTATTTCCATCAAACTTTAATAGAGACTATGATTGATAACTAAAAGTGTAGTATAGCAATTGGAACCTAAGCTCGGAACAAATAACCACCAATAAGATAAGAAAACTCTTTATGTTTTGTTACAATATACTTGATGAAAGAGTTTTATCCAAAAGTGTCAAACAACATAGAATATGCAACTTATTCCATTAAATCCGCTTGTGAAACAACATATATATCATGCCAATACAACTTCAAACTACTATTATTGATGAGGACATCTGCCAGAAATTCAGATATGTGTATCGTTAGAGGAATCATAGGTTGATGGCTACGATTCAGAGTCTGTACTTTTGATGTATTTGCTATTTTATGTATTAGGTTACATTTGAGTTTTCCCATTTTACCCCTATGGGGGAGTAAGTCTATGTTGTAGCCCAAGGTCACTTTAGTTTTTTCTGTTTTCTTTTATTTGGACCTATTTATAGGAGGTCTCTTGCATTGTATGGGATGATGATTGATTAATAAACTTTTGAGTTTTGTTTTTCTTCTTTGTTTACCTCAAGGTTGAGTGCTTGAGATAAGAAGGAAGGCCCAAGGTGTGGGCAATCGTAATACCCGTCAACCTTTGGAAGGGTCCAAGGTTCGTGACTCTAATTCTTGTTCTCCTCATCTCCTTCGACTTCCCTCTCTCTTCCCCTCACCACCGACCCACTTCACCCCACCGCCCCTCACCTTTCTCTACCCGACCATCACTATAACCCCCCCCCCCCCCCACTAGACGTCCCTCGTCCACCACCCATTACCCGCCCATCATTAATTCCCTAATTGAAGCATAATTCAATTGACCCTAGTGAGAGGGAGGGATTTTAGGAAGAGGTTTAAAGCTTCCTAATATGTTTAATGCTTGTACATAGTATGTATAAACTTGTATATAGTGTGTATATTATTTATAGATAGCATGTATAAACTTCTAATTGTTGAATATACTATGTATAAAAATATTAAACATAATCCTTGCTAAGCCCCCACCCGCCCCCTCTCTTACCCGACTCCCTCTCCCTCATCCTCTCACAGCCGAACCCCATCACCTCCCTCCAAACCCCCCCTCTCAATCTTCATTGCTCCCCACTCAAGGCAAGCATGAATGGTCAATCCGGAGATTGATCACGAATTCATAGAAGATTCCCATGGATCAATCGACATCCCTCAATCCACTTTCTTCAATTTCAATGTGGACTACGACGACTCGGTGGAAGAATAAGTGGACCACATTTTATATCAATTGACCCTCTAAATTAAAGAGCACGTCCTTCCAGGCCGTTGGTACGTCGTCAATCATCCACCTACATCTCCTACTTTGATTACCGTTCCAACGACTACTACCTGAGGCTTCTACATTCTCTTGGTGGCATCACTAAGTGTGTTGATCTTGCTTCTCCGTCGAACCCTACTAACTTAAGAGATAGTAGCTATTGAAGTTCAAGGTGAACACATCACTTTGTTAACCCGTGGATTATGTTGAACTAATCATTTCAATGCCTTATATTTGTTGTTGTTTTAAAGGATTCCCTAACTTTAGTCTGTGATCGATTGCCTATGCATAGTTTCTTCATAAGAACTTCTTTGAACCTACTTGTGTGAAGCATTAAGATTAAATTTATCATTGCTTAACAATTATTTATTAATACTCACAAATAATTCATGGTTTCACATCAATTATTCCATTCATGATACAATTTATCATTTCACATATCAGTTCCCTAGTGAGAGCAAATATAAAACTCAATGATCTTTCATCAACCTTATGAAAGAAAGGATGAGTCAAACAAGCAAACAATAATGCGAGAAGTGGATTGAAATATTATTTATTCATTGACATTTTCTTGAATAAGGGAAGTTCTTTCTTCTTTTTTTTTTTTTTTTTTAGCAAAAATCATGGAAAGAACTCTAAGAATGTAGGCTAGTAGCTTCTCTCAGTATTTTAAAAAAAAAACACATGATAATAACACTCTGACATTCAGCATAGTTCTCAAAATTTGATTTAATCATCAACTACAAAAGCTAAGAAACTTTCATCACCACAATGATCCGTATAAAGCTAAATAATCTACTGGTATAAGGACTACAAAAATTGGCGAGCAAATCATACTTAAGATTTTGTTTTAAAAATGCACAAAATCATACTTTCAAACATACATTTGGATGCCTATATTGTGATAACATTTAGTAAATGAATTGTACCCAACATCACAGATTCACAATAAATATAAGGAGGAGCAATACAAAAATATTATACCAAATATGTTTACAAAGCATGAGGTTGTGTTTGATCGAAGTTATTAAGTATATAATTCAATTTCACAAATTATTTTAAGGCCATATAGTTTGTGAAATTGATAGCTATACTTAGCGGCAAAAGGATTTGAAAATTTGAAAAGATCTTTGTGGCATCGCTTGGGATATTAAAAGTAATATTTCTTTTAATCTTTGTTCTAATTATCATTTATTTCATTATTAGGATCCTTGGTTTAAAGGGAAAGCTCTTCATGAAGTACTTTTATCAAATTCGGTTAGTTTGCACAATTCTAGAATTGTTGGAGAGTGGATTATTAATAACAATTGGGATATTCCTATGCATATACTAGAAGATATTATTTTGGCTATTTCAAATATTCCTATTCAAAATCATGTTATTTCTTCCATCGTTTGGGATAAGGTGAAGTATCCTGATTTCAAGCATTTTTATAAGGCCTTTTATAAGGATTATACTAGAGTTTATTGGTATTCTTATATTTGCCATAGAAGGTATGCATTGACATTCTCTTATTTTGCTTGGATGACCATGTTGAAAGGGTTGAAAATTGCTGATCTTTTAGTTAAAAGGAATATTTTTGTGCCTCTAATTTGTATCCTTTGTAATAAAGGGATTGAAAATCATAATCATTTATTCTTTGAATGTGATTGTTCTTTCAATATTATTTCTAGCATTGTGTTTGGGTTAAATTTTTTTATGCTTAGACCAAATTTAATTCAAATTCAATAATTCATTTGAAATTCAAATTGGTTTATGGATGCTAAATATATGTTTCTGCTCTTCACATGCTGCTCTCTTTATTTCATATGGAAGGAAAAGAATTGCATAAAGATGATAAATAAATTCAATTGCCAATATTATATCTGTAAGGCTATCAAGTTTGTGGTTCGTTCTAAAGTTTTGAATTGGGTGGCGTATCCCAATCTCACAATTTTATTGTTTAAATTTGTTTTGGTTGGTTTTTTTTGTTTTGTTCTAGGTGAGTCTTCATTTCCTTTCTTTGTTGGACCATGATGTTTGGACACCTTCAGTTCTTTTTAATTATTTTGGATAGTTGGGTTGGCAACCAAGTTTTATATGGATAGTCAAATCTAGCAACCAATGATTTTTTATTTTATGGGGGTTGTTGGAGGTTTTCCCGTGAGACCAGTCTTGATTGTTGGGGTTGTTTTCCTTTTTTCTTTGGTTCTTTTGGTTGATGTTTTGAGTGTGACTGTTAGCTGTTCTGAGTTGTTATTTTTTGCTTGTGTTGTCTTTCTATTGTTTCTTGTGGCTTGGGCTTAGCCAACTGTTTAGATTTTTTCTTGGCTCTCTAGTTCTGTTGGCCGGTTATGTTTTGTTTTGGAGGGTTGGTGGCTTTCTTCTGGTTTGGGTGCTTGGTGGAGCTGTTAGCTGGTGTTTTTACTTTCGGTTATTGGTGTTCCCACTTCATCTTGGATCTAAGATGTTGGAGCCAGTGGCGGAGCCATGATTTTTTATTTGTGGGAACACAAAATTTTGACTTTAAAAATACCCTCAAGCTTTTCCATTTTATCTTGAAATTGATATTATGGTTTTTTAAATTATTATTTTTAATTATAAGAAGTTAAATTTTATGATAACGAAAAAAACTTATTGTCATACTTGTCTAAATTAATTTCAACACAACTTTATTTAAATTATATATTATCATACTAATCTATTTCAACTACTCTTCTATCACATATTTTTATATCTAATTTAAATAAAACTATAAATGTTGCATCCTAGAGTATTCGTGGCGGTAGAGAAATAAAAAATTTAACATCTTAACTTTGTATGAAAATTCGGTACACAATTAGATAAGAGAGAGGGTGTAGCATTTATGAGACACCAAAATTTTTACGTGAAAATGCCCTAAAAAGGGGAAAAAGCCACAGGGCCTAGTCCAGTTTGAATGAATCCACAATTATTTGCAGTCGATTACAAATGAGGCCCTTCCTTAGGGGGAAGGCCTTGGATTGATGTACATTATATGAAGTACATTATACTGTGGTAATACAAAGAGTCACTATTGACATGTTCGTTTGGTTGGAAGGACTGTAGTCGATGGGCGACATAAGTCGAAATAACCGTAGTTGGCGGGCGACGGAGGTCACAAAGATCGTTGTCTGGCGACAGAGGTTGGAAGGATTGTAGTCAGTGGGCGATGTAAGTCAGAAGGACCGTAGTCGGCAGGCAATGAAGGTCAAAAGGACTGTTATTTGATGACGGAGGTCAGAAGGATGGCATCAGGTAAAAATCCAACAATGGACAGAAATCCAACATTGGATAGATGTCCGGTGTTTGGTAGAAATTTGGCGACGAGTGGAGGTCCAATGTCAGGTAGAAATCCGACGTTAGTTGTCAAACGGGGAGAACTCCGACATTAGACAGTTTTCGGGCAAAACTCCAGAGTCTCTTGGAGATAGGATAGAATTCAGACGTTACTTGAAAGTCGGGTGAAACTTCGGCACTTGAAAGTCGGGCGGAACTCCAACGTCACTTGAAAGTCGGGTGAAACATCGGCATTACTTGAAAGTCGTGCAGAACTCTGGCGTTACTTGAAAGACTGACGGAACTCCGGTGGTGGTCGAGGAGGAGCTTCTTCCCTCCTCTTCTTCCCTTCTCCTCTCTTCTTGCTTGGGCTTGGGTCCCTTCTTAAGAGAAATGAGAGGTTGTTTATAGTTTTTTGAGAGTGACATAACCTGTAAATAGGAAGATGATCAAGAGCAAATGGGGAGTGGATTGGATGGACGACCGATATTCAAGCCCTTGATCGTGGACCGTTTATCATAAATTTGAAGGTCTTAATGATATCAAAATTCGACAATCTTGGGCTCGTTGAATTTGTCTCATCGAGCCGCTTGATTTGACTATAAGCATGTCATATTTGGAAGCTGTTTGATAAACCAAATTATGGATTGAACCTTCTGAATATGCTTCGGGTCTTCGATTCAGACCCATTTGGGATCAGATTGTGTTAAATTTGGTGTCGTTGGGTTCGTATTTCTAAGATACTCAGCTCGACTATAAGTTTGCTAAAATCAGAGTTTAGATGATCCCATATTTAATTTTTGAAGCTTCCAAACTGATTTTGCTTCGAGATTCGTGCCCAATCAAGATAATTTTGATGAAATATCAATAACTAAAAAATATTTTAAGAGCAATAAATATATAAAAGAACTACATCTTATTATTATAAAGTATATTCAAAATATAAAAAAAATTATAATAAATATATTTTAAGTTCTTGATTTAAATTTAAATATTATAATCCTCGTCTAATGTAATTTGTTGGCTTTAATTACATAAATCACCTATAAACAAGAAGTTGGAGTTTTTAAAATAATAAATAAATTTGATGATATTTTTAATTAAAAAAAACTAGTAATGCAAAGATGGAGAGAAAAAAATAGTCTCATCTCTCATGAAGAGAGAGAGAGAGATGGGAAATATGGAGAGCTAAGGGCTAGTAAAGGAGATCCCTAGCTATAAAAACAAAATGTTAAAGAAAAAGAAAGGGAGAGAGAGAGAGAGAGAGAGAGAGAGAGAGAGAGAGAGAGAGAGAGAGAGAGAGAGAGAGAGAGAGAGAGAGAGAGAGAGAGAGAGAGAGAGAGAGAGAGAGAGAGTATGTAAAAGAGAGATGGAAAGAGAGAATGAGAGCCAATGAGCATGGTGTAAACAAAATTTTTTTGTCAGATTTAAAGTGATTTAACTTGAATAACAAATCCTCTAACTTGATACTGGAAGTTAGGTTTGGCGGTCTGCTCTCCTCCTCTCCCGCGCTCTAAAATCTTAAATCCGTCCAACTACAGGGTTTATTAAATCCCAAATTTACCGAAAAAAACAACCAGGCAGGATTTATTCCACCCTAACTTCCAACGACCCCATAAACAAGATTTAGCGTAAATCATGCTCAAATCTTGGCATAAATCCCATTGCAAAACAGCTCATAAGTGTCGGAATTTGTTCGTTTGATGTCAAGAATAAAATAAACCTAAACTTGTAAACACATTTCGCATATGTCGTTAAAGAGATTTGGTCAGATAATCTTGGTTTAAAATCAAGGTTTTAAAAATCGGACCAGACCGGCCAGTTCAACTGTGAACCGACTAGTTGTCTGATTTGATCCAATTCAAAAACTGGCAATGCAGAGAACTGACCTGAACCGGACTGAACCGACGGTTCAACCGTTGAACCGGCAAACTGGTCCAGGTTCAAAAGAACCGATCCAGGTTCCAAAGAACCTGTCGGTTTTAAAATTTTTTTATGTTAAATAAAATATAAATAATATATTTATTTTATTACATTTAAAAAATAATTTTTTTTATTAAATAATGAGATTTTTAATACCATAATATATGTATGCCATCCAAAGAAATAAATTTTGTCAGAAAAGAGTGAACTATATAAAGAGCTAAAAGCCAACTATCTCATACTCCTTCATGATGTGGGACTAAAAAAGTTACATGAATGCGATATGAGCTTAAATGTGAGTTTGGGCTTTATTGGGCCATTAATTTGGGTTGGTTGGGCCACAAATTTGGGCTGGTTGGGTCACAAATTTGGGCTAGTTTGATGTAAAGTTTTTTTAATTTGTATTATAAATTTATTCATCTAATAATATAAATTTATATATTATATTAAATATTATTCTTATTACACATTTGTAAATTTAATATTATAAATTATATATTATATTAAAATTTTTAATTTGTTATAATGTATATTATAAGAATCTCATTTATTATAAATATAATTAAATGTATAAATTAATCATAATTAAATTATTGGATATTCATAAATATAACATAATTAATCTATATGTTTTATAAATTATAATTATATTATAATTATTCATCATTTCAATTTAATTTAATTATATTGAGAGATAATTTATTAAAATTATATAGTTTAAATTCTTAGAATTATATTGTTTTAGGTCAGATTCCCGTAATTATTCTATTAATGTTATTATTTTTTAATAATATTATTATTTATTACATCATCCGGTTCGACCCCGGTTCGACCGGTCGAACCTTGAACCTCTTCTTCTTCCGGTTCGTTGACCGGTCTGATTTTCAAAGCCTTGTTTAAAACGTTAAAGTGCTCTTATTAGTTATTTCAACATCCAATCTCATAAGCACATGAACATGTTGATGAACACGAAAATGAGAATTTTGAGTGTATGACAGACATAGTTCCAACACAAGTTTATGAACATGTTCGTGTTGATAATTATATGTATTTGTCTGATGGTGAAAGTGCAACAAAATTGATAGAACTTCAAGATAATATCGCAATACAGTTGTACAACTTTAGTAGGTAGTAGATTAAATAATAGTTAATTTTAAATATTAGAGAGGAATCATGTTATTTTTGTTTGTTTATGTTATTTTGATGAAATAGGTAATGCCTCTTTATTTTTTCTTATATATCTCAAGTGTGCATATGAGATGTGATGCTCAAAATGTGGAAGTTGAAGGAGAGTACCTTTGTTATGAAAATGCTGATATCAGTTGATTATTATATTTGTTGGAGTGTATGTTCGTGTCATTGTAATAAATTGAGTTTACAAAGTTGTGTTTGTTTAATTTATTTTATAGATGGTTTGTGGACATTATATACTTATGATTATAGTTTGGTGAAAGTAGATTATGTATTGGTGTTTCATAATAGTATTGCATATTTTGTAAGTATAATATAAACTTCATAATGTGTTTGTTTAAATATTAAGCAATATGCTTATGTGAAAATTATTTGTTAAACAGTTAAAGAAAAGGACAAACATATTAGATTTCAATATGGTTGAGCCGATTTTCATGATTTCCAGGAGATATTTGGAAATATTTGATTGACATGATACGGATTTTAAATATTTACTACTCACACAAGCTAACCAACACTCTTCAGTGCAAAAAGGTTCAACATATTCAAGTTGAAATAAAATGCTCTTTCAGAAAGTACATTTCTCTTTATATTACTTTGAAGCATATTATAACATTCAAGTTGAAATCTTTGAAGCATAATATTGTAAATCTGCTATTAGTTTGATATTAAAACTGTTTGATTACAACTTAGGTTTAATATACATATGATAAATATGAGAATAACAATTTCTTACCGAAGGGCTGACATGTATTTACAGGTCTAGTCTATATTGGTCTTCATTTTGTCATTTCTGCTGATAGAAAAACTTATGTTGCAAGCTATTGGTATGATCTCATTAATATATACAATATTATTTTCACACATTCTTGAGTTCTACATCAATAACTAGAAGTCATGCCAATCCTTCTTTCTGCATAATAAACAATTCAATTCAGTGAGAATCTTCAAACAGTTGGAACATCTTTTAATTTTATCCTAAATAGTTGATAGGAAACAAAATATTGATGTAAAACTATTATCCAATTGTAACTACAAAAAAAGGGGAAATACCAATTTCAGATAGTTGAAACAAGAATAATGATGATTGAATGACTATGCAAAATCCTGATTCATGCCCTTCAAAATAAGAAAGCAAATTCTATTGCCATAACAAACTACAAATACGGTGAAAGGAGCATTGTCTTGATGCCTTCTTAAGGCTTCGTTTGGTTCCCTCGACATTTTTTCTATTCTTAAATGGAGGTATTACAACGAAGAATTAGAAATTTTTTTATTCTCAGATCGGCAAAAATACGGAGGCATATCAAAAGGTATTTTGAAAAAGTTGCATAAACAAACATTAAAATAGTAACTCTTTCACCGATTGAAATCAGAAACGGAAAACTTATGGATAACCAAATGAGGCCTAAGAGAGATAAAGCTAACGAATGTATTATTTTTCTCCACATCCACTTCCATCTTTTGTTTTAAAAAGCTGCAATGACAATGAGGAGATATAATAAAATTTTGATTGAATATATGACAAGACAAATAAAGAAGAATAACCTGATTGAATATCTAAATTTTTTTCTTCGGGTTTGCAGAAACATCTTCACCGACCTCATCTCCTTCATGGGCTTGCTAACGTCTCAGTAACTTCAAATCAGAAGCTTACAACATTAACAGTCTGATAGAATTCAATTATAAAGTTAGTCTATATTTAAGAATTACATAATAAAGAAGAGAGAACCAACTCTAGAAGATGTCACTTCTATGAATTGAGCTGTGTCAAAAAGGAAGCACAAAGCAAGAGTGAAAACATATCTAAGCTAAGGATAGTCGAAATAAGATATCCAACACAGAAGAGATCAATAGAGACATGGAAAGAGAAAGTCTCACTAAAAAAACTTCAACTGAAAGATCACCAATATAACAAAATATAGGAATCAAGTGATGAAAGAGCTACAAGTTCGAACTGTGGACTCAGGCGTAAAGAACCAACATCCATAAGAATGGCTCATCGAGAAGGATCATAAATACCATACAGAAGGTGGAGAAACCCTGGTTGTCGCAGGACCGTTGAGAGAGAAATGGTTGCCGACACTTGCCACAGAGAATTGATCGCCATGTTAGATGCGATTATGGTGGTTTCGTATGTACTTACTATTAAGCAGAGGGCAAATTTGTCTTTTATGATGAGAATGGCAGAGTGTAATATATATCAAACGTAATTAATTAGCTTTTTAGTTTGAGTAACCAGGAAAAAAGAAATGTAATCAAACATAAACATTTTTTTTAAACAAAATTTTTAGATACTCTGTTTCGTCAATAATTTATCTACAAACTTATGCAAAAGGATTGTAGCAACCAAACGAGCCCAAAGTTTTGCCGTTGTTCCCTATTCCTCCCCTCTCTCGCTTCAGGTTTTCGGAACCAATCCCGTATCCTCTGTTCGCACACCGCAGGGACCCGACCCTTCTCTCTTACGCTCCCGTTTGGTCCGCTCCAAGGAGGCCGCAAGCCTCACGATCTCCTGCCAAACCGAATTCTCACCCTGCTCGGCCCGTCCAGAGGAGCCGCAGGTCCTCGCAAGCGCACGCTCGACTCGGCTCGACCTTCTCTCTGCACAGAGTAAGAGCAATCCTTTTCTCCACAATCGTTCAGAATGAAAGGGGCTTTTGATTTCCTTTCTCTATATCCTTTGTTATGATTTGAAAAGATGAAAGAGCTTTTAGTTTCGTTTAATATTTCTGGAAGAAATTTTTATGAAACCTGATCTGTGAGTTTGCCTCTTCTTCAAAACCGAAATGGATAAAACTCTAGGTAAATACGTAAGGGATTTGCATTTCTCTTGTTGACATGAATGAGGCTTCTATTGTATACAATCCAATGTGTAAACCCCAAAAAAAAATTCTGAAATATACTTTTTTTTGGTGTTTTATTTAAAGCCTATTGAAATCAGAATTTGTATGTATAAATATCGGACTTGTATGCTTGTATAAATAAATATATGAGTTGGAAAGAAAAATAAAGAATTCATGTATGTTCATATATGTCGAGGATGATGGCTGATCTCCCAAAATCCTTATCCCCATGTAATGCTTATGAGATTGTGTACAACTTTACAGCAGATTTCCTATTCTAGAAAACAGAGAAGACATTAGGAGAAAGGGAAATCAAAACACTCATTGTATTTTACTGTGTCTTGCATTACACGGAGGGCAGCTTATATAAAGCTGTAGCTTGTACTATGTAAACAGAAAGGAGATTGTTCCTTTACATGTGTATGACTTTGCTGAATTGGTTTGTTATTAACTGATCGTGTAGATGATATGAGCTGGTTCCCTATCACGTGTGCTGTTATTATCCCCCCTCAAACTGACGGTGGTTGTTGAACCGTGAGTTTGGTTCACAGAAACTGGAACTATGTTAGAAAGATGTTTGGTGAGGATGTTGGCAGGTTGCTCAGTAGAAGCAATAGGCAACAGATGGATGCGTTTTGCTTGGACTTGCTCGCGAGTGAAGTGATAATCGATCTCTATGTGCTTGGTTCTGGCATGTAAGACGGGATTGTTGGCCAAAGCGATTGCGGACTGGTTGTCGCATTAGAGAGTGAAAGGAGCGTTGGCCAAAATTTTAAAGTCCTGGAGGAGTCTTTGAAGCCATATAATATCGGTTGCGACTTGCCGCTGCTGCCAGTGCGCGGTATTCGGCTTCGGTGGAGGACCGAGCGATGTAAGCTGCTTCTTTACTGTCCATGAGATTAAAGTAGAACCAAGAAATGAGGAGTATCCGGTAGTAGAGCGGCGGGTATGATGTTACTTGTCCAGTCGGAGTCGGCAAAGGAGTGAAGGATTAGAAAGTCCTTCGTGATTGGTAGGCCATAGTTGATGGTCCCCTTGAGGTATCGGAGCAGATGTTTAAGCCACTGAGAGTGAAGTGGAGACTGATCGTGCATGTGTTGACACAGTTGGTTAACGACGTGAGCTATGTCTGGGCGAGTAATGGTAAGATACTGGAGTGAACCGATTAGGTGGTGGTATAAGTTGGGAGGGAAGGGTTTGGTGGCGGACTAGGGGGAGTATAAGGAGCTAGCTGATGTGGGATTTATGGTGGGATTGCAGGAAAGATAACCTGCCTTGTTGAGGATAGAGATGGTGTATTGTGCTTGAGATAGGAATAGGGAATTGGGATGATGAGAAATATCAATGCCAAGGAAGGTGGATGGACTGCCCAGGTGCTTCATAGAGAAGGTGGATTGAAGGGAGTGTATGATGTGTTGTAGATGAGAGGAGGAGGATCCGATAAGAAGTATGTTGTTGACGTAGATAAGGAGGTATGTGGGATGAGGAGAGGAGGATTGTATGAAGAGGGAGGGATCGACTTGACTTGGACGAAAGCCGAGAGATATGAGATAGGTAGAGATGGTGTGGAACCATTGACGAGGGGCTTGGCGGAGGCCGTAGATGGCCTTTTTGAGCAGACACACGTGATGAGGATAGCAAGGATCCTGGAATCCTTTAGGTTGAGTCATGTAGACAATGTCGAGAGGACCGTGAAGGAATGCATTCGATACGTCTAGTTGATGCAGTAGCCATTGCATATGAGTGGCAATGGTGAGAAGGACGTGGATTGTGGGTATTTTGGCAATGGGGCTGAAGGTGTCGGAGAAGTTCAAGCCAATTTCTTGATGGTTGCCGAGGGCTACCAAACGAGCTTTATAACGGGGAGGGAGGGGCTGTGGTTGGGTTTGAGTTTAAACATCCATTTGCAGCCTAATATAGGTGCATCAGGAGGTTTAGGAATCAGTGTCCAGGTTTCTTTGGACTTGAGAGTTGTGAATTCAGCTTGTATAGCACAGTTCCACTCGGGATGATGAAGAGCAGCTTGAACAGAGGTAGGTTCAGTGATTGATGAATCTTGGGTAAGGAGATTAAGTATTTGGCGTGGTTTGAGAGTACCAGTCCTGGACCTGGTGATCATAGGATGTATTTGTGGTATGGAGGCAGTGGTGTCTGGTAGGGAGTTTGTTGATGTGGATGGGGATATTGGTGGGATGTTGGATATGGTTGGGGAAGGTGTTGGAAGGGTGGGGGGTGGAGAAGCAGGTGATTGGGAGCTGGATGTAGGGATGAGTGTAGTGGGAGGGGAGGACGGCCGTTGGTGTAAGCTGGATGTGGGAGTGAGTAAGAATGGGTTAGAGGACGGTCTGGAGTCATCGTTTGTGTTGGAGAGGATTGATAAGGAAAGATGGATTCATCGAAGCGAACGTGTCGTGAGATGAGTATCTTTCCCGTGGATTAATCGAGGCAGCGGTACCCTTTTTGATTGTCTGAGAAACCAAGAAAATATGCAGAGCTTAGACCTGGGCTGAAGCTTGTTGCGATAAGGAGGTGGAAGCTAGGGGAAGCAGGCGCACCCGAAGATGCGGAGATGGCTATAGGTTGGTGGTTTATTGAAGAAGAGCTGATAGGGGCAGCATTGATTAGTGATGGTAGATAGCATCCTGTTTATAAGATAAACGGTGGTGAGGGCTGCATCAAGCCAGAATTGCTGGGGAAGATTAGCATCGGTAAGTAGCGTGCGGGTTGTCTCCAGTATGTGACGGTGCTTGCGTTCTGCAAGCCCGTTTTGTTCGGGAGTGTAGGGACAACTCGTTTGGTGGGGAATTCCGTGTGTCTGAAAAAAATGAATGAAGAGAGTGATTGGTGTACTCCTTACCGCCATCGGAGCGAATGCATTTTATGGTGGTGGATGGTTGGTTTTGTATGAGCTATGCAAAGTTTATTAGGAGAGGAGTTACTTCAGATTTTGCACGCATAGGAAATAGCCAGACATATCGTGAGTAATCATCGACAATTAGTAAGTAATAGCTAAATCCTTGATTAGATAGCGTGGGGGAAGGACCCCATACATCGGAATGTAGTAAAGATAAAGGAGCACATTGAGAATTGCTGGAAGAAGTAAAAACAAGCTTGTGACTTTTAGACGCCATGCACGGAAAACAGGAAGATAGTTGCATCGGAACGTGTAGTTCTGGATACGTTTTGGAGATGATAGACATGGTTTCGGAGTGTGGGTGGCCAAGTCGTCGATGCCAACAGAGAGCTGGTGTAAGGGAAGTGGTGAGAGCTCGGTGATTTGAGGAGGAGGAGAGTGTCAGCGGGTAGAGACCATTAGTGATTGGGCCTTGGTGGATGCAGTGGTTGAACTGATTGAAGATTTTGTAGCCAAATGTGTCAAAATGAAGAGAAATGTTGTTATCCTTAGTGAGCTTGTGAATAGAGATTAAGTTATGAGAGATATTTGGGGTATGAAGAAGTTGTGAGAGTAAAAGCTTACCATTTGGAAGTGGTAGAATACCTTGACCAGTGTGGTTGATGGGTGTGCTCGAACCGTTACCAACTATGACCTGCTCAGATACGAGATAATCCAGTGGTTGTTGAATGTTCTCAAGGTGTGGGGTGAGATGAGATGTGGATCCTGTGTCTAGTATCCACTCGTTGGGAAGAGAGGATGAGCTGACCAATGATGTTGATCCTGGGAATGGAGCTGGCGTGGCTGTTGCTTGAGGAATGTAGTTGGCATTCATGTGATGCCAACATTTGAATGCAAAGTGACCACGCTTGTTGCAGATTTGACAGACGAGGGGAGATGCGGGTACTGGGTTTGGCGATGGTGGTCATGATGAGGTGTTTTGTGGAGAGCGACCGTGTCCACGTGAGCTTCTTCCCCGGTAGGTGTATAAGGCCTATGCAGGGTTAATGTTTAGCTGGTGTTTGGTGGAATCAACCAGCAGATTAATCTCTTCACTCATGAGTAAGGAGTAGAAGTTATCAAGACTTAGCAGCAGAGGGTAGGTTCTAATAGTAGTCTTGAAGGATTGGTATTGTGGTGGCAGCCCATTGAGGGTGTAAAGAATGACATCTTCCTGATCTACTGTATATCTAGCTGAGGAGATGTTGTCTACTAGAGTTTTAATTTCCGTGAGATACTGGCTCATGGATGATGTCTTCATGGAGACATTATGCAACTCGTTTTTGAGTTGGAACACACACGATCTGTTTGAAGCTTGAAGTCGGGTTTCTAATGTTGTCTAGATCTCGCTGCAGGTTTGAAGATTATGAACATATGGTAAAAATGATGCCATGAGAGTTGAACAGAGTGTTGCCGCCAAGTTTCGATCAATGAGGAGCCATTGTTTGTATGCTGGGTTTTCACGAAGTGTGGAATAAGTATTAGTGAGTTGCTGAGGTGGGATGGAGCTGGTGCCGAAAAGGAATCCCTCGAATCCATTAGCAGAGAATAGTTTTAGGATTTGTGATCTCCAAGTGGGATATATTTCATTAGAGAGTAGGGTTGGGACTATAATCTTGATGTTGGATATAACAAACTTGAGAGAGGAGGGAATTTGGGGAATAGCAAATGATTCTACCTAGGAGGTTTTGGATTGCTCCATAGTCTTCTACCGCTAGGTATCAAAGCTCTGATACCATGTAAAACTTTACAGCAGATTTCCTATTCTAGAAAACAGTAAAGACATTAGGAGAAAGGGAAACCAAAATACTCATTGTATTTTACTGTGTCCTGTATTACACGAAGGGCAGCTTATATAAAGCTGTAGCTTGTACTATGTAAACAGAAAGGAGATTGTTCCTTTACCCGTGTATGTCTTTGATGAATTGGTTTGTTATTAACTGATGGTGTAGATGATATGAGCTGGTTCCCTATCACGTGTGTTGTTATTAGATTGGACGCTGAAATAACTAATTAGAGCATTTTAATATTTTAAACCTAGATTATCTGATCTCTTTAACGACGTATGCGAAATGTGTTTACAATAGTTCAAGTTTATTTTATTCTTGAAATCAAATGAACAAATTCCGACACTTAGGAGCTGTTTGACAACGAGATTTATGCCAAGATTTTAGCAGGATTTATGCCAAATCTTGTTTATGGGGTCGTTGGAAGTTACGGTGGAATAAATACAGTCTGGTTGTTTTTTGCGGTAAATTCGGGATTTAATAAATCCGGGATTTAAGATTTCAGAGCGCGGGAGAGGAGGAGAGCAGACCGCCAAACTTGACTTCCAGTATCAAGTTACAAATAATTACTTTAAATCTGATTACATTGCAAAACAGCTCTAGAGGATTTAACAAGATTTAATGCTTACGTTACCAAACAATTTTCAGGACTTAAATTTAACAGGATTTAATAAATTCGGATTTATAGGATTTAGTAAATCCTATTCAAGTTAAATCCTACTTGTTACCAAACAACCCTTTACAAGAAAAAAAAATCTTTTACACCATGCCCATTAGCTCTCACTCTCTCTTTCCATCTCTCTTTTACATATTTTCTCTCTACTCTCTACTCTCTCTCTCTCTCTCTCTCTCTCCCTTCCTTTTCCTTTGAAAATTTGTTTTTATAGCTAGCAATCTCTTTCACTAGCCCTTAGCTCTCCCTATTTCCTATCTCTCTTTCTCTCTTCATGAGAGATGAGACTATTTTTCTCTCTCTATCTTTGCATTACTAGTTTTTTTAATTAAAAATTTCATCAAATTTACTTATTATTTTAAAAACTTCAACTTCTTGTTTATAGGAGATTTATGTAATTAAAGCCAACAAATTACATTAGATGAGGATTATAATATTTAAATTTAAATCAAGTAACTTAAAATAAATTTATTATAAATTTTTTTATATTTTGAATATACTTTTATAATAATTAGATGCAATTTTTTTTTATATATTTATTGCTCTTAAAATATTTTTTAGTTATTGATATTTCATCAAAAATTAACTTGATCGAGCACGAATCTCGAAGCAAAATCAGTTCGGAAGCTTCAAAAATTAAATATGGCATCATCTAAACTCCGATTTCAACAAACTTACAGTCGAACTGAGCATCTTAGAAATACAAACCCAACGACACCAAATTCAACTCAATCCGATCCCAAATGGGTTCGAATCGAAGACCCGAAGCACATTTGTAAGGTTCAATGCATAATTTGGATTACCAAACAGCTTCCAAATATGACATGCTTATAGTCAAATCGAGCGGCTCGACGAGACGAATCCAACGAGACCAAGATCGCCGAATTCTGATATCATTAAGACCTTCAAATGTATAACGAACAGTCAACGATCAAGGGATTCAATATCGGCCGTCCATCCAATCCACTCCCCATTTGCCCTTGATCATCTTCCTATTTACATGTTATGAATACTCTCAGAAAACTATAAATAGCCTCTCATTTCTCTTAAGAAGGGACCCAAACCCAAGCAATAAGAGAGGAGAAGGGAAGAAGAGGAGGGAAGAAGCTCCTCCTTGACCACCGCCGGAGTTCCGCCGGACTTTCAAGTAACATCGAATTTCTGCCATACTTTCAAGTGATGCCGGAGTTTCGCCCTACTTTCAAGTGACGCCGGAGTTTCGCCGGACTTTCAAGTGACGCTGGAGTTCCGCCCCACTTTTAAGTTACACCGAAACTCCGCCCGATCTCAACGTTGGAATTCAGTCCTATCTCCAAGAGACTCTGGAGTTTTGACTTGGTATAACCGTTGAGTTATCATATGCTTTGCAAAGAAAAGAACAGGACATTGTACATGCCATGTCTTTGGTCCGAATATGTAAAAAGAGACTGTAATATACGAGAAAAAATAAATGGGAATACTTTATCGCCAAACTAACTTCATTTTGTGAGCAACAAAAAATGTATATTCCCCATATGAATGATAGATGGGTTGATCGGGGACGGCCTCATCGTGGAGCTCAGGATGTGACAATTTTAAATCACTATCGAGTTGAAATTTTCTAAACAATTTTAATATACATCTTCAAGAGTTAAATAATCATTTCACAGAGATGAAAACTGAGTTACTTTTTTCTATTTCCTATTTGAATCCTAATAATTCTTTTTTTTTGCATTAAGTAAATAAAGATTAATTCGAATGACACATCTTTATCCATGTGATTTTAGTTCTGTTGAATTGACAATTCTAGACAATCAGTTGGAAACTTATATCATGAATATGCGATTTGATCCACAATTCTTATTATTAAAAGATATTGGATGTATTGATGAGACAATAATACAAAACAAAAATGATATTTTATATCCTCTTATTTTCACGCTATTAAAACTAGCCCTAGTTTTGTCGATTAAATGACTATGGGGCTGTTTGGTATGCAGAATTAAGAGGGTAGAGCATTTTAATTACATGTATTTGATAAATTATACTGTTTGGTTGGTTTTGAGCGCAAAATAAGAAATTCCTCCGAAGGTTCCGTGGTGTATTGTATAGTTCATTTCATGTGACTTCGAAACCCGCTCAATTTGAGCGGGTTAGAAATCCTCTGGCGATCGTCCGCATACTCTTCCTCCGTCAACTGCCTCCTCGGCCTCGAAGACGACTCTTCCGTAAAATCCCGCTTCGGAATCTCTGCCTCAGCTGCCGCATCTGGCGGCGCCGGGCAGAGCAGCTACTTCCTCGGCTAGACTCTTCTGGAAAGCTTGCTCGCCAAGATATTCACTCCGTGCCGGATTCCCCCATGGTCGAGACTACTTCCTCCTTCGGTTCTACTTCTTCAACTCCTTACCTCTCGAATCTGCCCCCGAATCGTGTCCGCTCTGATGGCCCTTCGGAACAGCGAATGAGTAGCTTGGAAGACCACTTCTAACATATGAACATCTCGGCAGCCACCGCCATGGCGGCGGCATCTGCTCCAGAGCAGAGGTTGTCAGAATAGGGCGGCTTCAAAGAACAGAACTTGGCTTACCAGCAAGTCCATCCTCTCGCGAACCCATTATCAACATTTATATGCAACAAAAATAATATTCAACCACATTTTATATTCTAACAGTAAGAAATCTATAATGATCTCAACAAATTTTCATCTTAGAGCAAACTCTTAAAAAAAATTATTCCAAAACATTTCTCAAACAAAAAATTCATTGTGTAGGAAATTTATTTTGAGAAATGCAACGTACACTCATCTCCTTGTCTCAGATTAAACAGAACGTAATAAAAAAAAATTCAAGAAGATGGATATAAGTCTTCTTTTATTCCCAAGAAAGAGATATCTATTTCTCTTATTCTTGATTTCAAAAGAAACCTCCATTCCCTTGCTACAGAACCATAATCCCCATTCTCCCTCTTATCAACTGCATGATAGATGCAGCCATATATATATAAAGGTAAAGCCATTAATCGTTAAAGATTTTTTTTTTTATATACAAGAAGAGTAAAAGATTTGTTTGCTACATCTTGCTCTTGATTCAAGTAAGAAGTTGAAAGGTTTGCTAGGGCTTGGAAATAACAGAGATGCAGAAGGAGATAAATGAGAAGAACTAGAAGAAGATGGAGGGTTAGCAGAAGCAATAAGAGGATTGCTGTCGTCAGGTAGGGCAAATCTTTTACTCAAGACGGGGAAGAAGCGCAGCCCCTTGGATTCAGCTCCTTTGGAACCCGTCGCCAGGTACGCACTTCTTCAGCTGCTTAAGATGGGGAAGAAGCATTACTCGGATGCTATCGATTGCTACAGCAGGCAATCAGTCAGAAGTCTTGAGCGATTCAAAATAGTATTTTATTTATTAAAAAAAATATTAAAATAAAAATCATTGGGATTTCTTAATATTTAAAATGAACATATAAATTATTATTTTGAATAGTTGTATATTTGTTTTTTATTTTATCAAAATAGTATTATATTTATTTTCTATAATATAAGAAAAATAAATAAATTAACATAATTAAGTAATTATCATTGAACAAAATCTATTAATACACGACTTTTATAAATACACTAGTTGTAATGTAAAAATTAATCATGATAAAAAAATCGCTTTTACTTTACTCCGAATCTACCTAATCAAACAAGGGAAACAATTCTCTTGCTTTTATTTTGCAGACAGCCAAACAGTCTTAAAGTATTTGAAATGCACTACATTTACTTTACATTGCATTTACTTTACACTGCATTTTCTTTTCAGGCAACCAAACAGCCCCTATCATTAAAGCTCGATTGCAAAATATGATTGGAGATCAGTGAATAAATGATATTTTACTCGTCTATATTAAGAAGAAAATATTGGATTGTATTGATAATGATGTAATTATTAATCTTTTCCAAAATATGAAAAGCAGACGCTATAAATTTTAAGTGTTTTCCAACTTATATTTAATATTCAAGTTAAAAAAAAATAAAACTAACAATGTCGGTTTCAAGCCCGAATAAAAAAAATTTAGGGAAATTTAAACACACACACACATTTATATATATACATAAATGTGTCCCCTTTAAAAAAAATTTGACTCTGCCACTAGATATATAGAGTTATATCCACCAAAAATTATAAAGTTGATTTATTAACACATTAAATAGGTTTAATTTTCTGTTTCTGTGAAATTATTTAGGTCTTTATTTATGATATTTAAAGACCAAAATAAAAATTTTAAATAATCAAGAATCATTTTAATCCTTATCTCATAAATTATATATGTAATATAATAATATGCACTCATCTTTACAAATTTTACTTTATATGACTAAAAATATATAAATAATTTTATCTCTGTTGATTTATAAAAATATATATATTTAAAGAAAAAAATTTAACCAAATTTGATGTAGAACTATGTATGAAATGCAATGATTTTTGTAAGATCTTGCACAACTTTTTGATTAGAGAATAACGGAGAAAACTATAAGCATTTAAAACCACGAAATAAAATGTAAGAGGGGCCACGCCCGCTTAGGCTAAGTCACATAACAAGAGATTTGAAACTTCAAAATAAATTAGAAAATTAGCACCATGCCAGATTAGTACCTTCAATAAAAAATCCCTAGTCTAACAATAATAATTAGTAAGAAAGAAGTACACTCAAATCCCTACGTTTACTAAGCTTAGCAGAAGCAGGTGGAGGCGTCCTTCGTGACTACAATCAATTCACAAGAAATTACAGGCTTAAGAAATACGAGAGGAGGGCGAGTAGAAAACCTTCGTCAAGGGTCGACAGCGATCCTCCACTCGACGATTTCTAACTATTCTTCAATAGCCTCCACCAAAGTATCCAAGATGCGTTCGATGTAATCTTCAACCGTATGATCGATCATCGGGTTGACGTCGAAGAAGGTTGAATGCAAGATGCACACATACCCGTGCTAGTCGTACTCAAGTTCGTACTTGGTGTCGGGATCGGCCATTCATGGGTGCTTGATGACAAAGTCTTCCCAAGGGTTGCTAGTACTCTTGAAGATCGTTGATGAGAAATAAGTTTCTTGAGAAGGGGTGTTGGTAGAAGGAGGCCGGCCAAGGAAGAAGAGGTCTAAAGGTTTTGCTTTGGGCTTAAGAGGGAGAAGAAATAAAACCTGAAAATAATTTCAGATTTTGGAGAGAAGGGGAATTGGAATTTGAAATAATTCCAAATGGGAATGAGGGAGGGGAGGGGTGGCGGCAAGGAGAGAGGTTAGGGATTTATTTCCAAATATCAATATTATATTTTGGAAAGAAATGAGGTGTGAGGGCCTTGGAAATTTTGGCCAAAGAGGATTTGTGGATTTGAAATTATTTCCTATGCGAAGAGTTGGGTTTAGGAAATAATTAAAAAGGAATTAATGGGATTAGGGGGAGAGGGCCGGCAACATCATGAGGTTGGGAGGGGATTGGGGGCAAGTGATTGGGGCTTCCTATTTTGGATTTAGGAATTAGGAAATATTTAAATTAACTCCAATTTAAATTTGAAATTAAAATAGGGTTAATTTAAAAATTTTCCTAAAATAGATTTAATAATTTAAGGAAGATTTTAAATTTCAAATTGTTTAGATTTGAATTCAAAATTTGCCCCAATTACTCCAATCCAAATTAGGCCATGGAAATCAAAGTGGGAAGGGGGGTTAGGGCCGGCAGTTAGAGGGGTTTAGGGTGAGGTGGCCGGCAACTAGTGGGGGAAGTGTTTGTGGAGCTCGGTTGGGAAGAGAAGATGGCTTGGAGAGGGAGAAGGGTTTGGATGTAATGATGTCTGGTGGTGGTGGTGTAAGGGGAAAGGAGAAAGATAAGGAAGAAAATCACGAACCCGACCATCTTCAAGGTTGGTGGGTGATTCAAGTTCCTTCTCATAGGGATTCCCCAATCGAACTCTCAAGTTCTCACAAGAACTCATGCAAGTAAGAAATTTTAATCAATCATTCATTACCTTCGAAAAACAAACAAGAGGCTATAAATAGCCTTGTACATGAGACTCAAGAAATAAAAAGACGACAATGCCCTTGGGGCTGACATACGACATCCCTTACTAAAGGGGTATAAATGGAAATCACATAAAACAAATACGACGACAACTGGAAATAAGAAAATACATAAATAAGAAAATACAACGACGATATAAATAAAAAAAAAATACAATGACTCGATTGTGGTCGTAGATCGGCGGCCACGCCTTTGATAAACCTTCCATGATCTGATGTCCCCATCAAAGTTATTTTTTATTCATGAATTATTTATTAAAGTCTATCAAAGTAAAAATTATTTCAAACTTACTCAAAATGTTGTGATTTAGATATGGTTCTAGATTTAAAGTTTATTTAAAACATTTTTTAATATAAGAATTATCCCTTTCTTACAATTAAAGAAGATGGAATCATACACAATTGAGAGTAATTATTGAATTATCGTTGCAATATTACAGAAATCGAATGTCCACAAGCAGATAGGTATTGCCTAACAACATAATAGTCAAGCATGACAATGATGACGATGATTGTTGATTGTGGCATTTAATGGTGATTGTCAAAAAATATAATAATGTTTTACAGCTCTCTGCGCTCTCGACCCCTCTTGCAAAAAAAGATGCCCTATTTATAGTTTTTTTGTGAGAGACATTTTAATAAATTTGGATAGAATAAAAAAACATTCTACTGAATAGTCCATGTTGATCCTCGTAATCACATATTATTTATCTAACATTTGAGTGCCTTAAGGATATAAGAATCAAACTTTTATTTCATCTCATTGGGCCACTCGATTTGATTATATGCACGCAAGATTTCGAGTTTGTTTGGTATTTCAATTAATGTTTAAAAGTATTCAAATTCACTTCAATTGCTTGATTTGAGTACATTTGGAGTTGGGATGAGTCATTTGTGGTGTTGATGGATGTTGTCGAGATGTTTAGTTTGACGATAAGTTTGTTGAAATTGGAGTTCAAATATTTATGAATTTAATTTCAAAATTTTCAATTCAAAATTTGCTTTGAGATTCATGCTGATTAATTGAATTTTTTGGAGATATTTCATTTGCCCCTATTTTCATACATCGAGGCTTTTGTTATTCAAAAGTATATGTTAAATATTAAAAAATTGCACAATACATATTTATAATTTTAAAAAATTATGCAATATAATCTCTCTCTAGACATTAATGTAGACCTCTCATCAAGGTCACGAACCTAGTAAAATCATTTTAATTATAATTATAGTTACCCTTGAAGTCCATGTGTCTATTGGAGCCAAATGTATGATAAAATTATGCTTTAAATTCTTCAAATATGCTCGAATTTAATCATAGAAGCTCCATTGAGCTTCAAAAAAGTCAAATTTAAATCTAAAACATAAAAAAAAGATCCATAAGCCCCAAAAATGAGGGAATAGATTTGTTTGGCTTGAAATTGGGCCCATACTTGGCCGAGCTAGCTACCCACCAGCCCAACCACAGCTACTGACGATGCTGAAGCCACCTTGTGTTGTTTTGCATGAGCACCATCCAAAGGTGTCATTTGGTGCCTCCTTAAAAGAGAAATCTTTGAAATTATTTTTAGGTTTTATTTCTTCTCCCTCTCAAGCCTAAAGCAAAACCTTTAGACCTCTTCTCCCTTGGTCAGCCTCCTTCTACCAACACCCCTTCTCAAGAAACTTCTTTCTCTTCAACGGTCTTCCAGAGTATTAGTAAGTAGTAACCCTTGGGAGGACTTTGTCATCAAGCACCCATGAATGGCCGATCCCAACACCGAGTATGGACTTGAGTACGACGAGCACGGGTTTGTGTGCATCTTGCATTCAACCTTCTTCGACGTCAACCCGAGAATCGATCATACGGTTGAAGATTACATCGAACACATCTTGGATACTTTGGTGGAGGCTATTGAAGAACAGTCAGAGATCATCGAGTGGATGATCACCGCCGAACCTTGACGAAGGTTTTCTACTCGCCCTCTCGTATTTCTTAAGCCCGCCCTTTCTTGTGAATTGATTGTTGTCATGAAGGACGGCTCCACCTGCTTATGTTAAGCTTAATAAACGTAGGGATTTGAGTGTACTTCTTTGCTTACTAATTCTTATTGTTAGACTAGAGATTTTTGATTGAAGCTACTAATCTGGCATTTTGCTAATTTTCTAATTTATTTTGAAGTTTCAAATCTCTGGTTATGTGACTTAGCCTATAAGCCGGCGTGACCCCTCTTACGTTTTATTCCATGGTTTTAAATGCTTGTAATTTTCTCCATTATTCTCTAATAAAAAAGTTGTGCAAGATCTTACAAAAATCATTGCATTTCATACATAGTTCTACATCAAATTTGGTTAAATTTTTTTATTTAAATATATATATTTTTAAAAATCAACAGAGATAAAATTATTTATATATTTTTAGTTATATAAAGTAAAATTTGTAAAGATGAGTGCATATTTTTATATTACATATATAATTTATGAGATAAGGATTAAAATGATTCTTGATTATTTAAAATTTTTATGTCTTTAAATATCATAAATAAAGACCTAAATAATTTCATGGAAACACAAAATTAAACCTATCTAATGTGTTAATAAATCAACTTTATATTTTTTGGTGGATATAACTCTATATATCTAGTGGTGAAGTCAAATTTTTTATATTTTAAAGGAGACACACACACACACACACACACACACACACACACACACACACATATATATATATATATATATATATATATATATATATATATATATATATATATATATATATATATATATATAAATTTCCCTAATTTTTTTTTTATTCAGGCTTGTGATTGACGTTGATAGTTTTATTTTTTTAAAAACTTGAATACTAAATATAAGATGGAAAACACTTATAATTTATAGCGTCTGCTCTTCATATTTTTGAAAAGATTAATAATTACATCATTATCAATACAATCCAATATTTTCTTCTTAATATAGGCGAGTAAAATATCCTTCATTCACTGATCTCCAATCCTATTTTGCAGTTGAGCTTTAATGATAGCCATTTAATTGACAAAACTAGGGCTAGTTTTAATAGCCTGAAAATAAGAGGATTTAAAATATTCTTTTTGTTTTGTATTATTGTCTCATCAAGACATCTAATATATTTTAATAATAAGAATTGTGGATCAAATCGCATATTCATGATATAAGTTTCCAACTGATTGTCTAGAATTGTTAATTTAACAGAACTAAAATCACATGGATAAAGATGTGTCATTCGAATTAATCTTTATTTACTTAATGAAAAAAAGAATTATTAAGATTCAAACAGGAAATATAAAAAATGTAACTCAGTATTCATCTCTGTAAAATGATTATTTAACTCTTGAAGATGTATATTAAAATTGTTTAGAAAATTTCAACTCGATAGTGATTTAAATTTGTCACATCCTGAGCTCTACGATGAGGCCGTCCCCGACCAACCCATCTATAATTCATATGGGGAATATCTATTTTTTGTTGCTCACAAAATGAAGTTAGTTTGACGATGATTATTTAATTCTTGAAGATGTATATTAAAATTGTTTAGAAAATTTCATCTCGATTGTGATTTAAAATTGTCACATTCTGAGCTCTACGATGAGGCCGTCACCGACCAACCCATTTATCATTTATATGGGGAATATCTATTTTTTGTTGCTCACAAATTGAAGTTAGTTTGGCGATGAAGTCTTCCCATTTATTTTCTTTCATATCTTACAGTCTATTTTTTCATATTCGGACCAAAGACATGGCATTTACAATCTCCTGTTCTTTTCTTTTCAAAGCTTGTGATAACTCAGCTGTTATACTAAGTATATTCTTCAACATCAGCAAGAAGAATGGAAATTCAAACGATTGTATTGACTCAAATAATGTGAATGGCTCACCTTTATATTCAGAACTTATACTATCTTCAACAACCTTCGGAATATTAATAACTGAGGAGAGTATTGTAATCAATCTTACAATTGATTCATTGTGATCCCCATCGTGTATCACCTAATTGCTTCAAAGTTATTTCTTGATTCAACCATTGTCCAGTTACAAGTTCTCCATTTTGTAATTCCATTAGAGTCATCTATCATGTTTATCTTGAAGTTGGTCGTGACGCTTGCATGAAATATCAACAATATTAATCATATTCGAAAGTACATTGAATAAGAGAGCAACTTGAATATGATTTTTTGCAACATATATTAAGAGTAATTGGAGTTGGTGTGAAAAACAATGAATGTAATGTGCTGCCTTATTCTCAGTGAGGAACAATGCTTTTAACCCATTAAACTCCCTGCTCATATTGCTTGCTCGATCATACCCTTGACCATGCAGTTTTGATATACCTAAACCATAAGTTGAAAGAAATTCCTCAATAAATCTTTTTAGACTTCTAGCCGTCGTATCTGGAATATGAACAATGCCTAAGAAACGTTCAACTACCTGACCTTTTGAAGATATGTTGCATGATTCATCAACTAAAATAGAGAATTAATTGTCTTTAACTTCCTTTTTTATGCAATCTATGATGATAATCGGTATAACTCTTATGATATCTTTTTGAATCTATGGTGCAATTACTTTCAAATTTTTTTGCGCATTTTTAAGAACCACATTATTTATCTCATCATTATGTTCAGCTAGAAATTGCAACAATTGAAGAAAATTTTCTTGATTTTTTTGTGTCAGACTCATCATGTTCTCTGAAAGCTAGTCCTTATCATAAAAAAATGCACACAATCAACAGAAGCATTTAGACGAGTACGATATGCAACTGTAGCATAATCTAATTGCTTCTAAAACACAAAACCAATATGTTAAATTTGCATTATTAAATTTTCACAGTTTTTTGTGCATTACTGTGCAGACTATTATGACCCTCAACATGAAGTTCGAATTTGTTTGGTTTTTTTCCAATTTGAAAATTTATTCTTATTAAATCCATCGCCATCCTCATTTCCTATACCCGTTGCTTTGAAAACATAACAATATAAACAATATGCCTTATCTTTGTATATACCCTACACTAACCGGTTAGGGTATTTATCTAATCACACAATATTGAAGCGTCTATCATTTGTCCCAAATTTAGTTTTAAGAAATTCATGATTTTGAGGTTGGAATGGACCTCTTTGCAAGTACGACCGTCGAACTTGATCTTGAATATTAGGTGTGAATTCACAAACCAGGGTCAGATGAAACGTTCTCTAAATTTACTTCTAGATTTCCTAATGATTCAAATTCCATGTGACTTTTTTTTTGATTTTGCTACTTGTCTTCTTTATTTGTCTCATCTGAAGTCTTAGAAACCTTTTTAAAATACTTCATAAAATTTGTGCCTAATTTAATTATCTAGATAACAAAATAGAAACCTAGCAATTATTTAATGGGAGGAAGAAGATATAACTAGAAAAAAACAAAATCTTTGAAATTTCTACAAGCAATTTCGATTTCATAGCCTACAAAACTATTAAATACAGAGACAAATCACAATGAAAGCAAAGCAACAACTAACAAGTATGACTAGCTATTTCGTTTGCACTAAAACAAGAGGCAAATCAAAATGAAATCCATTTTTTTATTCTTAATCAAAATGATAAAGTAGAAGATGTGCCATGATGGGGAAGGAGAGGGAGAACCGAAGAAGATAGGGAAGATTGAAGAAGAAAATAAGAAGATATGCATGTGAACTGTGTTAGCCGTCGAACAGGGCGTCTGGCTTCGTCTGGATCGACTATCGAGTGAGGTCAGGCTTCGTTTGGCTACGTATGGCTCGAGGTAGCCTTTCAACACGTTGAACATGGTGGCTGGCTTTGTTGCTTCGTCCGTTGAATAGGGCGTCGAACGGATCGAGCGAGGTGAGGTTGCATCCCTTCGTCCGCGAGCTACGTGAACAATGAAATTAGGTTTTCCTTTTTTTTTTCTCCTCATGCCTCACCCCATCGTCGAATAAAAGTCCCGCTCAAGGTGGGGCACATGGCCCCCCCCCCCCCCTCAATTTGCCACTGTATATATCCACTAAAAATGGTGAGAAAATGACTTTAAAAAATTACGTACCATTTAAAAATTACTGAATTTTATTAAAAAAATGTTGATATTTCAAAATTCGTACGCATTTATGTTGACCGCCAATGTAAGAACCGGTTGGTTCCGTTCAACTGATCCAGACCATTCCACTCGAGCGAGCAAGATCACGCAGGCCAAGGAATCGTGCTAGAGAGCGAGATCGCGAGCTTAGGCAAGCTCAGCCGACGGGTTCGATAATGCTTGCAAACGAAGGATAGTGTTTAGAAACGAAAAGCATCAACTTCTCATGGGAGATAATTGTGATTTATTCACTCATGTGGAATCATCGAGCGGATAAAAGCAACAGTTGAGGAGAAGCCGTGACTAAGAGGAAGAAAAAAAGAAAAGATGTGTGGAATGATCTTGAGTTGTGAATGAGGGAGATCGAGAGGGTGAGTACCGAAGCGAGGAAGAAGGAAGCCACATGCGTGCGACTAGGGCTCGAGCGTTGGTAGTGGCGAGGAAGAAGGTGATGTTGTTTTTTTTATTATAAAGTTATGTTTAGATTTTTTTTTTTTAATTTGATAATAAGTAATATGCTAATAATTTTTTTAAATATACGTAAGATTTAATCTAATGCCTAACTATTTATACTTTGTTATTTAGTTTAAAAATATTAAAGTTGGAATTTAACGTTAGAAAATAGTTAATAAGTAAATATATTTAAAAAAGTATATTATATTTTAATAAAGTTTAATGTATGTTATAAAATAGATATGTAAGAATAAGATATTTATGAGCTAATGATAATTTGTAAAAAAATGAGAGGTTAGTGAAGAAAATTAATTAAAATTAATAAGTTAATTAAAGAAAGGATTAATGAATATAGTTAAATTTTAATAATGTAGAAATTTTATTTTTAAATAATAATATTAATCTGATAAATTCATAAAGCAAGGAGAATTAAATTCATCTTTGATTATGAGAGTTGTTTAAACGAATTAATTAGTTAATGATAGAAAGATTTTAATCAAAGAAATTTAAACAAGTTAGAGAAATTAAGAGTAGATTATAAATGAATTTTAAACAATGGGATCTTTTTATAGGTGTTAAGTTTATTGATCTTTTTATCAATACCTAAGTTCAAGATGAGTACTTAGGATACTATTTTATGATACAAATATTGCTTCCTCTAAATTAATTTTACTAAATCCATTTGAGTAATTGTCGTTGGAAAGAAACATGCATGATTTATCTTTTATTGTTCAATGGTCAAATGTGCTTGTATGTGCATGTTGATAGAGCACACCCCCTAATAGTATTGGCTAGGGACGCAATGTACCCGTGCATATAAATGAAAAATGTTATGGAAAAGAAAAAAATAAATGGAAAAGGAGTACCTTTATTGGTATAATTTAGTCGGTGTTTCCTGTGATGGTTGCATTATTTACAAAAAAGATAAAGACATGTTATATGTATAATAGTGATGATTAAAATAAAATAAAATTAAATGAAAATAATTTATATTTGGAAAAGGGCATGCATATTATTTCAAAGGCATTGTGTTACTATAATTTTAGAAGTATGTTTTGCTCACTGAGTTATGTTATGACTTTATCTCCCTATTAAAAAATATATACAGGCATAATTCAATTAACTAAAATGAGTGGAAGAGAAGAGAATGCATATTGTAGGCACGACAGTTTGAATGTAAGTTTATTTCAAGTTGTTTTGTGGATTTAGTGGCTCTTTCAATTTTTTGGAGATAAATTTAGCAAATTAAAATTTAGTTAACCGTCCGACCGTATGTTCCTGTCTCGTTAAATTCAAATTTTTGGGCTGGGTCGTGACAAAAGTGGTATCAAAGCCCAAGGAATATTTTAGAAATTTTAATCGTAATGAAAGAGCTAGATGTATTATTTATGAAATTATTTAGGAAGAATTTAGAGATTTGATAATAAAATTAATTATTTTATATAAATATATCTAGTATGTGGATGATCAAGAGGAAGTAACGGATAGAAATATGGAAGGAGAAGAAGTACCACTTGAAATGACCATGAACACCAATACCTTTGCCCATATGATGATGACTAATGCACAACTGCTTCAGGAATCAAGATCACAGCCTGGAGTTGGAGTGCATAAATATCTGAAGTTGTTTCAGGACATGCGACCACTATTTAAAGAAAATGAGGGATCAATTGAGGCAGAGAATTAGTTGCTTCGTATAGAGAAGATATTAGATAGCATGTCATACCCTGATGAAAGAAAAGTGCCACTTGCTACATTTGTTTTGGATGGAGATGCAGAAAGGTGGTGGATAGGTTAACGTGAAGACAAATTATGAGATATTCCAAAATTATTGGTTAACTGAGAAGACTGTGGAACTTTTTAGAGAATGATTCATATTTATATTAGCAAGGAGACATATGTATAACAAATTTATAAGGCTGGTTCAAGTAGACAAATCAGTGATGCAATATGAAGAAGAATTTAAAACCTTATCTAGATATGCATCACAACTGATTTCAACAGCAGAAGAGAAATATTATCGATTCTTATCTAGTCTAAAAGATAAAATTAGGAAATCTTTAGTACCTTTAGGAATCGAGGATTATTTAGTGTGGGTAGAAAGAGCTAAAATGGTGGAGATTGACTTTCAAATAACTCAGAATAGAAGGGATCAACATAAAAGAAAGAGTGTTGAAGAAGATATTCAAATTAATCAGTTTAGCCCTAGTGGAGTTAATAGTGCAACTGCTAGTAGAGTCATGGAAGCTTTTGCTAAGTATGGAAGATTTCATAATAGTGAATGCTTGATGGGCTCCAACACTTGCTACTAGTGTCATCACTTAGCCTCATAGCAAAATATTGCCTTACATTAGTTCAGAGGACTTCAGGAGAGATGAGATCAGGTGAAGCACTTTCACAGAAGAGCTTTGGCAAATATAAAATGATAGAATCAATATTTTCAACTCCTTCACAATCTCAACCAAGACAAAATTCGACCTTGAGTTTATGCTTTGACTCAGCAAGAGCCTAATGAATCAATAAATGTTAATAAAGACAAATGAGATGTCTTAATATAGTAATTTGTTATGTTATAGATGTTTAGCTTTATCAAGTTATCTTGTTATGTTATATCAGATGTTTTGTTTTATTCAGTTATGTATCCAATGTTGAAGTTTATGTTGAATAAAATTGAAAATGTTATTTTGTTTATGTGACTAGAAGTTATAAGTAAATTTTGAGGATGAAATTTTTTATAAGGGAAGATTATAAGAACTGGTTGGCTTGAACTTAACCGGACCATTGCACTAAAGAGCGGGCGAGCGGGATCGCGAGCTCAAGCAAGCGCAACTGATATGTTCGATCGTGCTAGCAAGCAAAGAATAGTGTTCATAAACGAAAAGTAATGACTCATTGTGGGAGATAATTACGATTCATTCACTCCTGTGGAATCTATGAGTGGATGAAAACAATAGTTGAGGGGATGTCGTGATCGAGAGGAAGAAGAAAGAAAAGAAGCAGGGAATGAGCTTGAGCAGCGAATGAGGGAGATCGAGAGGGTGAGTACCAAAGCGAGAAAAAGGAAGACGCATGCGTGCGACTAGGGCTCTAGCGTTGGTAGTGGTGAAGAAGAAGGTGATGTAGTTTTTTTTTATTATGAAGTTATTTATAGATTTTTTTTGTTATTTGATAATAAATAATATGCTAATAATTTTTTTTAAAATAAACATAAGATTTAATCCAATGCCTAATTTTTTGTACTTTATTATTTAATTTCAAAATATTAAAGTTGGAATTTAACGTTAGAAATTAGTCAATAAGTAAATATATTAGATTTTAATAAAGTTTAATATATCTTACAAATGGTATCATAGAAATACACCATCCAGAAGATGAGAACTAAGTGCCATACAAGACAAAGTGCTATGCCATAGGAGCTACCTCTTGAATCCTGTATGGGAAAAAAATGTTACATGACGAGAGCCACCACTTGAACTTATATGGGCCACCTTTAGAATCCTATATGTATGGTGGATGATTCTGGGATAAAGATACTGACAAGATTGTCAGTTACTTAAATGGGGGAGATTATGAAATTCCTTAAGTAAAAGAAGCCAAACTTTTAAATATCGAGGTGCCTTTTTGTGCAATAGTTGAAATTTCATTAGTTAAGTGTGCTCATCCCGGAGTAATTTTGGGATGGGTGAATTGTGAACGGTTAAAAGTTCTCATACTAAGATGAGTATTGGAGGTATATTTAAGAGGATTAAAGATTTGAAAGGAATTTGAACATACAAAAATATTCAAAGTGAGTAATTTTAATTATATTATAGCAATGCCAAGATTTTTTTATGGTATCTCAAGTTCTTTTTATTTAATGCAATTATTGCATGTTTATGTCATTATGTCGATTGAATGATATTGTATGAATAAATTATCTGAGAAAAAATAAAAGAAATGGAAACATGAGATATTTGCTACATGATTACTATAGAACATTGCAATGCACTCGAAGTACTTGATATAGTTCAATGTTAAATATGTAACCAACAAGAAACTGATTGAATCACTAATGAATAGGTATATTGATAAAATGTCTTTACAGATTATTATAAAATGTGAAGAAAAATAGAATAAACTAAATGATGATTTAAACAAAAATGAAAGTATTAACAAAAAGAAAAGGTGCATGCATGCCAATTATAGGAGTTCACTCTGTATGATACTTGCTGGGGAAGCAACGTACTCGTATACGTTAAATGTAAATGAAAATTGTTGTACCTTTATTGATACATTTTGATGGTGCTCTTGTACTAATGTAATGGAATAAATGTTTAGGGTTTAGGGATAAATGAAACATAATAAGAAGTAATTTATATGAAAGATGAATTATAAAATTTATAGCATATGAAAGAAGATACATATGTTAACTGTGTAAGAAAGATAAAAAAAACGTGTTTGTTTTATTTATATGCCTAAATGTTGTATATGAAATTATGATTATCCATTGAGTTTACTTTGTAAACTCACTTCATTAAACTCATTTTTCAGGAAGTCTGTTGATAAGTAGAAATAACTGAAAGAGAGAATATTGTGTATAGAAAAAGATGCTTGAATGATAATAGGTATAATCTGGTTTGTGTTTATGAACAAATGAATAATATATTAGTGGCTCTTCCGTGTTTGTGGATTGTTAGTTGTTACTTTGTGTAATTGTAGTAATTATGTTAACTATCCGACTGTCAATTCCTGCCTTGTTAGTTTGAGTATATGGGTTGGGTCGTGATAATTTTAATCAAAGAAATTTAAAATAATAAATTAGAGATATTAAGAGTAGATTATAAATTAATTTTTAATAATTGAATCTTTTTATGTGTGTTAAGTATTAATCTCGAAGTAACGAGTCAGAGTAAAGTATCTCAGTACCTAAGTTCAAAGTGAGTACTCATGATTATATTTTATGATAAAAATATTGCTTCCTCTAAATCAATTTTATTGAATCCATTTGATTAATTGTTGTCGGAAAAAAACATGCATGAATTATCTTTTATTGTTCAATGGTCATATCGAAATTATTGATAATGGCATAATATTTCATCAATTGTATCATAGAAAATTATTGAATGATAAATGAATGAAACTGTATCATAGAAAATTCTGGAACTCTTCAGCATATTCTTGATATCTTTATTTAAATTCTAATGTGATGTGAAACAACATGCGTTCAACAAGAATTGCCTTTGAGATATTAATAAAAGCGATGAAATTTATCTTGCTAATAAATAACTCTTTGTTTGCTCAAGATTGAGTTAACAATTCGCCGTTGAGAGATTTAGCAATGACAATAGATTACCTGTAGAGATTACGGTAACTTGCAAAATAACAACTAAATATTTAGGTAATGCAAATAGCTAATGATAACGAAGCCCCAAATTTAAAATATAGATCGTTCACCTTGAAGTTCTTCACTCGTTTTGAAAATGGTGGCTAGCGGAGGAGGATCGTAAGTAGACTTAGCGATGCCACTAGTAGACAGGTGATCTCGAGAGGACTCGTCGCCGGGGAAGAAGCCGGACTTGGAGGAGCGGGTGGGTGGCCGTTAATGATCCACTCGGAGTCTAGACGTTGTTTGTCGATGACGTGTATGAGGGTCGGTAAGATTCGATCCAAGTAAGTCCCAACGGTTTCGTCGTCGGAATCAAATCCTGCGTCGAAGAACGGCGATCGTTGGATGTCGAGGTTGCCGTGAGCGTCGAACACAAGTCCACATTCAAGTCCGGGGTCTGCCATGCATGGTGGTAGCGAGTGATGAAGCCAAAGAGGGGAGGCGAGCGAGCAAACTGCGGGCAAGACAAGAGGGGCTGGTCAAGGGTTGGAGAGGGGCTAGGGGCGGGTGGAGCTATGGGGGGGAGAAAGGCTAAAATCTAAGAATTAATTTAGATTTTCGAAATTGGCGGCCTCTTAATTTCAATTTCAGAATTTTGAATTTGAAATTAATATTAGGAGGGAAGGGTTAATGGTGTATTAAAGAAAATTAAAAGGGGGAGAGATATGAGGGATGGCCGGCCATGTAGAGAGGGGAGAGGTTGGAAATTTAAGTAGGTGGGGACCGCAATTAATTAATCAAAATTTGAAATTTAGATTTCAGATTTTAATTATATCGTGTAACTCCCTAATTTAACGAAAATTGGGAGGGAATTTGAATTTCAAAAGGTTGTAACTCCCCTTAATTAATTCCCCAATTTAAGTGGCTCAATTAGTAAAATCATTAAGGGATGGAAATTCAAATTAGCAAGGGGCCAAAGGGGGCTGGCGGTATGGGCTCACGGTGGCCGGCGGCAAAGGGATCTGCGGCGGCCGGCGAGAGGGGCTCTACAGGCCGGCGGGTAGAGCTGTGCAAGCCGGCGGCCTGGATAGCTCCAAGGGGTCGGCGACAATAGGATGAGGGGAAGGGGAGAGGTGAAAATCTGAGGATTTTCGTTGCTTTGATTCCACTCACCTCGCTTCTCTTCAATACTCGATCTCCACACAATAATCTTTGGACTAAATCTAGAACTCACGAAGAGATCTAGTTTTCCCGTTGAACTCACTAAGAGATCTAAGGGAAGTGCACTCACAAAGAGAACAAAGGGAAATATCTTTCATTCATCAAAACTAAAACTTTTACAATACATGATGCCTCATATAAGGAGGTCCAAAATAATAAAACTGAAAAGACAGAAACGCCATCTGGGCTACATAAGCGAAACAATGCCCTCAGGGGCAAACTAGGAAAACTAAAGAAAGTACACATGACATAAGCTGTAATTAAATCAGAAATAGAGACTCTGGATCATAGCCGTCGATCTGCGCCGCCGGCGATGGTACACGTGTCGAAATCTGATGTCCCCATCATTCTCCCCAGGTGGGAGAAAACTCGACCCCGTCGAGTGAGTGTCTCTAGAAGCCTCGTACCACTCCAGCAAGTCTGGGTCCAATCTCTGTAGCTCATCTCGGTCGATCCACACGTTCTCCGTCTCCGGCTTTCCTGCCCATTGAACCAAGTACCTTCGGCGACCACCGTCTTTAGTAGAAATAATTTCATCGGTAAGTACTGCCTCAATCCTCTCCGCAGTAGGTAAAGTGAGAAATTTTGGGAGTGGGGGTTGGCTGGGATCTCACCAGGTGGGGACTCATAAGGCTCATCAAGTATGGGATTGGGTGGGTTAAACTCGGGACCCTAATAGGTTACAAGATCTTCAATGTTAAAAGTGGGGCTAAAGTTAAAATCTTCGGGAAGGTAAAGCACATAAGCATTACTGTTTATTTTAGAAATTATTCTGAAAGGTCCCGCGCTTCTCGCATGTAATTTCTTAACGGTCCCTTGCGGGAACTGCTCCTGACGAATCCGAATCATCACATAATCTCCTACTTCAAATTCTTTGAACCTTCTCTTGAGGTCCGCATTGAGTTTATAGTTAGCATTGCTCAATTCAATTCTTTTATTAATTTATTTGTGCAATTCTTGTAAATGCGATGCAAATGCAGATGCTGACTCAGATGATCTAGACTTATGACTCATGGGAATTAGATCTATAGGTTGCCTAGGTTGGTATCCGTACATGACCTCGGCAGGACTCAGACCCGTGGTTCTGTTGACGGAATTGTTATAGGCAAACTCGACAATGGGCAACTTAGAATCCTAGTCTCTAAGGTTTTCACCTATTAACGTTCTTAAAAGGTTTCCTAAGCTTATGTTAACGACTTCAGTCTGACCATCAGTCTGAGGGTGGATGGCTGTGGAAAACTGTAATTTCGTACCCATCTTAAATCATAATGTTTTCCAAAAATAACTCGTGACTTAACATCCCTATCAGAGACAGTAGTCTTCGGTAGCCCATGAAGTCTCACAATTTTGTCAAAGTAGAGCTTAGCAACCCGGTAGGCATCAAAAGTTTTAGAACAGGGGAGGAAATGGGTCATTTTTGAGAATCTATCGACGACAACACAAACAGAATCGTGCTTTCTCAAGGTCTTAGGTAATCCTAATACAAAGTCCATACTTACATCCTGCCACGGGCAATTGGGCACGGGGAGTGGTGTATTGAGGCCCGTATTTTTCTTACGTTGTTTGGCCAACTGGCAGGTGTGACACCTCCGTAAGAGTTTGCCAATCGTCGCGTTTGAGGTTGGGCCAATAAAATCGATTTTCTAGCGCGACAATAGTCTTGGCTTGCCCGAAGTGGCCAGCTAAGCCTCCAGCATGTAACTCCCAAACTAGAAATTCCCGTAGTGAAGTGTTGGGAATACAAAGTTTTTGCGACTTGAATAGATAGCCATGCTATACAAGAAAATCATTTATAACTTGATCTTCTCTGCTGGTCAGTAGGGAGTATGTTTCTTTGAAATCATGGCAGTCCAAGTAATCCTCCTTAAGGCGTTCAAATCCGGTAACCTCAGTTCTCATTCATTGAGTAATCATCAGCCTCCTGCTAAGGGCATCCGCAGCTTTATTCTCAGTCCCAGCCTTATGTCTAATCGTGTAAGTGTACTCCTGTAAGAATTCAACCCAACGACCATGGCGGGCATTGAGTTTCTTCTGCGAGTTAATGTATCTCAAGGCTTCATGATCCGAGAATATCGCAAATTCTTGTGGCAATAAGTAGTGTCTCCAGTATCTAAGGGACTGGATTATCGCATAGAATTCCTTGTCGTAGGTAGAATACCTTTGACGAATGTCGTTTAGCTTCTCACTAAAATATGCCACAGGGTGTCCCTCTTGAGATAAGACTCCTCCTATTCCAATTCCTGATGCGTCACAGGTTACTTCAAATACTTTAGAGAAATCAGAGAGATGCATAACAGGGGCTTCAACCATTTTCTTCTTAATATTTTCAAAGGCCTTTGTGGCAGCTAGTGTCCAATAAAATTCTCCTTTCTTGAGGCAGTCAGTTATGGGTGCCACTATAGTGCTAAAGTTTCTAATAAACCTCCTATAAAATGTGGCCAATCCGTGAAAACTTCGAACATCTCTAATATTCTTAGGTTCAAGCCACTCATTAATTGCTCTAACCTTCTCAGGGTCGGATGAAATTCCTTGAGATGAAATTATGAATCCGAGAAAGGTAACACTATCAGTGAAAAACACACACTTCTGAGTGTTTGCATACAACTGTTCTTTCCTCAAAATCTCGCAGACCTGCTTCAGGTGTTCCAAATGTTGGTCTACCGATTTACTATAGATCAACATATCATTGAAGTAGACGACAACGAATTTTCCTAGGAAAGGTCGAAGCATTTGGGTCATAATTCGCATGAAGGTGGTAGGAGCGTTACTAAGACCAAAGGGCATATCCATCCATTCATACAACCCATCTTTTGTCTTAAAGACCATTTTCCATTCATCACTCGGGCGGATTCTGATCTGATGATATCCGCTTTTAAGATCAACTTTTGAGAACAGTGTTGCTCCAGTCATCATGTCTAACTTGTCGTCTAGTCGTGGGATCGGAAAATGGTATTTCACAGTAATCTTGTTGATAGCACGACTATCAACACACATCCTCCAAGAACCGTCTTTCTTAGGAGTTAAAAGGACAGGAATGGCACACGGGCTAAGGCTTTCTTTGATAAATCCACGTTGTAGAAGTTCATCTACTTGCCTTTTTAATTCAGCGTTCTCCGTTGGGTTCATCTTCTTTTTTGCCATTGTGTCATGTTAAGAGTCAAATTCTCATCTAAATATGATAAAGAAAGGTCATTTTTAATATTTTCTAACCAAATCTTTGTAGGTCTACCTCTGCCTTTCTTAACATAAGTCAAATCTAATACATCTACTTTCCTGATCGGATCATCGGAAGGCCGCCATTTTTTGTGACCAAACCATCTAAGGCGACTCTTTCTAATCTTATCTTCCACTGGAGCTACTCTAACCTTTTCATGTATATGCTCATTTCTTATCCTGTCTCTAAGAGTAAAGCCACTCATCCACCTGAGCATCCTAGTCTCTACAACATTTAACTTAATATTATGCTTCTCTTTTATGGCCAACATTCTGCACCATAAAGCATTTCAGGTCTCACTACCATCTTATAGAATTTACCTTAAGTTTGAGAGGGTCTTTTTTATCACACAACAAGCTCGATGCATTCCTCCAATTCATCCATCCAACTTGAATTCAACTAATAATATCTTCATCCATTTCACTATTACTCAGAATAATAGATCCAAGATATCTAAAACGTGTACTCTTATTATTGAGCTGATCACCCAAAGTCACAATCCCCCACTATATATATTATTACTAAAACTACACTATATATATATTCAATTTTAGATCTACTCAAACGAAAACCTTTGGACTATAAGGTTGACCTCCATAATTCAAGTTTTCCTTCAACTCCTCTATTCTTATCAACAAGAAGAATATCATCAACAAAAACACATACACCAGGGTACAATCTCTTGCAAATTTTTAGTGAGAACATTCATGACTAAAGCAAAAAGATACGTGCTTAAGGTTGATCCTTGATGTAATCCAACTAAAATAGGAAAATACTTTATGTACCACTTTTCAAGTGTAGATACCATATGCTTTGCTGGGTACATCTTAATTGCAAGCAACTTTGTTTTTAAGGAAGAGAAGCTTGAATCAGATTTTATTACATAAGAACATGCTTGTGGAACTTTTTTGCTCGTATGCTGCATTAATCATATAGAATAGAATGCTATGCGAAGATTTGCTTTGCTTTTACATTTTGATAATCCAATTTTTAATTGCTTTTTAAGTATATTTGACTAAATAACTTTATGCATGCCTTTGGTAGAGACCTTTGATTGCTTTTTTTTTTTTGCTTGTAAACATACCCTTTTAATACGTCCATCTTCCCCTCTATAGTTGATTTATCATAAAGTTAATACTGATTCTATGGATCTTCTTTTGATTTTTGTTCTTCTTTTGATCTTTCAGGGTTGGTATAATTATATAATACCAAAGATACTGTATGCAGTTATGGATTTGAACCTTTCAAGATTCACTAATCCCAAGGGTTCAAGTTGTTCCGCAACTCAAAACTTATATGTGGCCAATTGTGGTCCAGCTGTAGGCATATCATTTGAGGATATCAAATCTGTCTTTAGTATCTTTGGAGAAGTGGTTGGGATTCATGCTGCTGATGATAGCGGCACTCGTGTTATTGTTTGCTATTCAGAGTTAATTGCTGCTAAAGCGGCTTTTGAAACTTTAAATGGATGTCGTTGTGGAGCCCTTGGTGGACGAATTTTGCATATGCGCTACTCAATTCTGCAACCACCACCAAAGGTTTTGCATATATGACTATCTTCAAGTTTGATAACATTTCCTCACAGTGTGTCATGTATCTTGTTTTAGGGCGTTGTACTTTATCATCATGTTTGATATAAGTGCAAATTATTTATATTTATTTAACTGCTGGTTAAGGGCTTGAACTTTGCCTTCTTTAAAAAAATGATTAAGGCAACATTGAAACATGTTCGCATACATTATAATTTCTATTAGGCTGTTGAAAACATCATCATCATGATGATCAACATCATCTTTATCATCATCAAATTCCTGTATATATTTAGAGTATATGTGACGCACGAAACCATAATTTGCACTCAAATCTTTTTTTTCATTTGGACTTATAATTTGACCAGATTAAGTGAGGTGGCACTAGATGAAGCAGATCCATGCACCCTAAAGATTCTAATTGCTAGGATGTCAACCAAAAAATAAAAAATAAAAAAATGAATGACAAAATCATGCTAAGATGAGAAAAGTGCAATGTTTGATCCAAGTCTTAATGTCTAAAGGATTGGTTAAATTTTAAATGGGTCTTGATGCAATATTGTACGAGAGTTGATGACAAGCCAATGAGTATTCCTTTCCTTTCCCTCATTCACAATTGTTAGAATTCCTCTGTAAATAACTATAGTTTGTTGCCCAAATACTAAAATTACTATTTATTGGCTGATTTTATTCATTTGAAGCCTTTTAAAGAAAAAAATGTGTAGTCATTTGAAATCATCCAATTTTAGCTTTTCTTGTCTTTTTTAGCATACTGGGTTGAAGAGCCGACCATGGTGTCCCATACTCCACCCATATATGTCTTTCGTGATATGGGGGGTAGTTTTAGCACATTTTTTTGATAGCTCATTCACAATTGCTTGAATTCCTTTGGGCAAGGGTCATTCAAAAGCTAAGCGAAGTTTTCAAAAGACTATTAAAATGATTTTTTGGACAAAATATCTTGTTTGTTTAAAAATAAAAGTATACAATCATATAAAAAGAATGATCAAGTGTCATGCATGTCCCATCAAATAAATTGAAAATAATTAACATAGCACAAATAGAATTCATAGGGGATTTGATAGCTCGTTTGCGTGCACAAACAAAACCATTTCAACATCAACAACATAAAGCTTTTATCCCACTATGTGGGGTCAGCTACATGAATCCTTTTTCTCCATTGTGTTCGGTTGGACAATTTAGACATCTCAAACATGCAGGTATAGTAGGCATAGTCTATTTTGCGCAACATCTAATTTTTGAGTGATTTTTTATTTATGCAATGTGTCACACCCCATTTTGACCCCCTATAGTCAATTTAGAGTGTAAGAGAAGGAGAATTTGAATAGATTTTTTTTTATTACTAATAGTAATACCTATTATAAAATACTTCTATCATAATCAGGGAGTAAGAAGTAGCTATTTAGAATATCCTAACGTATCATAACATATCAAGCTTTATACTTTATAAGAAGAAGCATACGTGATATACTTCAAATAAAATACACATCTAAATTGAAAAACAGAGATTCACTAAAACTTTTTCAACTTTACTTACATACCCAAAAGTCTGTATAGCTCCTACTCAGATATATCAAAAAAGTATATGTACACAAAAGAGTAGTCAAATGGCCTAACCACTACCCAACTGGCTCCTTTCTCATGCTTGTAGTACAACCACTACTAATGAGCTAAAGCTTAATAAAATATGCAATCAATGTATAAGAAATAATAATATTTTGACAATTAATTTAAAACACATGTAAATTTTATACTGGTCATAAGAATACATAACATTACTTTCTTTCTTGTTTACTATTCAATACCTTTATATAAGTCATATGATGACTATAGACTTTTGCACCGTTCTAGCTTTTTAATTTAAAATTGGTTTTGAATTCTCAACTTTTAGAGTTAGAAGCTGTTTTCTCATTGAATGTTGCTATCATAATATAAAAAATATGAATTTGCAATTATATAAAATTTTATTATTTTCTATGCATCTTTTGGGTATCTTGCATCGCTAGAAATTTGTTCTCCTAGACACTGTCTTTTTTTTCTCTTGTATATAATCTCAATTGTACTGTTTCTCATTTAAGAATGACCTTTTCTCTCTTTCAAAACTTTTTTTTTTCTACTTTCTCTTATAATTTCTCTTCTTTACAGTTTTCTGCAACCACTTCATCCTTTTACTTAGAAAATTCAGCAATAGCCCACTTTTTCTCCGGATTTCAGCTTCACAACAGCAACTTTTATAAGATTTCAACAACATTACAGCAGCTCTTACTCTTATTTCCAATGTTTCAGCACAAAATAGTAAATAACAGCCTTTATCTTGATGTTTTAAGCAAACAACTTCACTTTCAATAGTAGAAAACATTCATTTTAGTCCTTAAATTCAACAAATGATCTAAATTTCTAGAATTTCAGCTAATACAATCAATAGCCACTGATTTCCTCACCTTTATGCTCTGGCTACAACACTCCATAACAACAGCCTTCTTGATTTTTGAAGTCCGCAACAACTAGCAGCACCAGCAACCCCTCACAAATTTTCCCTCAGCTTTAACTCACAGAGAACCAGTGCGGCTGTGAAGGAATGAGGGAAATGCTTTAGTGCTTAAGTTAATTTGATATAATATTGCTATATTCCACTAATAATATTTTAATATGCTGTAACTCCCACTAATTCTTATTACTAGCCGTGTGATCCCACTCCCAATCATCAGTCCATTGCATGTTGGTTTTAGTGGAATTGTTGCAGTGTTTACAACAATTAACAATTGCTTTAATTAATACTATTAACAAATAATATTTAATTAAATGATATAAAAATGTTAATTAACTATTATTAATCTATTAAATGAATACTTATATACAATTATATATGAAAATAATCAGAATTTAAAATAGAATTTAATCAAATTAGATGGGCATTTTTCATAAGTGGGGGAAAATAGGGTAAAATTTTGGGGCAAATTGCATGCTTACTTTTTGACAAACTTTTTAGTGTTATACAATACATTTGAAGTTGAAATTTTTTGAGGTTGCATTTGTTGGTTGTCATTTTCGTCGTGTTTGCTCATGCTGATTTGTCGAGTAGTTGTGTAGGTTAATGTTACGCCTCGGTCGAAACCAGCCTAGGAGGGGACGATTCAGACGTATAGGAGGTGGACTAAGCCGCCTCCTCTAAACCCCACCGCCTAATCAAATGGGCCCCACCTCCTTGGGCGGCAATACAAGAGAGAGAGAGGGCGGTTTAAGCAAGAGGAGGGCATTTTGAAAGTAATTTATATTAAGAAGCTTTTTATTAGGAATGATTGTATTTAAAGAACATGACGGCTAGGGTTAAGGCATGCATGATTATTGTTTCTCTTGAAGTTCTCTTTGGTGTCTTGGGCTCTAGGCTTCTCGTCTAGAGATTGGGAGAGAACGATCCTCCTCTCGAATTGAGGATCAATTGTATCTTTGTTTCGCTCTTGCTTCGCTTTGATTTCTATAAAATTATCTACTGATTTTGATTGCTTCCACCCAACTTCATCTATTTTTCTTGCTGAATTTATCGATTAATTTTAGCCTTGCTTGCGAACTCAAGTATTCCCATTAGGGTTACTTGCGAACTCAAGTAATTCCTATCAAATTGGTATTAGAGCAAGTCTTGGGGCCATTGGTGGGCTGATTTAGGCAAATTTCAGCAGCTGATTTTTGGCCGGGAAAGGAAAAAGTTGTTGTCTTTGTGATCCAAATCCAGAATTTTTGAACCTACAAAGATCCGGATAGGGATGGCGGCCAAGAAAGTAGATGCGTTAGAAGAAAGACTTGAGGGGGAGATGAACCAAATCAAGACAACAGTGAAGGAAATGATTCCTCCATGGAAGGACAAGTAGCCGATCTCCCGGAAATGATGAAGAAAATGTTGGAAATCCACAACGAAACGACGACTTCTATGGAAAAAGGGGCGAATGGAAAAAAATACGAATTCTGAAATTCGTAGGGAGGAAGATGAGGTGGAGATTGTGGAGGGAGAAAGAAGGAAACCCTATATGGAGCCTTTCCAGAGGGAGTATAGAGGAGGTAAGTATGTGGAAAGGAATGGGTATGGAGGGTTGGAGCATAGAGATGTTGATTGGGAATGGCAGGAGGGACATTTTGGTTTCCGAGGTGCTGAATTTGAAGGAAGGAGAGGGGAATTCAAAGGGAGTTTGGGTTATGATAGGGCAAGAGAAGATCGGGAGACATGGGGAGGGCCAAGCACTTGAGAAAGGGGGAGCTATGGAGTAAGGGGAAATGGGAGAGATCAGAAGGTGAGGAAGCTGAAGATACCCATATTTGAAGGGTAGGATGCGTATGTGTGGATTTATAAGGTGGAGAGGTACTATGCTGTAAATGGGCTAACGGAGGAGGAGAAGCTAACAGTGGCAGGCTTATGTTTGGAGGGGAAGGCGCTGTCATGGTACTAGTGGAGAGACCAGAAGAGACCCATTAGGAGTTGGGGGGAGTTCAAAAAATGTATAATAGAACATTTCCAAACTAATCGGGAAGGAGATTTCTATGAGCAATTCTTTGCGCTGGTGCAGGAGGGATTCGTAGCAGACTACCGTTAGCAGTTTGAGCACTTGGCCAGTAGGGTGGAGCGATCATCATATACTATTTTGGAGGGAAACTTCTTGAAAGGGTTGAAGGTAGAGATCAGAGCAGCAGTGAAAGTACTGATGCCTCGTGACTTGGGAGAGCCTATGAAGTTGGCACAACTAGTTTAAAATTAGAGAAATCTAGAGAGGGAAGACAAGGGTAGCAGCTCAGGAGGCATTTACAGGATGACAACCACCCACTTAACACCTAAGGGTCCTATAGCAGGAGGAATTCGGGAGACCACCAGAGAAAAGATAGTAGGAGGGAGTGGGGGAAACTTCAAGAGGCTGATAGAGAAGGAGATGCATGAGAAGAGGACAAAGGGGTTGTGTTTTAGGTATGATGAGAACTACATACTAGAACATAGATGTAAGGACCGAACTCTTCAGGTTCTTACCGTTTGCGATGACGATGAAACTGAAGAGGGAGGTTAAGGTGGGCTAGAGGAGGAGATAGAGGAGAAGCTACATCTGGATCAGGTCGAGGCTTCCCTGAACTCGGTGGTAGGATTCACTATGAATCATACCATGAAGGTAAAAGGGGAGATAGAGGATAGGGAGGTGTTGGTGCTGATTGATAGTGGAGCTACCCACAATTTCATTTCCACTTAGGTTGTCGACTAACTGGTAGTGGTGATGGGTACTGAGAAGGTTGAGAAAGGCCAGAGAATCTATAAAGGAGTGTTATTGATTGTCCAGGTAATTCAGGTGAGGGAAGATTTTCTTCCAATGGAGTTAGGGAGTACATATGTCATCCTAGGAATGAAGTGGTTGCAGACCTTGGGAGACACCAAGGTTAATTGGGGGGCACTCACTATGAAGCTGATGATGGATTTGAGGAAGGTGGTGATAAGAGGAGATGCAGAGCTATCCAAATTTATGGTTTCTCTTAAATCCATGGTAAGGAGTATACATGAGGTGGGTGGAGGATATTTGGTAGAGCTGCACAGTTTGGAAGGAGCTAGATCGGAGGAGGGAGGGGACATACCACTCTCCATACAGCCGTTGATTCAATAATTCCAGGAGGTGTTTCAACGACCTCAAGGACTGCCACCACTGAGGGAGCAGGAGCACGCCATCGCCTCGAGGGAAGGCGCGGCACCCATCAGCGTCATGCCCTACCGATACCCTCAATTTCATAAAGATGAAATTGAGAAACTGATCTGGGAGATGCTGGAGGCTGGGATCATCAGGTTGAGTGTGAGTCCTTTCTCTAGTCCAATCCTATTGGTTAAGAAGGATGGGAGCTGGCGATTTTGTGTGGACTATAGAGCTTTGAACAAGGAGACAGTGTCGGATAAGTTTCCTATTCCTGTGATTGATGAGCTCTTGGATGAACTGAATGAGACAGTGATGTTCTCCAAACTGGATTTGATGTTTGGATACCACCAGATCAGAATGAGGGAGGCAGATATCTACAAGACAGCTTTTAGGACACACGAGGGGTATTATGAGTTTTTGGTAATGCCGTTTGGGCTTACCAATGCCCATGCCACTTTCCAGGCACTGATGAACAAGGTGTTCAGGCAGTACCTCTGGAAGTTTATTTTAGTATTTTTTGATGTCATACTAGTGTACAACAAAATTGAGTGAGAGCATCTGGAGCAATTGAAGATGGTCTTGGGAGTTCTACAGGAACATCAGCTAAATGCCAATCTGAAGAAGAGTTGTTTTGCCCAGACTAGTGTAGAATATCTAGGACATAATGTGTCCAAAGAAGGGGTGACAGCGGATCAGTCAAAGATTGAGGCTATATTGAGATGGCCCTTACCTAAGAATCTTAAGGAGTTGAGAGAATTTTTAGGACTAACGGGGTATTACAGGAGGTTTGTAAAAGGGTATGACACTATAGCTTGGCCACTAACAGAGCAGCTGAAGAAAGATGAGTTCGTATGGGGGGAAGCGACCACAACAACATTTGAGAAACTAAAGAAGGCGATGACTACTGTACCAGTCTTAGCTTTACTAGACTTTACTCAGGCATTATAGTGGAGACAAATGCTTCAGGTTACGAATTGGGGGTAGTACTCATGCAAAATTGTCGACCCATTGCCTACTTCAGCTAGGTGTTGACAGCACGAGCTAGCCTAAATTCGTCTATGAGAGGGAGTGATGGCCATCATCTTAGCCATCCAGAAATGGCGACCCTACCTATTAAGTAGACATTTCATTGTCAGAACCGATCAGAGGAGCCTGCAGTACTTGTTGGAGTAGCGGATAGTGATTGAAGAGCATCAGAGATGACTGTCCAAATTATTGGGATATGAATTCCAGATCCAGTATAGGCCAGGAGTGGAGAACAATGCAACAGATGTCTTATCTAGATGAGTGGGGGAGCTGCAAACGATGGCAATATCGGTTCATTTAATGATAGATTCGGAGGCCATCAGGGAGGAGAGTGTTCGGGATGAGGAGTTAAACAAATTAGGGCAGATTTACTGAGGGAAGGGGGTAGCTTTCCAGGGTACTCACTGGATGGAGAGAGACTTCTATATAAGGGGAGATTTGTGATGCCTAGGATATCAGTCCACATTCCACACTTATTGCAGGAGTTTCATCGGAGTGCAGTTGGGGGTCACTCAGGGGTGCAGAAGACCTACATGAGGCTTGCCTTGGAGTTGCACTGGACGGGGATGCATAAAGATGTGAAGGAGATGGTGGCCAGGTGTGAAGTCTATCAGAGGAACAAGTACCTGGCCATGTCACTAGGAGGTCTATTACAGCCTTTGGCTTTATCGGGTAGAGTATGAGAGGAGATATCTATGGACTTCATATGGGCTACCTCGTTCGGAAGGATTCATAGTGATTATGGTGGTGGTTGACCGAGTAAGTACGCCCATTTCATCCCCCTCCCACACCTATACACAACGGTGACAGTAACTTCAGCTTTCATCCGAGAAATTATTAGATTGCATGGAGTACCAGAGGTGATAGTATTAGATAGAGACAAGGTGTTCCTCAGTCATTTTTGGAGGGAATTGTTTAGATTGCAGAGGACAGTTCTGAAGAGGAGCATCGCCTACCACCCATAGACAGATGACCAAACAGAAGTGGTCAACAGGAGCTTGAAGATCTACCTTAGGTGCTTTGTGTCAAAGACACTCAGGTTTTTGGTCAAGTGGCTATCATGGGCTGGGTACTGATACAACACCTTTTATTATTTTGCTTCTCAGATGAACCCATTCAAGATAACCCCACTTGGTGCACTTTGGAAGCAACAATACTTTAGTTTTTTCAGTGGAGAAGTATTTGGAGGAGAGGGACAAAGTATTAGAAGAGTTAAAGAGGAATCTGCTAAGAGCCCAACAGATTATGAAGAAACAAGCTGATGACCATAGGAAGAATGTTCAGTTTGATGTGGGGGAGAGAGTGTTCTTGAAGCTTCGACCATACAGGTAGAAGATAGTCGCCAATAAGAGGAATGAGAAGCTGGCTCCAAGGTACTTTGGACCTTACGAGGTATTGGAGAAAATGGGGGCGGTAGCGTAGTGCCTAAAATTATCACCAACGGCGACTATACATCCAATTTTTCATGTATCCTAGTTAAGAAGGGTCATTGGAGATTATACAGCCAGTCTGGAGTTACCGGCGACACTCACCGATGATTAGGGTGATTTTGGAATCCTTAGAGTTGATGGGGGTTTGCCAGAAAGGAGATGGAGCTAAAGAAGTGCTAATCAAGTGGAAAAATCTTCCAGACCACGATGCCATGTGGGAACCCTATAAGAGGGTGAAACATCAGTTTTCCAATTTCCACCTTGAGGACAAGGTGGTTCTTTGGGAAGGGGGTATTGTTATGCCTCAGCCCAAACTGGCCCAGGAGGGGCTGGTTCAGACGTATAGGAGGCGGACTAAGCCGACTCCTCTAAATCCCACCGCCTATTCAAATGGGCCCCACTTCCTTGGGTGGCAATAGGAGATTGAGAGAGAGGGCGGTTTAAGCAAGAGGAGGGCAATTTGAAATTAATTTATATTAGGAAGGATTGTATTTAAAGAATATGAGAGGCTAAGGTTAGGGCATGCATGATTATTGTTTCTCTTGAAGTTCTCTTTGTTGTCTTGGGCTCTAGGTTTCTTGTCTAGAGATTGGGAGAGAACGATCCTCCACTCGAATTGAGGATCAATTGTATCTTTGTTTTGTTCTTGCTTCGCTTTGATTTCTATAAAATTATCTACTGATTTTGATTACTTCCACCCAACTTCTTTTATTTTTCTTGTTGAATTTACCGATTATTGTTAGGTTTTCTTGCGAACTCAAGTATTCCCATTAGGGTTACTTGCGAACTCAAGTTTTTCCTATCAGTTAGCAGCTATTTTTTGGAACCCTACTATTAGATAATTTCAACCATCATTGTCTAGTTGATGAATTCATTTCACATTATATACTCACATCCATTTTTAACATTCTTATTTAATATACTAAATTTAGCTTTTACCAGTATTCCATTTTTGAGGTTTGCCTTTGGTGGGGACGTGAAAATATGGCCTTCTAGCAATTAGGGGAGGCGTTTGGCCTACTGGGCATATGCCTTATGGACTTAGGAATCACTTTGAGTGCTTGAGGCTTGCCTTTTACACCTAGCTTATGAGTCGTTAGTCCCCTGATATAACTTAATTTGTCCAATGCTAAATTTTAACCTTTTGTAAATATCTTTCATTTTTTTTTAAAATAAGAACATAAATAATAGATTACTTGCCTTATAATCTTTCATTGCTTAAATCCTCATAAATTTATTCATCTCTTTCAGCCTGTAGATACATCAAAGCCTTAAACTTGACTGTCCTTCATCTACCTTGCATCTTATATATCTTCGATCTGTGCTCTTTGCCATGAACTTCCATGCTATTTTTCATTTTCCCTATGACTTTTTGTTTGTCTTTGTTGAAGCCCTAGAACAACTTAAGTGATATAGGACTTAAATGCTTAGACAATGTTAAATAAGAAGTTGCAAGCTTTTAGATGAAGGCAATATTACATATTAAGCTTGTAACAATTTAAATAATGAAAAAAATGAGAGAGGGGTGAAACTAGCTTAGGCCAAGTCACACAATTAGAAGTTAAGATCACAAAATAATCAATTATTCAAGCTTAACATACGCGAATGATTTTCAATGAGAAATCTCTAAATTAACAATTAGATTATGCATCATGTGAGTCAACTCACTCACTCTCTAGATTACTAGGCTTAGCGGAGGGAGTTAACTGATAGGAAACACTTGCGTTCGCAAGTAACCTAACCAAAATCGGCGAACATTCAACAGCAAAACTGCTGTCCACAGCAGGAAAACAGCATAAATCTGCTGTTTACAGCAGAAAAACACCAACACCACAAGGAAATATGAGAGAAAACTCAAAGAAAAGCTTGTATTTCACTAGAAGATGAATAAAATAGCAAGATACAATTGATCCTCAATTCGAGAGGAGGATCGATCTCTCCCAAATCTCTAGACGCCGCTAGAGCCCAAAGAAAACCTAACTCTATGAGATCTCAAATTTCAGCCAAATTCAAGATGCCCAAACCCTAGGAAAAACAACTATTTAATGCATACAAATTAAAAGGAAATCCCTAAACAGCCCCTACATTCAAATTTCCCTCTCAAAACGCTAAAAAATGCTTCCTAAAATGCTCTAATGGGCTGGTCGGGCCGCTCGATCTCCGCAGGAGGCGGAGATCTCCGCCTGTTTCGCGATTTTGGCCCGTGAACCGGTCCCGCCTGGACCGGCTGGACCGGTTCAGTGGACCGGTCTAACAATACTCCCCTCCCAAAGATCCGCCTTGTCCGCAAGGTGGAATGACGACACCCTTCATTCCTTCTTCATCACAAACAGTAAGAACTTGAAGAGTTCGGTCCTTACACCTGTGCCCTAGCGTATACCTCTCGTCACATCTGAAACAAAGCCCTTTTGCCCTCTTCTCATGTAATTGTGTCTCAGTGAGCTTCTTGAAGTTATCCCCACTCCCTCCTCCTATTGGCTTCTCCCTGGTGATCTCATTATTGTTGACGGATGCAGGCCCCTTTTGTGTTAAAAGAGTGGTCGTAGTCTTGTAAGAGCCTCCAGAGTTGTTGCTCCTAGCTCCCTTCTCCAGGTTATTCTGATTTTCTACCAGCTGTGCCAACTTCATTGCCTCCTCCAAGTCACTAGGCATCAGAACTTTAACTGCCGCTTGGATCTCTGCCTTCAACCCCTTCATGAAATTCCCCTCCAATACGCTATCTGATAATCGCTCCACCCTACTAGCCAGGTGCTCGAACCGATCACGGTAGTCTTCTACTGATCCCTCCTGCACCAGAGCAAAGAACTGCTCATAGAAATCTCTTCCCCGGCTGGTTTGGAAACGTTCTATTATGCAGCTTTTGAATTCCCTCCAGTTCCTGATAGGCTCCCTCCTGTCACGCCACTGATACCATGCCAAAGCCTTTCCTTCCAGACACAATCCTGCCGCTGTCAGCTTCTCATCCTCTGTCAACCCATTGACCGCAAAGTAACGCTCCACCTTGTAGATCCAGCCATGGCCGTCTTCCCCCTCGAAAACGGGCATCTTCAATTTCCTCACCTTGGGATCTCCCCGGTATCCTCCATAGCCTCCCATTCCCCTCAGAGGAAGCGTTCCCCAATTGTCCCGATCGTCCCTCTGACGAATATACTCTAACCCCTCTTCATACTCACCTCTCCTCCCTTCAACCTCATCACCTCGACGCTGAATACCTTCAAATTCAGCACCTCGACAATGACGTTCCTCCCTTCTTCCTTCAAAATCCCCCCCTCGACGCTGAATTCTTTCGAATTCAGCACCTCGGCGATGAGATCCCTCTCTCCTCCCACCAAAATCACCCTCGCTTCTGTCATATCCCATACTCGTCTCTTCCCTCGAAAGAGGCTCTAGAGGAGGCCTGTCGTTCTCTTCCTCTAGGATCTCCACCTCCACATTTCTCCTCCCCCGCAAGGGGTTCAGATTTCCTCCCATGCCATGGTCGTCAGCGATCTCTCTTACTTCCGATGTCGCCGGATTGGTTTTCATCTCAAGTAGTTTCTTCAACATTTCCTCCATTGCGGTGAACTTCCTCTCCAACCTTTCATTGTTGGAGGTGATTTGATTTTGAAGGTTGAAGAATCTTTCCTCCAAATCGGCTTTCAATTGGCCGACTTCGCCTTCCAAGATGTCAACCTTCTTTCCGGCCATCTTTCTTCCCAATGGATCTCAAAAATATCACTTCCGGAAGCCAAAAGCTTGCTGAAAAATCAGGATTTCAGCCGCCTAAGGTCCCAAAAACGATGCTCTGATACCAATTTAATAGGAAACACTTGCGTTCGCAAGTAACCTAACCAAAATCGGCGAACATTCAACAGCAAAACTGCTGTCCACAGCAGGAAAACAACATAAATCTGCTGTTTACAGCAGAAAAACACCAACACCACAATAAAATCTGAGAGAAAACTCAAAGAAAAGCTTGTATTTCACTAGAAGATGAATAAAATAGCAAGATACAATTGATCCTCAATTTGAGAGGAGGATCGATCTCTCCCAAATCTCTAGACGCCGCTAGAGCCCAAAGAAAACCTAACTCTATGAGATCTCAAATTTCAGCCAAATTCAAGATGCCCAAACCCTAGCAAAAACAACTATTTAATGCATACAAATCAAAAGGAAATCCCTAAACAGCCCCTACATTCAAATTTCCCTCTCAAAACGCTAAAAAATGCTTCCTAAAAAGCTCTAATGGGCTGGTCGGGCTGCTCGATCTCCGCAGGAGGCAGAGATCTCCGCCTGTTCGCGATTTTGGCCCGTGAACTGGTCCCACCTGGACCGGCTGGACCGGTTCAGTGGACCGGTCTAACATTAACACAATCTTGATGAATCAATTATGACCACAATTGAGAGTAATTAAGAAGATATAAAATTTGGAGGAAGATTTCACCTTCATTAGGGTTTGAAAATAATTTGCCACTGCAAGGAGGAGAGTTGGCTGTCAATGGCTTTGGCGAGGGTGAAGATGATCCTCTCCACGTATTCCTCCACAGTTTGGTTAATCTCCGTATTGATGTTGAAGAATGGTGATTTGAGGATATCGACTTGATCTTGATCATTGTAGACGACCCCGTGTCACGTTTTGGATCCTCCATGCTTGAGTAGAGAAATTTAGTAAAGTGGTGGAGAGGGTGTGGTGTGTTTCTTCTCTCTTTTTTTTCTTAGTGATGTATCAAGCCAAGGACGAACGGTGGAGAGAAGGGTTGTGTGGTCGACCAAGACTAGGAGGGAAATCCTTTTCCAAAAATCTGAAATTAGGTTTTAGATTTGAGTAGGAAGGGCTTAGGGTTTTGAATTTTGAATCTCAAGTAAGGGGAGAAAGGGAAGGTACTTCTTAATGGGAGAGTTGATTGAGGCTCCATGAAGGAAAGGGGTTTTAATGTGGGAGAGAGAGAGTAGAGGGAGGGGGCTGGCGGCATCGATAAGTGGGGTAGGGTGTAGGGAAAGTGATGTAGGACTAAGTATGCAATGCTATTAGTTCAATAGGATTTTGCACAACTCGTGATTAGAATAATCAAAGATCAAAACTATTAGCACTTTAAAATAATGAATTAAAGCAAATAGGTGTCACACCCGCTTAGGCCAAATTACGTAGCAAGAGATTTGAAGCCTTCCAAATAGATTAAGAAAACAACACAATGACAAATAATAGTTTCAAAGAAATCCCTAATCTAACAACAAGAATTAATAAACATAGAGGTGCACTCAATTCCTACGTTTACTAAGCTTTAGTATGAGCAGCATGGAGTCGTCCTTCATGACTGTCATCAATTCCAAGAGAAGTTAGATTTAGGAAAATATAATGAAAGGAGCAAGAGAAACCTTCGTCAGGAGTGGTGGAGATCCTCCACTCGATACCTTCAAAGTGCTCATCAATGGCTTCCACTAAGGTGTCCATAATACGTTCCAAGTAGTCTTCGACGGTATAATCAATCCTAGGATTCACGTTGAAGAAAGTTGATCGGAGGATGTCGGTGTAGCCGTCTTCATCCCAAGTTAAACCGTACTCAGTTTCTGGATCCGCCATTCATAGGTGCTAGGTGGCAAAATCTTCAAGGGAACTTGCTCTCTTTAATAATGTGTCGAGAAAGAAGTTTCTCGACTTCGTAGAGTAGAGTAGAGATATGAGCAACTCCCCTTTCAAAATTTGAAATTGTATTTCATATTTTTTTGAAAGCCTAATGAAGACGATTCAATAGGGAGATTTCAACTCCAATTTTGGGAAATAAGAAGAGCTCAAAACCTGAAGTATTCTCAGGTTTTACGTTGGGTGGAGCTTAAGATTTGAAAACAATTCCAAGAGGAAGAGAGAGGGAGTGGGCAGCGGCTAGGGTGAGGGGAGAGCTTTAATTCAATTCGAAAAGGGGAGATTTCGTTATGGAAATAAATTAAATTGGTAGGTATAGGGGATTTTTGGTCAAGGGAGATTGAGGTGGAATTAGGAATTGTTTCCAAGAGAGTTGAGAGGGATTTCAATGGGGAAAGGGGAAGTGGGGGCCGACGACTATGTGGTTGGAGCCGGCGGCATGGGGGCTCGGGATGGGGGTTTTGGCTGTGGGGGTTGGAAGGGGAGAAGGGGATTCGGTTGGGGGGTTTTGCCGTGAGTTTGAAATGAGCAAGAGGAGCTCGGGTGTGCTGGGGTTGGCCGGCAATGGAGGTGAGGGTAGGGAGGGGAAAGAAGGGGAAGAGAACCAAGAGCCACCAGTGGTGACTGTTGGGTACGACGGGTGGCCTATCCTAGGCTCCACCAAGCTCTCTAATTCTCTCTCTTAAGCTCTCTCATAAGCTCCAAGAAAACAAGTGCAGAAAATTCATAATCATTCATTAACTTCAAACATCAGACAAGGGGCTATAAATAACCAAGTACAATGGACTCAAGAAAATTAAAGACCAACATGCCCTTTGGGCTCACACACGACAATTCCCACTAAAGGGGTACAAATAGTAAAATATAATGACACTAAGAAAATAGAAAATACATGAATAATAAAATAACATAAATGACTCAGAAATACAAAGACTCAATCGTGGCTGTAGATCGGCGGCCACGCCTCTGATAAACCTTCCACGAGCTGATGTCCCCATCAGAAAGGGAATTAATACTTACTTAATCAAGGATTGCAAATTGAGGTAAGTGATTTAAATCAATTCCAATTAGAAATTGAATTAGACTTGATTTAAGTAACTTTCCGAAAATAGATCATCCTATCTCATGATATAATTTCAAATTCAAAATTGATTGGAATTTGAAATCAAAGCTTTCCAAAATGAGGACGTTTAATAAATGGAAAGTAGTAATTAGGGATTTGAATTTTTGGATGCAAAGGGGAGGTGATGAGGCTGGTGGCTAGGTTTAGGGTTAGGGGTGGAGTTAACAGTTTGGAGGAGGAAGGGAAGCCTTTAACCCACGATTGGAGGGGGGGGGGACCTTATGGCCGGCGGCTTGGAGGTGGGAGATGGGGTGGTCGGCCGAGAGAGGGATGGTGGTGGGGTTTGGCTAAGAGAGGGAGGGAGGGAGATAGGGCCGACAATTTGTGGAGAGGGAGGGGAGGAGATCTTAGGATTTAGGGAGAAGAGAGGAACCACGAATCCGGATGCTTCGCGCGGTTGGTGGGTATGCATTGCCCTCACCTAGGGACTTCAAGCTCTTCAAGAATTCTCACAAGAACTCTCAAGCTCTCCAAAATACAAAGTGCATAAATTTCTTAATAATATTCATCATCCTCTCAAAGGAGGAGGAGGAGGCTTTACATAGCCAATACAATGAAGAAAATACAAATGACCAACTTGCCCCTACGGCATACACATGACTAGGCTCTCAAGTGAGAGTATAAAAGGAAAGGTACAATAAAACTCATAAACATAATAAACTAATACATCAATAATAAATCTAATACAATAATAATGAAAAGTAAAGCGGTGCAATTGTGGCCGTAGATTGACGGCCATGCCTCTGGTAGATTCTCCAAGGTCTTATGTCCTCATCATTAAGTCTTATTTTGTTTCATTTTGACATGCCATTTTTGTTGAATTTTTAAAAGAATATTCTGATTAGAAAACAATTTTTTGATCACATCCTTAAATTGATGCTAAGATATTTGGCTTTTGAGTTCCTTAATTGTTTATATCCAAAAAAGCACCTCTCATTCCCCCACGCTAGAAGCAACTCATTCAACTATTTAGATGTAATTTGGAAATCGTTTGCTCCGCAATCTCATGACATTCAAAATGTTTTAGGGATGAGAAAATGATCAAAATGAATCCCTTGATTTTTTATGAAAGATCAAAATATTCTCCAACTATATTAAGGTACATTTTGGTCTTTTAACTCTTTAAAAATGAATCAAAATAGTCCCACAATGAGATTATTTTGGTTCATTTTTAAGCACTTGAGAGACCAAAATGATCATTTAATATAGTTGGAGACCATTTTGTCCTTCATAAAGAGTTAAGGGACCATTTTTATCATTTTCCTTTCCATTTTAGGGGCACTTCTTATCTTGATTTCTTCATGTTCCCTCAGTCAACTTGTTCAAACATCAAATTGTTGTATGTCGTTTCCCTCATGACTAGGCTCAGTGGAGAATGCCTTTCTCTTGTGGAAGTTAGCAGAGATGGTTACTAATTGTCTGACAGCTTCATCTAAATATGTGATGCTTCGAACTATCAGGAGAACTTGAGTTGAGGTGGCATTCAATGTGATATATGTTGGAGATTGATTACTTAGGGTGACGTGTCCGAACCATCTCTTAAAAGGAGTAGATTTTCTCATTGGGACATAAATCACGACAATATGAGGCTTGTTAGGAATGATTGAGAGAACAATAGGACTATCTATGGCAGAAAATCTGAGAAGCTTGTATAAGACTAGCTTTACAAAAAGCTATCATTGTTGGTACAGAGATGAATGAAGGTCGGTACAAAGATGGAGATAATTTATGTCCACTAGGCAGATTTTTAAATAAGTTTCAAGGACATGGAAGAAAGTTGTTAAGTCCTAAAAATTAAATATTTTGTTAACCTTAATTTGAAGGTGTCTTGTGTTCATTACATGCCAGATTTGAAAATGAGCGCCAATTAATATCGATATTTCCTGATTAATTTTCCAAATTGTGTTAACTTGCAATTATCTTGACTTACTAACTAGTACGTCTAATTGACTTAGCATATGGATATACTCTAGTTGATGCATGTAGATAAGCTCCCAACCAATTTCCCTAGCTTTAACCAATCGCCATATGAAGAAATTGAAACGTTTTGGGGATTTCCAATGATTAATATTGATGCGGACATCCGACGGTGGACGATATTCAAAGGAAGAGTCGAAGATCGATGGCCGAGATCACTCAGTTTTATTTTAGTTTATTAATTGTATTTTGATTTAATTTTATAATTTTCCTTTTTACCCTTTTTATTTAAGAGCCTTATCTTATTTAAGCCCAAGGGATAAATTTGTCTTTTAGTTTCTTTTGAGGCCTATATATAGAGGCCCCTTCTCTTGTATTAGGTATGATGAAATTATAATAAAAATTTGTTTTATGCACTTGTGTTCTTTTGGGAGGACGTTAGTGAGATTCCTATGAGAAGAAATCGGAGTTTTCACCAGCCGCAGGATGGGTCCGGGCTTGTGGCTTGAAGTCCCTTGGAGAAGGGTAACGTATCACCCGTCAGTCTTCGAAAGAGTTCAAGGCTTGCGGTTTTGTCTTCTTTTTTTATTTTGTATTATCCTCCTTATTTTCCTAACCGCCACTTCCCGTCTCACTTTCTCCTATTGGCCAAATCTCCACACAAACCCTAGGCCAAAAGACACCCAACCGCCGACCCAATCCCCTTCCCAAAGCCGCTGGCCATCATCCATCCCTTGGCTCCAAGATTCTAAATCTAGCATTCAAATCATTTCCTAAATTAGTTCCCTTTAATTTTAGAAACTATTTAAATTCATATTCAATTGAATTTGAATTTGAATTTTACTAAATGAGAAAAACTATTTTAGGGAAGTCCCTCAAATCATGCAATTTTGAATTTTAAATAGGAGTTGATTTAAATCCACTTTCCTATTTTAAGATTCTAAATATAGCCACCTTTAACCCTTATATCAATCGCCCATACTCATGCTACCCGTTGGCCCTACCCTTCTTCCTATTTCCTCTTTTCCTCAACTTTTCAAATTGATTATTAGACATTCCTTATTCGATGCATTTTAAGTTTGACAAGTTTTTAAATTCAAATTTAAATTAATTTGAATTTGAAATTCTTTCTTAAAATAGGATGAATTATATTAGGGGGCTTTCCTTAATTCTCCCAATTTGAATTCAATTAAAGATCTGTCATAATTCACCTTTTCTTATCTTAATAATTCAAGTTTGAAAATTCCTTAAGTCCACATTCATCGTATTTGGACACATTCATTGAATGCAGACAAATTCACTATATGTGGGCACATTCAACGTATGTGGACGCTTCCCTTTTTCTCCTCTTTTGGCTGACCCCCTCCGTTCTACATCAGTTATGATGGGAACATCAGAGCATGGACAGTGTATCAGAGGCGTGACCGTCGATCTACGGCCACGATCGAGGTGATGTAGTTTTGAGTCATTTCATGTATTTGTCTTTTATTTTGTTATTTGTTTTTTATTATTTATGTTATAGTTGTTTTCCCTTTTTTACCTCTTAAGGGAGGTTGTATGTAAGCCCTGAGGGCATTGTTGTCTTTCTTATTTTGAGTCTTATGTACGATGCTATTTATAGCCCCTATGTTCTCTTTGAAAGTTAATGATTAAATGATAAGAATTTTTTGTACTATTGCTTCAGTTATTGAGAGATCTTGAGAGTGCTTGGAGAGAGAGCAAGATCCCTAGGAAAGGAAAAACGGATCACCCATCAACCTTGGAGACAGTCGGGTTTGTGGTTTGTTTTATCGTTCTTTTCTTTCAATCTCTCTTCCTTCTAGCCGCCGGATCTCCTAGCCACCCCACCTTTCCATCGGCCAACGTCTCCCACCACCACTACCTCAAGCCACCAACCTCCTTCCCCCACCACAACCACCGGCTCGCTTACCCAAAGCCTCACCCCACCGCCGACCCTTCATCCAACCAAACCCAAGCCCAAGCCACCCCTTCCCCCTTAGCTTTTTCCCTCCGTCCTTGCTTACATTGATTTCTTTCCTAATTGGGTTGTTTAATTTAGGTAACTCATTAACTTATCAAATTCAAATTATTTGAATTTGAAAAGTTACCTAAAATATCACTCCTCTTTTAGAAAACTTTCCAAATCCTTGCTTATTGAATTAAAGTTAAATTAGGAAGAAGTATTTCATCCTAAATTTAAGTCCATGACTTAAGGAAGCATTAACAACTTCCTTAATTTCTCTTCCAAATCCATAGCTGCCGGCCCCCTTTAGGTTCTCCATTAATGCTTGCAATTACAACCTTCCTAATTGGGTTTAAATATTTGAGGTAACTCAATTAATTTACAAATTCAAAGTCATTTGAATTTGAAATTGTTACCTAAAATACCAATCCTAATTTAGGAAAGTTCCAAATTTCAGCCCTTTAGATTTTAAACTTATTTGGGAATTAATTAAGCATTTTCTAATTTAATAATCCCAATTAAAAAGGCTTAAATTTATTTTCCAAACCTCTCCCTCTCTTTCTACATGCCGCCGACCCCCCTTAATGGGTCCCCACCTCCTAATTAATTTCCAACTTAAAGCTGTTTCCCTTTGGAAAGATTTCAAATCCTCTTTCCCTCTCTCTTAGCAGCCCCCACCGTTACCTAAATACACCCAAATCCTTTCCAAACTAAAAGGATTCATTGGGGAAATAATTGTTTGAATTCCCTTCATCCCTCTAACCAAAAATCTGAACCTAATTCTTCTTCAAGCTTCTTCCTTCGGTTGGCCGGCCACTTCCCAACCTTACATCAATTTGAATTCTTGAGAGAAACTTTTCTCTCTCAAGGGGATTCTTCAAGGCAAGTCGAGGATCATTACCTTCAACACTTCAACGCGTGGGAGAAATTTCTTTCTCTCCAAGTAAACCTTCAAAGGAAGTTACGAAGAATGACCTCATCCTCTCAACGACTTGTTTCCGAATTTTGACAAAGGTGAACATTCTTCCCCTTTTCAATTAACTCTCTAATCCCCTCTCCTTATAGGTGATGACGATTCTCAAGGAGCCGAGCTTCATCTTTGTCTAAGCTAGTAAACATAGGGTTTTTCTTCGTTGTTGCCCGAAACCTAGTAATCATAGGATTGAATGAGCTTCATTTGTTTCTAATCTTATTGTTAGATTAGAGATTTTCATTGTAAGCTATTATATTTGCATGTTGTTGATTTTCTTTGTTATTTTGATAATTCAAAGTTCTTATTGTGCAACTTAGCCTAAACGGAAGTGACCGCTCTTACGTTTTATTTTGTCATTTTATTTGCTAGTAGTTCTAATCTTTATTATTCTAATCAATAAGTCGTGCAAGTTCTTATCAAATTACTTTAAACATTATAGTCATACATCCTCTGGTATCAGAGCATGGTTGCCCGGGATGCGAACTCGATGGAGTCGAGCTCTTTTCCAGCCCGGGAGAATTATGGGGACGTCAGAGTATGGACAGTGTATCAGAGGCGTGGCCGTCGATCTACGGCCACGATCAACGCAAAGTAGTTTTGTGTCATTTCATGTATTTGTCTTTTATTAAGTTATTTGTCTTTTATTATTTATGTTGTAGTTGTTTTCCCGTTTTTACCCCTTACTTAAGGGAGGTCGTATGTAAGCCCTAAGGGCATTGTTGTCTTTCTTTTTTTGAGTCTTATGTACGAGGCTATTTATAGCCCTTATGTTTATCTTTGAAAATTAATGATTGAATGATAAAAAATTTTTGTGCTATTACTTGAGTTCTTGAGAGATCTTGAGAGTGCTTTGAGAGAGCGAGATCCCTAGGAGAGGGAAAACGGATCACCCACCAATCTTGGAGACCGCTGGGTTCGTGGTTTGTTTTATCGTTCTTTTCTTTCAATCCCTCTTCCTCCTAGCCGCCGGATCTCCTAGCCACCCCACTTTGCCGCCGGCCAACGTCTCCCACCACCACCACCTCAAGCCACCACCCTCCTTCCCCCACTACAACCACCGGCTCGCTTACCTAAAGCCCCACCCCACCGTTGGCCCTTCATCCAACCGAACCCAAGCCCAAGCCGCCCCCTTCCCCCTTAGGGTTTTCCCTCCATCCTTGCTTACATTGATTCCTTTCCTAATTGGGTTGATTAATTTAGGTAAATCATTAACTTTTCAAATTCAAATTATTTGAATTTGAAAAGTTACCTAAAATATCACTCCTATTTTAGGAAACTTTTCAAATCCTTGCCTATTGAATTAAATTTAAATTAGGATGAAATATTTCATCCTAAATTTAAGTCCATGACTTAAGGAAGCATTAATAGCTTCCTTAATTTCTCTTTCAAATTTATAGCCGCCGGCCCCCTTTGGGTTCTTCATTAATGCTTGCAATTACAACCTTCCTAATTGGGTTTAAATGTTTGAGGTAACTCAATTAATTTACAAATTCAAAGTCATTTGAATTTGAAATTGTTACCTAAAATACCAATCCTAATTTAGAAAAGTTCCAAATTTTAGCCCTTTAGATTTTAAACTTATTTGGGAATTAATTAAGCCTTTACTAATTTAATAATCCCAATTAAGAAGGCTTGAATTTATTTCCCAAACCTCTCCCTCTCTTTCTACATGTCGCCGGCCCCCCTTAATTGGTCCCCACCTTCTAATTAACTAACTTAAAGCTCTTTCCCTTTGGAAAGATTTCAAATCCTCTTTCCCTCTCTCTTAGCCGCCCCCACCCTTACCTAAATACACCCAAATCCTTTTTAAACTAAAAGGATTCATTGGGGGAAATAATTGTTTGAATTCCCTCCATCCCATTAACCAAAAATCTGAACCTAATTCTTCTTCAAGCTTCTTCCTTCGTTTGGCCACTTCCCTACCTTCCATCTATTTGAATTCTTGAGAGAAACTTCTCTCTCTCAAGGGGATTCTTCAAGGAAAGTCGAGGATCATTACCTTCATAACTTCAACGCGTGGGAGAAATTTTTTTCTCTCCAAGTAAACCTTCAAAGGAAGCTACAAAGAATGACCTCATCCTCTCAACGACTTGTTTCCGGATTTTGACAAAGGTGAATATTCGTCCCCTTTTCAATTAACTCTCTAATCCCCTCTCCTTGTAGGTGATGACGATTCTCAAGGAGTCGAGCTTCACCTTTGCCTAAGTTAGTAAACGTAGGGTTTTTCTTCGTTGTTGCCCAAAACCTAGTAAACGTAGGATTGAGTGCACTTCATTTGTTTCTAATATTATTGTTAGATTAGGGATTTTCGTTGAAAGCTATTATATTTGCACGTCGTTGATTTTCTTTGTTATTTTGATAATTCAAAGTTCTTATTGTGCAATTTAGCCTAAACGGAAGTGACCGCTCTTACGTTTTATTTTGTCGTTTTATTTGCTTGTAGTTCTAATTTTTATTATTCTAATCAATAAGTCGTGCAAGTTCTTTTCAAATTACTTTAAGCATTGTAGTCCTACATCAAATATTCTCCTTGAAAACCACTAAATTCTCATCAAAGAAACATTCATTGAACAAATCAAATTCTTAATAATATAGAATGACTTTTTAAACATAGTAGAATGGTTCGTTCATCATTGGATTCCAGGATATTAGAAGGCTTTCCAATTGCCCGTCCAATGAATTAAGATTATGAAGTGGCATGCTGTCCATTGAGCTCGCCTGATGAATGGATACCAATTCTATTTATACCCCCTAGTTCAGCTAGATATGGTTGTTCTTGGCTTACTTCTTCAACTGCAACGAAGGAGAGAATGCTCTTTTCTTGTATGAAGTTCATTGAAGCAAGATAAATTATTCTCTCATTTTCTTGAGATGCATCTTCATTTGATACTGAATGCATTACTCTCTTTATATATATATATATATATATAAAATTTACTTTTCTTATTTATTCTACATCATTGTGATTGCATCTTGTATATTCTATCTGTATACAAAGTAAATGTTTTGTCTAGTAATTTAATGTCCTGAACTCTTCTTGGACTGGAAACAGTTGCCACTTTACTCAATGGTTTGGGCTCATGTTTCTTAAGGTCTTATAAAAGAGTTGAATTACCTATTTTGCCCTAGAATTTGCATGCATAAAGATGGATATGCTACAACTACTGGTTAAACAGGAATGGCTAAAGATTATTTTTACAATCCATGTTTTTGATTCATAAATTTTTCTCTTATAAATAACCACAGGTTACATTTTTGGCCTGATAATTGATGTTCCTTGAGGTAAGGAAAATGTTCCTTAGCTTTGAGATTATTGGTGGAACTATTTTAGTTTTTTGTACCCTTGTTTTTATTATCCTCCTACCCTAGTGCTTTTTGAAAACTTTTAATTGGTTGACTCAAACTAGATTGTATTTTTTTGTAGGTTAACATCAATGATTCACTTTCCGTATCTTTGTTGTCATCAGAATTAGCAATTCCAGGAATTTTCCTGGTACATGACTTCATTACTTCTGAGGAAGAGCAGGTTTCAGCCGCTTCTTTCCAAAGAAAGTATTTCATTTTGATTATAGTTTTTTTCTATGAGCGTGCAACTTGCATCGTATAGTGGTTCAGTGGAAACCTTCAAAAGTTTTACATGTTATGGTTTCTGTTATTACCAGGAACTCCTTGCTGCAGTTGATAGTAAACCATGGAATAATCTTTCAAAAAGAAGAGTCCAGCACTATGGTTATGAGTTCCTCTATCAAGTATGTTGTTTGCTTCTTTGTGAAATTGCACAGGAATCCATATGAGTTCCTCCAATAAGTATGTTTTAGTATTATGCTTAAATGTTTTTCTTTGTGGTAGACAACAAACCATCGACTGGCGATTCATGTAATTGTAACATAATCTTGAACGGGTGGTCCATTTGTGGATTACTCATTATATTTGACCTATATAATGTTAAAGAAGGTCTCGGGATGGCTTCTTTGAACCATGAGCCTAATTTCAAGTGGAAGATGCTCAAGAGGTATAGCTATAGCGTCGAGGAAGGTCTTTGAAAGTCACCTGAGAGACGAATAATTTTGAAGTTGAGATGAACTTTGACCACATAGTGATGATTACAACATAGCTCTCTCTAGTTCATAGTTTTAGTGTTGAATGTGTCACCTCCTTGCAACTTCCCCAAAAATGATTTATGATTAACTGTATCAATTATGGCACTAAATTAAACATTATTCCATCATAAATGCCAACCACTTATGTGACCAGCATTCTTTATCCGTATAAAGGAATGTTGTAGGAAGGAAAAGAGTTCGATTATTTATCTTTTACCAAGTCACATCTTGTAGAAAGAATCCATCTTATAAATTCTTGGGAAAATCGGCTATCCCAGAATAGTGAGAGTGAGACTTTATTGCTAAAGAATTAGGGAGATGATATTCAAGGAAGTATTGTCTTTTTTTTCCCTAGTTCTCTTGTTAATAAAACTCTAGATTATTAGCCTCACATCATTGATACTTGATCGACATGCCTGTCAGATCTCCTTCCAGTGCCTTTTTGGCATTAATCGATCAGATTTTTGCCGTCAGAGTGCTAGATTCAATGAGGACCTGTATGGTGTTAATAAAAATTGTTTGCAAGAAGACATGAGAACATTTCTAATCTTACATACTTCAAGAAGAAGACAAAGGGAAGTAGATATATCAACATCACAAGGAGAAACCTTTAGTGACTTAGCCAACTAAGGCACTCCTTCATCAGCAGATGATTTTGATGATGGAAAATGTTGAGCAAGAAGATTCTGACAGGTGCTCTAGAACCAAAAGAATGTCGATTTTAGGTTAATTTATCATCATTATGATGATGAGCAGCCAGTGAAAGTTTTAGTAAGTGAGAAGATTACTAAGAAGATGAGGGTGTTGATCTCTACCTATGATGGCTCTATTGATGCTGAGAAGTTGAATGCTTTAGTGGATCGGCTTGAAGTCTATTTACTCTTTATTATCATTCTTCCTAAGAGAAGGTTTATTTCGCCTGACTGAAACTCACCAAGCATTTTTGACTTGGTGAAACCCTCATCGTCATCTTGTGTGACGAAGCAACATTTGGGGCTAGTTAAAAAAAATGCTCTGACAAGAATTCCATCCTATGAGATATGAAGAAGAAAGATGGAGGCAGTGAGATGGGGGACTTTATTGATTAGAATAATCCTTGCAGGAATACATAATAAAGTTTAGAAGATAAACTTGGATGATTGATGTGCATTGGGAGACATGTTTATACTAACAAAATGCTCTTTAGTGCTCCATTACAATATACTGGCAAAATGCACTGTACTTCTCCACTACAACATTTCCAATAAACTATTAAGCATGTTTGTTATGGCGATTGAGAGAAAGAATAAGAACAAGAGTGACAAGCCTTTTGTTGAGAGGAAAGGAGGAGAAAGGGAATTCCAAGAAAAAGAAATAAAGGGGAATCAAAGTGATGAGGGCATCGGATTCCGACATGTGTACCATCGCCGGAGACGTCGATCGATGGCCTTGATTCAGAGTCTTTATTTTTGATGTCTTATTGTATTCATGTCATTTATATTTTGTTTTTTCCGTTTGTACCCCTATGAGGGAAGTAGTGTTTGTTTTTGCCCAAGGGCATTGTAGTCTTTTATTTTTCGTATGATGTGAAGCCTATATAAAGGCTAGATTTTGTATTTTGATGATTGCTTGATGAAATAAAATTTCTTTTCCATATTCTCTTTGTGAGTGCAACTAAGATCTCTTGGTGAGTTCTTCGAGATCTCTTGGTGAGTTCTCTAGGTAATCGTTATCCTTAGTTCCCATCTCCCTCTCCGTTTCCTTTCACAAAATTCTACACTCAAGCCCCAAAGAAACCTTCAGTTTTTCTTCACCCAGACAGCAAACCCCAGCAGCCTCTCCCGCCCTTGCAAGGAGGATTCCGCTGGCCACAGCTCCACCCGTCCCTAGCCCATCTCACGCCGCGCCCAGGCCTTCCATCCGCCGTTCAGCATTCAGCCCCTCCACCCGTGGATCCATCCCGCCAGCATGAGGAGTTTTGGGATTTGAATTTCAAATCCCTCATGAGCCTTGAGTGCTTTCCTTATTTGCTCCCTTAAATCTAGTCAATGGATTTAATGGAATTTTAATTCCAGTAAACGGTTGTCTAGATCCTCTTCAATTTAAAAGGAAAGTTTCCTTTTATTCTCTCCTCTGAAATCTGTTTTAATTACAGATTTTATTTGCAAAATCTGCTATTAAAATTTGGTCCCCACCTATTAACAAAATCTGCCCTCTCTCTCCTCCATACATGGCTGGCCATATACCTCTTTTTAATCCTCTTTAATTTTCTTAATTCCCCATTAACCTTCCCCCTCCCCTTAATTCCCCAAATTCAAATTCTGAAATTGCAATTAAGAGTCCGCCAATTTCGGAAATCTTAATTAAATTTCAGATTTTATTTTCTTTTCCCCTCAAAGCTCCACCCGCCCAATCCTTTTCTCCAACCCGTGACCGGCCCCCTCTTCCCCTCCTTGGCTCACGGCTTGTCTCCTTGCCGCACCCCTTCGGATTTCGATATTCACCACCACCATGCATGGACGAGCCCGAATGGAATTTCGGATTTGAATACGACGACCACGGACGAGTGGACATCCTCCGATCTCCATTCTTTGACGTCAGATTCGACTTCGACGACACCGTCGAGGAGTACTTGGCTCGGATCGTACCCACTCTCATAGAGACCGTCGACGATCACTTTTCAATTTACACTTGGACCATTAAAGGACGTCGCATTGCAACACCTCCACGAACCGCGCCAACCTCTTCCTCCCTACGGATCTATGGCACCTTCGCCCTAGGAGTGATCGCATCCATCGTGTGGTTCTTCTTCTCCCAACAAGCTTAAGAGTAGGTAAATGAGAGCGGCCTCAAGGTGAGACAATCGCTTTGTTAACCTTGGGATTCTAGTTGATGTAATAATTTGCATTGCTATATTGAAGTCGTTATTTTATTGAGCTTGCAACTTTGCTGAATTTTCATGCCTAAAACGTGGTTAACTTCTAAGATTTTCATTGAATCGTCAATTTAGTAAAGCTAGAGGATGTATGATCTTTACCTTAAAGAACTTCTATTAATTTCATAAGATTTGATTCCTGGATTCACATCATTTTTGGTATCAAAGCATGGCTAGCATGCTTTGCTCATGTTAGATGCATCCTAGGAAGTCCGTTTTAGATTGCCATTATTTGTTTACATGCATAACATTGCCAAAACATTTTATTTACTGCTTTCGTTTGCTGTCCAGTAAATTCCAGCATCATATTTTCATAGTTAACTTGCATGTTTAGGTTACCCAAGTGTTAGTTTGGTCACTTACCACCCACCGCCTCACCTAAGTCACTTACCGCACTTATAATCCCTGCTGTCCAGAGTTTTCCTGCACTGTTAGTGGCTGTTTAGGTGACCCTAAGCCTTTAACCTGCTGCTGTCCACTCACCCAACACCACCCAAACACTTAGACAACTTAGGCTTGTGTTGTAGGTTGCTGCCATTAACATTCCAGCGGCTGTTTGGTGGCTGTAAGGGCTGTTTCCAGCAGCTATACATTGCTGTCCCCCATCCCAAACCTACCCTTTTCAACCCTCAGCTAATCCCATGGATCCGCAACACCTCCAAGCCACCCTAGACCTCATCTTGGGCCAATTAGGGACCGTTACTCAACAAATTCGCAACACCCAAACCGATCTAGCTGACTTTAGGCGCCACATGAGTGACCGACTAGATAACATTGAGCGTAACGGGAATCCTGCAATTTATACGCCTTCAAGACCTCACTCACCTTATTGTGAAGACAACCGACCCGATCATGAACCCCATCGAGATCCCGGACGTTTTCCCAACCATTACCAACGCAACCCTAGGCCACCTCAAGAGCCTATAAGGGAAGACAACATTTGGAGAGACAACGACACCCAATTACTAAAGAACATTAGGATCGACGCTCCGATCTATGACGGAACCCTTGACCCCCAAGTTTTCCTCGATTGGCTAAAATCAATGGATAGTTATTTCAAGTGGTACAATATCTCTGAAGCTAGGAAAGTTAGGTTTGCTGAAATGAAGCTCATTGGTCGAGCCAACCTGTATTGGACCAACTTAGAGAATATGCGCGAGGCTCGAGGCGAACACCCGATCACGGACTGGAGGACGATGAAACAGGAACTTAAGAGAAAGTATCTCCCTCCTTCGTACTACCCGAAGCTCCTTGATAAATGGAATAGATTAACGCAGGGGAGCAAGCCCGTTAAAGATTATATCTCGGCCTTTGATGACTTCCTGATCCGTTGCAATGGCGAAGAGTCCGCCACCCCAACTCAAATCCTTTCTATGTTTAGAGCTGGCCTTAGGGAAGACCTGCGTACGGAACTCTTTGCTCGAGGTGTAGACTCTTTAGAGGCAGCCTGTAGCCTAGTTCTCGACCTCGAAGATTCTAGAACCCACTCCCAGACTAGGCACTTCGACTCCCGCTCGAACTCGTATAGAACCTCGTCTGGACAAGCTCAAACCCGACCCTCGGGATCAACTGCAAACCGAACCCCTGCTAGTTCGGCCCCACCTCGTACGGACCTCAAAGGTAAAGCTCCCGAACGTGACGCTCCCAAGCCCAACTCTGGAACCAAGTGCTATAGGTGTCAAGGGTACGGACACATTGCTTCGCAATGTTCTAGCCCTTACAAAGTCACCATAATTGAAGAGGCGGACGAAGAGGAAGAAGAACCTGAGACTGATTTGATTCACCAAGTGGATGAGGAAGAAGACTCTTTTACTGAAGAAGAACCTGTTACCTTGCAAGTTGTTAGGTGTGCTTTAGCCCAACCTAAGCTAAGTGATGATTGGCGTAGAACCTCAATTTTTCATACCTTCATTAAGATCGGAGAAAAGAGCTGCAAAGTTATCATAGATAGTGGAAGTTGTATCAACGCCGTCTCGTCAGCCATGGTCTCCAAGCTCAATCTTAAGGTGACCCCGCACCCAAATCCGTATAAGGTTTCTTGGATCAATTCGACTACCATAGAAATTAAGGATCGAAGCCTTATTCCGATAGAATTTGTGGGATATCAAGACAAGATTTGGTGCGATGTTCTAACCATGGATGTAGGTCAAATTATCCTTGGTCGTCCTTGGTTATTTGACAACGATGTCCATATTTATGGGAGGACGAACACCTGCGTGTTCGAACATAATGGAAAGAAGATCAAGTTAATGCCCTCTCAACCTAAACCTCCCAAAGCTGAAGCTAAGCCTGTCTCAACCAAGCACAGTAAAGGCCTCCACTTACTGACTGCGAAGGAGGTGGAAACTGAGATCACCCAAGGAGCACCCATGTATGCCTTAGTAGCTAGAGAGGTAGACGAGGATCAGAAAGAACCAATCCCCGATGCCGTTAAACCTCTTCTGAAGAACTTTGCAGATGTTTTCCCAGATGATTTGCCTAACCAGCTGCCACCCCTGAGGGACATACAACACGCAATAGACTTGGTGCCAGGAGCATCCCTACCCAACCTTCCTCACTACCGTATGAACCCGACTGAACACTCTGAGCTTAAGAAACAAGTCGATGAACTCCTTCAACGAGGATTCATTAAGGAGAGCCTTAGTCCTTGCGCTGTTCATGCTCTTTTAACTCCAAAAAAGGACGGCTCATGGCGAATGTGTGTTGATAGCCGTGCTATCAACAAGATTACTGTCAAGTATAGATTTCCCATTCCTCGGCTAGATGACATGTTGGACATGATGACGGGAGCCACTCTCTTCTCTAAGATAGATCTTAAGAGTGGGTATCATCAAATTAGGATCCGTCCCGGGGATGAATGGAAGACGGCATTCAAAACTAAAGATGGACTTTATGAATGGACTGTTATGCCGTTTGGACTGAGCAACGCCCCCAGTACCTTTATGAGAGTTATGACTCAAGTTCTGAGGCCCTTCTTAGGAAAGTTCGTAGTAGTATATTTTGATGACATATTAATCTACAGCACTTCGGAGGATCAACATCTCAATCATATAAATCAAGTCTGTGAAGTGTTGAGGAAAGAACAACTGTTCGCCAATCCTGCTAAGTGTAAATTCCTCACCGATCGTGTGACCTTTCTTGGATTCATTATTTCAACTCAAGGGATATCTGCAGATCCCGAGAAGGTGCGAGCTATAAATGAGTGGCCAGAACCTAAGAATATCCGGGATGTCAGGAGTTTTCATGGATTGGCTACTTTCTATCGGAGGTTTATTCGGAGTTTCAGCACCATTGTAGCCCCCATAACTGATTGTCTCAAGAAAGGGGAATTTCATTGGATGACTGCCGCTACCAAAGCGTTTGAGGATATTAAGAGAAGAATGGTAGAAGCTCCTGTTATGCGTCTCCCAGATTTTTCTAAGGTGTTCGAGGTAACCTGTGACGCGTCAGGAATCGGTATAGGAGGAGTCTTGTCACAAGAAGGACACCCCGTGGCCTACTTTAGCGAGAAACTTAATGACATACGACAAAGGTACTCCACCTACAACAAAGAGTTTTGTACTATCATTCAGTCCCTTAGGTATTGGAGACACTACTTACTACCTCAGGAGTTCGTGATTTTTTCAGACCATGAGGCGTTGAGATACATCAACTCCCAAAAGAAGTTAAATGCCCGTCATGGTCGTTGGGTTGAGTTCTTACAGGAATATTCATACACTATTAGACATAAAGCTGGAACTGAGAATAAAGCGGCCGATGCTTTAAGCCGTAGGATAATGGTCACAAGAGAAATGAGAACAGAAGTTGTTGGATTTGAACGCATCAAGGACGACTACCAGGAGTGTACTGACTTTAAAGATATATATGCGTTTCTTGTGGCAGGGGATAAGCCCTCCGTAGATGATTTCTTGCTTGAGGATGGTTACTTATTCAAGTCTCAGAAGTTGTGTATCCCCAACACCTCTCTCCGTGAATTTCTTGTGTGGGAGCTACACGCAGGAGGCTTAGCCGGACATTTTGGACAAGCCAAGACTATCGCTGCCGTCGAGTGTAGGTTCTTTTGGCCCAGCCTTAAGCGCGATGTCACTAGGCTAATCAAACGTTGCCATACCTGCCAATTAGCTAAACAGAGAAAACAAAACACAGGCCTCTACATGCCACTCCCTGTCCCCAACTGCCCTTGGCAAGACGTTAGTATGGATTTTGTCCTAGGTCTACCCAAAACCTTTAAGAAGCACGATTCCATCTGTGTCGTAGTTGATCGTTTCTCTAAAATGGCCCACTTCCTCCCTTGCGCCAAAACTTTTGACGCCTCTAGGATTGCCAAACTATACTTTGATGAGATTGTCCGACTCCATGGACTCCCTAAGACAATTGTGTCGGATCGAGATGTAAAATTTACAAGCTATTTCTGGAAGACTCTTTGGATTAAAATGGGGACCAAGCTAAAATTCTCCACCGCCTTTCACCCCCAGACTGACGGCCAAACAGAAGTTGTTAATAGGAGCCTCGGGAACCTTTTAAGAACTTTAGTTGGAGACAACCTTAGGGATTGGGATTCCAAGCTACCCATTGCCGAATTTTCCTACAACAATTCCGTCAATCGAACCACCGGTATGAGCCCCGCTGAGATTGTTTATGGGTACCAACCTAGGCAGCCAATAGATTTACTCCCCATAAGTCCTAGGCTTAGAGTGTCAGAGTCTGCATCTGCATTTGCATCTCATATCCAGGAATTGCATCAAGAAATTAATAAAAGAATCTTGCAAAGTAACGAGAAGTACAAACTTAATGCTGATCTTAAGAGACGCTTCAAGGAGTTCAAAGTTGGAGACTATGTCATGGTTCGGATTCGTCCGGAGCGGTTCCCTCCAGGGGCTGTTAAGAAACTTCATGCTAAGAGTGCAGGGCCCTTTAAAATAACTTCAAAAATAAACAGTAATTCCTATGCCTTGGACCTTCCCGAAGGTTTCAACATGAATCCCACGTTTAACATAGAGGATCTAGTAGCCTTTGATGGACCTGATTTTAACCCTGAAAATCCACTACATCTGGAGCCTTGTGAGTCCATACCTTGTGAGATCCCCAGCCTCCCCCCACTCCCCAAAATTCCCCCATTACCTAATGCGGAGAAGATTGAAACCATACTCAGTGATGAGATCATTTCCACCAGGAACGGCGGTCGCCAAAGATACTTAGTGCGTTGGAGAGGAAAGCCGGAGACGGAGGATACGTGGCTAGATCGTGAGGAGTTACAGAGACTGGATCCCGACATCTTGGAGCTGTACGAGAGTTCTCAGGACCCTCGCTCGACAGGGTCGAGCTTCCTCCCACCCGGGGAGAATGATGAGGGCATCAGATTCCGACATGTGTACCATCGCCGGAGACGTCGATCGATGGCCTTGATTCAGAGTCTTTATTTTTGATGTCTTATTGTATTCATGTCATTTATATTTTGTTTTTTCCGTTTGTACCCCTATGAGGGAAGTAGTGTTTGTTTTTGCCCAAGGGCATTGTAGTCTTTTATTTTCCGTATGATGTGAAGCCTATATAAAGGCTATATTTTGTATTTTGATGATTGCTTGATGAAATAAAATTTCTTTTCCATGTTCTCTTTGTGAGTGCAACTAAGATCTCTTGGTGAGTTCTTCGAGATCTCTTGGTGAGTTCTCTAGGTAATCGTTATCCTTAGTTCCCATCTCCCTCTCCGTTTCCTTTCACAAAATTCTACACTCAAGCCCCAAAGAAACCTTCAGTTTTTCTTCACCCAGACAGCAAACCCCAGCAGCCTCTCCCGCCCTTGCAAGGAGGATTCCGCTGGCCACAGCTCCACCCGTCCCTAGCCCATCTCACGCCGTGCCCAGGCCTTCCATCAGCCGTTCAGCATTCAGCCCCTCCACCCGTGGATCCATCCCGCCAGCATGAGGAGTTTTGGGATTTGAATTTCAAATCCCTCATGAGCCTTGAGTGCTTTCCTTATTTGCTCCCTTAAATCTAGTCAATGGATTTAATGGAATTTTAATTCCAGTAAACGGTTGTCTAGATCCTCTTCAATTTAAAAGGAAAGTTTCCTTTTATTCTCTCCTCTGAAATCTGTTTTAATTACAGATTTTATTTGCAAAATCTGCTATTAAAATTTGGTCCCCACCTATTAACAAAATCTGCCCTCTCTCTCCTCCATACATGGCCGGCCATATACCTCCTTTTAATCCTCTTTAATTTTCTTAATTCCCCATTAACCTTCCCCCTCCCCTTAATTCCCCAAATTCAAATTCTGAAATTGCAATTAAGAGTCCGCCAATTTCGGAAATCTTAATTAAATTTCAGATTTTATTTTCTTTTCCCCTCAAAGCTCCACCCGCCCAATCCTTTTCTCCAACCCGTGACCGGCCCCCTCTTCCCCTCCTTGGCTCACGGCTTGTCTCCTTGCCGCACCCCTTCGGATTTCGATATTCACCACCACCATGCATGGACGAGCCCGAATGGAATTTCGGATTTGAATACGACGACCACGGACGAGTGGACATCCTCCGATCTCCATTCTTTGACGTCGGATTCGACTTCAACGACACCGTCGAGGAGTACTTGGCTCGGATCGTACCCACTCTCATAGAGACCGTCGACGATCACTTTTCAATTTACACTTGGACCATTAAAGGACGTCGCATTGCAACACCTCCACGAACCGCGCCAGCCTCTTCCTCCCTACGGATCTATGGCACCTTCGCCCTAGGAGTGATCGCATCCATCGTGTGGTTCTTCTTCTCCCAACAAGCTTAAGAGTAGGTAAATGAGAGCGGCCTCAAGGTGAGACAATCGCTTTGTTAACCTTGGGATTCTAGTTGATGTAATCATTTGCATTGCTATATTGAAGTCGTTATTTTATTGAGCTTGCAACTTTGCTGAATTTTCATGCCTAAAACGTGGTTAACTTCTAAGATTTTCATTGAATCGTCAATTTAGTAAAGCTAGAGGATGTATGATCTTTACCTTAAAGAACTTCTATTAATTTCATAAGATTTGATTCCTGGATTCACATCACAAAGGGTCCTAACAAAAGTTGTTCAACTTCTTTTTCTTAAAGAAACAACCTGTACTATAATCACTTCTCGATCATAATATATGATAATGGTAAATGTTAGGAATTTTATTCAGAACCTTTCTAGGAGAAACTCAAAATAGATGTTTGTCGACCTCCGTATATATGTTACGATCAATCGTGTGCATCGAGGAAGGCGATTAATAGACACGTCGCTCATAACGAACATCGAAGCGCCTTGATTATGTATGAAACCCCTTGAATTTCATCCTTTTGCGAAGCCGATCGCATTGATGCATTTAAGATATTGAATAAACCAAAGGAGCACTCACTTGTGCATGATGAATGAGGAGGATCAACGAAAAACGATGGTTGGCGAGCTGACGTCGCTCATTATGTTGCTTGGGTCGTCACATGATTTCAAATTCAAAATTTTACCCGCAAGCGAGGTGATGGCATGTAAACTGAGGAACATGGAAAACGAGGAATTATGCACGAATTAATTTATATCTTAAATGATTTTTACTTAAAAAATTACATATAGTATTTAAATACAAAATGTTAAAATAATAATAAAAAATCTATATCCTAACTAATTTTGCATCTTATCTTCTGCCCATACCCAAATCTTTGCCCTTATGTCCACCAGCCCTAACTTCTCCCTTGTCTTCTACCTGTTGTGAAAACACCCCAACACAAGCTCTCCACTCCACAGGGGCGGAACTAGCCTTCCATTTTAGAGGGGGGGGGGGGGAGTTTTATATAAATAGACAAAAAAAGACATAATTCAAAGCAAAATATTGTATTGCATTATAACAGATAAACTGAAAATTATTACAAGCTTATTAATTTATTTTACATTCATCACTCATCCTATTATGCAATCGATGTTTGGTAATCCGCATTGCAGAAAAGGCTCTTTCCACTATATCAGTAACAACTGATAAAATTAATGATAAAGTAATAATTTTGTAAACTATGAAATACACACGATCCTTCTTGACTTTAACAATTTGTTTTGCAAGATCAACAATACTATTTAGAGAGGAGAACTCATTATCAATGCACATATCAATGATGTAAGTTGACAATTGACTTTTAAGAGCCACAATGTCAACAATAGAAAAATCACTTAGATATAGTTGTACTAGTTGTATGAATTTTCTCTCATCATAAGCATTGAAGAAATTAGTTGGATTTAAACATGACATACAAATAAACAACTCAGTACTAGATTCAAAAAAATGATTATTTAGCTCTTGAAGTTGCATGTTAACCAAAGTATAGAATAACTCAACACGATAATGATGCATGTTTGATATTTCTTCACCTCTTCGTATTGATCGACGATGAATTTTGTATGTATCATTCATATTTGAAACTTTAACTTCAAAAACACTACAAAAATGTGACACTTTCTCTAGTAAAGTAGTCCTTCCATTTTCCCTTAGAATATGTAGTCATTGCTTAAATATTTTCACCAATTTCATTGCATTTTTATGTCTTGATCTTTCCTTTGTAATGATTGTGATAACTCATGTGTTATCCCCAGAATAGCAATCATCAAATGCATTGTGAAAATAAATTCAAAGGATTCCATTATATCAATCAGAACATGATGTAGGCAAGGGGGGGGGAGTCAAACCAAATCCTAAATTTTGGTTTTGACCTCTTTTGGACTTGCTAGCTCTTTAATATTTTGAGCTAAAATTTAGATCATTATGAGCTATTTTTTTAGTTCATTTATTGAAGAATTATTAGATTCATTCCCCTTTTTTATTTGTCCCTTTGATTTCTTCTTGTGTCTCTTTGGTTTCTCAACTAGAGTCTCTTCTCCTCCCCTTTGTCTATTCGTTTCTTGTGCTAGGGTGGCTTCCCATGCTTTGTCTCTTGGGTTTCCGTGGTTGGCTGATGTTTTTCCGTGCTCTGTCCATTGGTTTCCCGTGTTTGGCTGTTGGTTTCCTGTGCTGGGAAGAATTCCGTGCCTTTGCCCCCTTGGTTTCCGTGGTTGGCTGCTGGTTTCCTGTGCTGGGAGGTGTTCCCTAGCCTTTACCCCTTTGGTTCCGTGGATTTTTGCTTGGTTCCCATGACTGGCTGTTGATTTTCCTATGCTGGGAGAAATTCCGTGCCTTTGCCTCCTCGGTTCTGTGCTGGCTGTTCGGTTTTGCAGTTTCTTGCTAGGAACCGTGGGATCCTTCTCTGTTTTGGCTGTGCTGTTTGGGAATAAAAAAAAGAGGACTGTTGGCCTTTCATTTCCCTCATTTAATTAAGTATTTGATGAGTTTTAGTGGCTGTTTGTATTCTCTCTTTTTGATGCGGACATCCAACCGTCCATGGCTATCCGAGGAGCTGAAGATCAACAGCTGCCATCGTCCCACGTTATCTTATATTTTATTTGTAATTTTTAAATTTTTATTATGAATTTTCCGTTTTTACCCTCACTTAAGAGGGTCGTCCTATGTAAGCCTTAGGGGCATATGTGTCTTGTTTTAGTTTCTTAGGCCTATATATAGAGGCCCTTTCTTATGTAATGAGATGATGAATTGTTAATGAAAATTTGCTTTTTGCGTTCTCTTTGTGAGTTCCATCTTATAGATCTCTTAGTGAGTTCTTTTTCTTTTGAGATCTCTTAGTGAGTTCTCTACTTTGTGTTTTCTTTGTGAGTGCATCCCTCTCCCAGATCTCTTAGTGAGTTTTGGGAAGAGCTAGATCTCTTTGTGAGTTCTAGACCTTCCTCCAATTTTCTTTGCAATCAATTAGTGTGAGAATTCAAGGAGAATCCGTCCGAATTGCATTCTTCCTTGAACTCCATCCCTTCACCCGTTTCCACCCCTCCTCTAGCCCGCTCAGGCCGCCGACCTCCAGGCCACTGCCTCCCGCCGGCCATCCACCTTCCACACCATGGCCGCCTCTTTCCTCCCTCCTCTACCCGCCGGCTTCCCTCTCCTTGAATTTCAAAATTTGAAATTCAAATGTTTTATGGGCCATTAATTGTTTCCTAAAGTAGCTCCTTAATTTACGCCATCAATTTAATTGATTTTAATTTCAAATTTGAAATTCAAATTGCTTAAATTGATTGCCCTCCTAAATGGAAGTTTTCTTTCCTTAAGAAAACTGAAAATTTATTTCAGATATTTGTAAAATCTGAAATTAAATTGGTGGTCCCCACTTATTCCAAAACTCACCCCTCTCTCCTCCTTATGTGGCCGGCCCCCTCATTGGGCATAATCTCTCTCCTATCTCATTAATAGGCCCTCATTAAGCCTCCATAATTACCTCCCACAATTCCCTCTCATCCAATTTAATTCTCCCCATTAAATTTGAGTTTAAATTCAAGTTCATCCCGCCAATTCCACTTAATCTGAAATTTAATTTCAGATTTCCATTCTGTCTCCCCAAATTGATTTGGGATTTAATTAATCTTGCCACCTAGGCAATTAAATGGCATTTACGTTTCACATCACTTTTGGTCTACATATAGACGATGTTTTTAGATGTTTTAAGAAGGTGATGATTATGATTTTTGGATAGAACCTGTGGGTTTCTTCGTGGAAAAGCTTGCGAGCTTGTTCCATTCTCCTTCTCCTCTAGGAAAACTTGCGAGCTTCTCCTCTTTCTTCTCGGGCTTTTAACCTCTTTCTTCTCTACGCAAGTGACCACCCTACCTGTATCCTTCTTCTCAACATTTGGCAAGCAGTTTTAGGAATGTTGTTGTGTTCTTATGTTATTGTTTGTAAGCGTCAAAGTTTGTAAGTCATTTTATTTTTTAAAGTGGAGTTTAATTTGTTTTGAAAGTCATAAATTGTCTAATTTGTCGAGTTTTTGTGAGTTCATGTAAGTTTTTATTATATAGAAAGAGTTTTCTTTTTGTGATAAAAAATTTGGGGCCCTTCCCAAATTATTGATTACATCAATTTGGTATCAGAGCAAGTTAGAAAGTCCTAGGTTTTCGAGTCGGTTTGTCAAGTAAATCTTGGTGAGTCATAGCAATTGTTGTGTGTGAGTCTAGGTTTCTTTAGGTTGAGTCGTTCTTTCTTTGTGAGTCTTGTCTTGTTAAGTCTTTTTAGAAAAATGGAAAAAGACAAAATAATGATCTAGTGGAAGAAAGCAAGCCTAAAGATTGTGAAGACTCAATACCAATGGATAGATGGATTCCATCAGATTCAACAAATCCCCTGCAATATGAATTATACAAACTACAGTCATGGATGCATTTGTGTACGAAGCGGTACATGAAAAAGAAACAACTCTTACAAGATCAATTTATGCAAGAACGAGAAAAAATTCTAAAAAGGTATGAAGAAAAAATTAAAGAACTGGATGCACCGTCTTCACCTCCTCGGAAGAAAGCAAAAGGCAACTCATCAGGAGATGAGTTTTTCAAGTAGGGGAGTTTGATGTAGGCAGGGGGGGGGGGGGTTCAAACCAAATCCTAAATTTTGATTTTGACCTCTTTTGGACTTGCTAGCTCATTAATATTTTGAGCTAAAATTTAGCTCATTATGAGCTTTTTTTTTTAATTCATTTATTGAAGAATTATTAGATTCATTCCCCTTTTTTATTTGTCCCTTTGATTTCTTCTTGTGTCTCTTTGGTTTCTCCACTAGAGTCTCTTCTCCTCCCCTTTGCTAGGGTGGTTTCCCGTGCTTTGTCTCTTGGGTTTCCGTGGTTGGCTGATGTTTTTCCGTGCTCTGTCCATAGGGTTCCCGTGTTTGGCTGTTGGTTTCCTGTGCTGGGAAGAATTCCGTGCCTTTGCCCCCTTGGTTTCTGTGGTTGGCTGCTGGTTTCTTGTGCTGGCATGTGTTCCCGTGCCTTTGCCCCTTTGGTTCCGTGGATTGCTGCTTGGTTTCGTGGATTTCTGCCTGGTTCCTGTGATTGGCTGTTGATTTCCTTGTGCTGGGAGAAATTTCGTGCCTTTGTGATGTGAAACCAAGAATTGAGTCTTAGAAATTTAAGAAAAGTTCGTTAAAATAATGATAGTACAATCTTGATGCTTCTCACAATTGATATTTCAAAAAGATCTTAGATTTCAACCAAGTCTAGGCAAGTTGTTACAACTAAATTAGCAAGATCGATAAAATAACGACGTCAATTAAAAGTAATGACAATGAAAAGCCAACTAGAATCCGTCGATTAACAAAGCGATCGTTTCACCTTGAGGCTTAAGCTCACTCTTCTATGTCTAGGGTTGTCGGAGGAAGAAGAACCCCACAAGGGATGTACCTCCTCCAACAGTCTAACCACACACCAGCAACTCCATTTAGCCAAAGAGCTACTATTCAACTCCAAATCGCTGGCTAGATCTCTTGAACCCTCTCAGACTGCCTTCTACTTTCCATAAGCTGAAATCAAACTCCCCACACAAGCCCAACCTATTTACTGCCCCTCTTCAATACATACACCTCTCCTAAAACCCCTCTCAGCCACTCTACCAGGCCGACAAAACCTATCGCTATTGGCAAAGTCAGTGGCCGAGCAACTACAACCAACTAAGCCCTACCCCTCTCTCTCTCTATAAACACACACACACACACACATATATATATTATATATATATATATATATATATATATATATATATATATATATATATATATATATATATATATATATATATATATCCCTAAAAGGTAAAACAACCCAAATTAAATACTGAACTAGCCACCGAAGAGTAAGGAAATAAGATCAACACAAGTGGCAGGAAAAATGGTGTGAACCAACCTGTGAGCATCGAACCAACATGATCATGGGTAGTTTTCATCATAAGGCAATACAAAATAAAATTCATAACTTTAAAAATAAAAATAAAAATAAATAAAATGTAAATTCTTGACTACATCACGCTGGAAGGTTGCTAAATTTTAAAATGGCTACTCACAGGGAATTAGACTTGAAATATATTTTTAAATTAAATATAATCATGTAAAATTTATGAAATTTAAAGGACAAATAGGGAACTCTTAATGAACACAGAACTTGCCTACGAGCACTAGCATGGAACCTATAATGTGCATATTAGCTCGCCCACGGGTAAAGGAGGTAAAACCCCATGACACTCATAAAGTTATTTACAGAGCTATTAAAACATATTCTGTTTCTTATAAAGATCTTTTTATTGTCTACCCTACTTTTCATTTTCATATGATTTGATGCCCGTGCCTAATAACATAGTTATTTCAGGATTTGGCTATCATTTAACATATAGTTAGCTTTCAAAGCTTTTATAATAATATTTAATGTTGCCCAAGTAAATATGACATTATCACTATCGAACTACTTTGAGGTCCTTTTTTTTCTCATTCGGGGTCCATTTTGCTGCAGGTATTATCATATTTCATTACAAAACTTTATTGATATGATATTTATGAAGCTTAAAATTTTTATGAAATCATAAGACAATTGTCATAATTTTAGGCTTAATATAAAAATATACATTTACCAAACTGCTAACATCAAAAGAATAAGAATCAATTACATAATTTAGTGCTTTCTTTCCAACATACTGTCAATTTGAAAAACATCTATCAAATCATTTTATATCTAATTTTCAACTTAAACAATCCAAATTCACATTTGGTCATTTATACCTTAACACTTGGCTATGAACATATCTTAAACTATATGATTAACTTTGAATCTCTTTGATGTCTGGTTCCCTTCAATTCATTCAAGTACAAGTGTATATGTCTAGAAATGACTATTTACTTTTTAATTTAAAATTACATTCCTTACCTTTGTGACGAGTTGTCTCCTTAAATTCGACACCTTGAGCCTTTTTTGTAATATAAATTACTTCGTAACCTCTCTGCATTTACTAATCGAATCCTAACAAAATTGGTTTAATTTTGTTTAGAAACTTTTACTAATTTTAGGAATTGTAAAAGACACCTATAACATTGTAATATAAAAACCAACCACTTACCTTAAATCCTTTGCCTCAAATTTTCTTTTTTTTTCCTCTTCTTCTTCATTTACATAGACCAGTCTTTACTCACAGTAGTACTTGCTTCCAGCACTCACAAGCCCTCATCTAAATCTTCTCCCACTTAGGCGAAGGCACTCTGCTTCTAACTCCATCGAGAACCAATTCCCTTCTCTGATCTCTCACATCTGAAGGTTCTTACAGGATTTCCACTCTTCCTTCTATATTTTTCTGCCTTCTTCTATTCACATTGAAGCCGATCCAACAATACTTGCTCTCACATGGTCCCTGTTCTCCGCTCCTTGCTTAACCACTACACTCGATCCTTCATTCACAAGTTGAATCCTCATTCCCTTCTGCTTATCACACGCATACCCAACCAAGACCTCCACTCCACTCTCCACTTCATATGCCAATTGAAGGCTGTCACAATAAGACCGAGTGGGAAGATTATTAACATGAAACGAAACCAATGAACAATTGCTTGATTTTGATTAATAAATGCTTTGTTTAATATGCTAATAATAACAATAATTTACTCATTTATTTTAATTAACTGCTAATACTAATTTAACATAAAATTAACCTTAAATTTTAAAATAAGTTTCAAGACATTTAATTAATTACAATTTTACATACCTGAAATTTTTGGGTCTTACAAAGGCATGAAACCTATAATGTATAAAACAACTCGTCTATGAGCAAGGACATTGGAACTATGATTAATCATCTGCATGTGCTTCGACCAATGTGCTTAGTTTACAAACTTTAAAGTCTGAAATGCTACGCGGAGCTACGGATCAATCTTAATTTCGGGTCTAATTCTCGTCCTTGAATGGATTGGAGTTGACACGAGTTGGATCAACAAACGAATATACAACCATAAAATTAACTAAGATATTTATTTTAAAATTTATATTAGGTGTTTAAAGGATTTTAAATAAAACTCATCATAAAAATATAAGCTCTCGGTTCCTAGTGTTCGTACGATAACTCATAAGATAAGTTGTCAAACTTAATCCTCTATTAGCAGATCTACAGAGTCAACAAAGTTCGAATAATGAAATAAAATTATAGAAACCCTGATGATGACTTTTTTGAAAAAGAATATCAACCGGGGGTGACTATCATTAAAATGCCAAGTGTAAACTCAGATCGAACCCGATCCTTTGCCAATAGGTTGATAGAGTTGGTACAGTTCAAATGATAAATATTCAAGTTATTCAAAACCCCAATGATGGTGGTGTTGAAATTAAATATCAACCGAAGAGGTCAATTTTCAAATATTTACCATTACTCTAAAGCTCAACATTTACCAAAATTTTAATACGTAAAATTAAAATTAATCACCCAATTTAAAACAAAACTCATCCACCCTTCACAACTATTTGACGAGGACGATAAGTTCAACAATACTATAACATCTTAAGAGAGAATATCCAACTGAAAATATCACTATGATTCATTCTAAAATAATATCCTACTAGTAAAGATGTGACACTTGTTCTTTAATTGGTGGCTTGGCCCAACGGTTTCATAACACCTGTAGCTTGGCTCAATAGCTCTAAACGGTAAACGGTTATGACTAATCCTCTAATTGGTGGTTTGGAGAAACAGTTCTACATATAACTCGTGGTTTGGCCGAACGGCTCTACGTGGTAAACGATTATGTCTGCTTTCCTCCAACTCAGTGGCTTGGTCGAATGCCTCCACTATATTATGGTCATGGCTAAAGTCCATATGTTCCCTAATGTCTAATAACCTTGAATAATGAATTATAGGATATAATCGATATAACACAAAGCCCTCTGTTAGCTAATATTGACTTGAATTCGTCCCTTGGGCAAACATTCAACCCAAATCTATCATAAATTTTGTATGAAGCAATCCATGGATGTCGACTAGGATTCTTCTATTAGGTTGGGTCGACAATCTCTTCTGACTAAGTAGACTAGGGGCCATGATGACCTGGGATGACTAAATCATTGGATCTTGATCAAATTCATTATCATTCCTCCCACCATTCGCTTTAAATGTAAGATGATAAAATTTTTATTTTAAAACATCTTAATCTATTATTGCTATATGCTATGTATTAATGCTTATTTAATGACTAGTCTTAATTGAATGTGTTCTTCCATTTTCGGGAGGGGTAATTAAGTATAGTGGCTTGCACCTATAGGAAACTCTAACTCAGATCTTAAAGTTTTTGCATACTAGGATTAAATATTTGTGTAGTGTCTTATCTGTATCTAATCTACCTTTCAAAAATTTCCTCTGGAGCCTAATTTATTAAAATACTCCTTAAATATACCCAAAGAGGTTGGGGCCTCAAAAACTCAAAATTTTGGAGCCCATAATGCCAAAACTCTACACGTTTTATAGTGGTCTTTTATGCTACTAGACTGCCACAACCAGAGACCGCAACTTGTCAGACCTATAGTTCAATGAAAATGTGTGGTTTCCAATGCTTTCATTATTTAGCATGATGCATATAATAACACTCTTGCAAGAGCCTTATAGACGCGTCCTCCACTAACTTGGTTGGCAGATGTTCGTTCAGCATAATTAGTAAAGGAATCCTTGTTGAATGGTTTGGGCCTAGAAGTAAGCCTTCGTTAAGCTATCACAGGAGTTAGCAAGTGATCACCTGAGCAATCCTTTGAGACTCCTGTATCTCTTCTACTCCCCTCCATTATATTTCATTCTCATTGAAGGGACAGAGATAAGCCTAATTCATAAGCTTTATTACTTATTTAGAGTAAAAGCTTCTCCCCTCTGCATAATGGGCTTAAGACACAATGCTACTGTCTTCACATTTTTTTGTCTTCTGCAGTGTTTTGACTCTCTCTCTCTCTCTCTCTCTCTCTCTCTCTCTCTCTCTCTCTCTCTCTCTCTCTCTCTCTCTCTCTCTCTCTCTCTCTCACTTTCATTTGATCTCTCCCTCTTTTGATTTTATTGGAAGTATCTTGGCTTGCCAACTCCATCTATTTTCCTTTGAATGCTCCCATTTCTTTACCATTTCCCATTGATTGTCCCGATAAAAATCCATGCTCACAATTTCCCATTAGAGCTGTTGAGAATCTCTCACAATGCACCTTATTTTGTCTCCCAATTGAATGGAAATAAACTCATGCCTTATAGGTCGTTGCTCTTATAATGCGAAATATTTCTCAAAGATAGCACCAGGAAACTATTCCCAAAGCCTGATGCCTCAAGGTCAATAATACATTAGCATGCACTTACTATAATTTCAAAGCTAATTGTATCATATGGTAATTAACCATGCAATAACTTGTATTTCTAATTTGTGCATCTAAATGAGATTCATAGAAATTATTAAGTTGCATGAAATGATAAGAGCACATAAGGACTACAATATTTTCTAATTTGCTCAGATCGGAGAATTATGCACTAAATTATAAGCTTGCAAAGTCACTGTTTCTAGATAGAACTTTAAAATTTATTTTTTGCATATATACGCTGAACTAATATTAATCATGTAATAAACCTCTTAGTGCTACATTGTCATATATTATCTTAAATTTTGATATGAAACGAAATGCAATTCCATCACAAAAGTTCCATTCAATCAGGCAGAAAAATTGGATCAAAATGAAAGATCATTCTCTCTTTGAGAAAATCTCAAAAGATGGTGAAAGACCATCCTTAGAGATGTCCCATGCTTTCTCTGCTTTATCCAAAAGCACACTACAACCACCAGTTGTTAAAAATGAAATTATGATTTATTCTGGAGTAGAGTTTCTTACATACTAATATTTATACCTGAAAAATACTATTATTTCCATAGATGATTACTAAACAACAAATAATCACGTAATCGTTAGACTATGAAAAGCTTCTTCTTAAGTAGTCTTGCCAAACTGTAGAGTTTTAATGGTTCGCAGATTGTTAGACATCCCATCAAACTTTGCCATCATTCTTCCATCATTCTTCCGAAATTATTTATTTAAGAATTAATTTTTTCGTTCATTTTGCAATCACGCTTTGTTCTACCATTTGAACCCTTTTGTTCTGATTATTCTACCACTAAAGCCAGTTTCACTTGCTCATTTCAAAGTTAAAAAGAATCATCTCGGATTGTTATAATTAATAGTGGTTGAAAGACAGAGCAAACAATTAGATCTTGATGTTAAAACCAGTTTCGTACCAAGCTTAAAATATTAAGCTAACAGCTAAACTTTATTTATATTGTCGAAGTATTCAAAAATTAATCAAATTTGATTCAAACAGCTGTTGACGTTTGGTGTTGCTATGTCTCATTCGATTTTATAGATTAGCAATGGGTTTTAAGATGCTAGAGTTTGGTAATATAATCGGATTTATAAGTTAGTTATTTTATAGACTTCATAAAATCTCAGAACATATGAATAACATAATAGTTGCAAAAGAACAAAGGTTAATCCTAAAATTGTTATGGACGTTAACCTAATAGG
>CM028345.1:47129407-47171099 GCA_016618105.1 Dendrobium huoshanense | reverse complement strand
ACTATGTGTATACAAACTATTGTGCATGTGCGGGGATATTCTTGGAATAGACGCCTTCTGTCTGCTTGTATGAATGTTGCAGATCCGGTGGCGTGGAGTAGCATCTTCTGGATCAGTTGTTTGCTGCTTTGTACAGGTAGACTGTTGTGCACTATTTGTTGATTTTTTGTAGGCGGATCATAGTGCACTAACTAATCTCCTACCTTATACTTGTAGATGATTATAACTGATCTGTTCTATGCATCACGAGTTTCTCATAGTGACTTGTTGTCATTTATAGTTGATGTGGCCATATAAAATTTTGGTTGGGGATGATGCATTGAATGTGCAATAAATTTCCTACGATAATTCGTAGGAGCTTACATCCGCTGTATATTTTTCGTTTCCACTTACAGTGAATCAATGTGTTCGTTTAACTTTGAACATTTATATTGATATAGAGGTGTCGTAGCTTTATTGCACTCATCTATTTATGCCCATAAGTTGATTGGCAAAGGAAACATCAGTCACTGTATATTCAGGGATAAGTTATAGTACACATCGAGGGCTACATCTTTTACTTGCAAATAGACTCCCCTTGCAAATTCTTTATCCTTGAAGGTGGTTTGTCATATGCATGATAAATTTGATATCATTTCTTTACTCTACTTGAGATGATCATGTTCATTAGGGGTCAATTCCATTAGCATCATCCAACTCCTCTTTGCAAATTCGTGGACCAACCAATGTGGGTGATATGGATATCATTTTATTTATATGTATACTAAAGGTCTTCCATTGTCTTTGATGGTTGATTGTATCTTGAGTGTTGATTTTTCTCATCGATGCTTGTATAATGATCCTTCATGAATACCTCATTTGCTCATGAGAAATTCATGTTCAATGAGATTTTAATGTAAATCTTTCGTTGCTTTGTTGTTCCTTGTTCTTTGCATGATCGAGACATTTAATTGCTATAGAGATTAATTCTCTATGATTATGAGCTTTGTCTTTCAACGAACTCTTTCATTCTAACCCAAGCTCACAAACTCCTTCAGGTCGAATCAAAGTTCTCTACATTCAGATTCAATTATTTGAGTCCACTTGCACTTGTTCAAATTCTTTAGAGCTCATGCTCATTCAAGTTTGAGTTTAATGCTTGCAGATTCAATGTCATATGAGTCCAAGATCATATTCTAACTCGAATCCAATATAGGTTCAGGCTCATGTAATGTTCAAATCAAGTATGAGTGATCAACTAGCAAGCTCAAGATCTTGCTCAAAGTACTCAAATCAAATCCCTTGTAGACTTTTAAGTTCAAATCATATTTGAAACATACTTAATTAGTGTACAAATTAGTCTCAAGTTAATGTTCAATTCAAGTCCATATGATTCAAGATCTTGTAATTGTTCAAATAAAACTTGAATTTGCAAGTCATTGTCATCTAAGTTGTTTGAATTTTGTTCGAGTACAAGTTCTATGCCCTTGCTCAAATTGTTCAAGTCAAGTCCAAGACTTGTCGGCTTAATGTTCAAATCATGATTTTGCTTGGGTCCAGTTCAATTTCATTTTACTTGGGTTCAATTCTTTATTAAGTCATTTAGATCTTGTTCAAAGTCCAAGTACAAGTCCTCTGTTGTTCTTCTGTGTTCAATCAAGTCCAGGTCCTAAATTGTTCTTTTGAGTTCAAATGAGGTCCAAATATAGCATTATGTTCACCTGAAATTTCGGCAGCCTTCCGACGTCTCCCCCGTTTAGGGGAAAACTACGGAAAACTGGGTCTTTCCCACCACGCTAATAAAAGCGTGCATGTTAGATGCCCCCTTTCGAGGACACAGCGGCCGTGTAATTTTCGATCCCCCACCACGCTAAAAAAAGCGTGTATGGGTATTTTTTGAAAATATTTTGCAAGAAAGTGCTTTTTTTTGCAAGAAAAACAGATATTTCCCTGCAATCGGGTACTTATGGGTATCCCCGCTTAGTTGTACGTATCGCACCAGGTTCCCATCCCACCACGCTAAGAAAAGCGTGTATAGGCGAGGAAATCCATGGCGATACGAACTTCGAAGAAGAGATTTAGGTGATTACCCGCTTCCTCGCAAGCGTCGTGACGCACTCCCTCCCACCACGCTAAGAAAAGCGTGTATAGGTGGTCGTTTTGTCTCGACGAATGCGTTGAAACGGATTCTCGGAGTTTTAGGGTTTAAAAGTTATACCTGCGCGAGGTCGGCGGGGTTGGCTCGAGGATCGAGGGAGAAAGAGGTTTTTTTTTAACAAATTTAATTTATAATTAATCATAAATTAAGTATATTTAGTTACATTTAATATATAACCAATTACATTTAATATTAAAATTAATTATAAACTAGTTTGATCTAATTTATAATTAATTATAAATTAATTGCTGTTAGTTATATTTAATTTATAACTAACTATATTTAATTTAAAATTAATTATAAATAAATTATATTTAATTTATAATTAATCAAAAGCTAATTATAATTAATTATATTTAATATATAATTAATCATACTTAATTTTAAATTAATTATAGATTAATGAAATTTGATTTATAATTAATTAGAAACTTATTATAATTAATTACATTTTAATATATAATTAATTATATTTAGTTTAAATTAATTATATATCAATTATATTTAATTTATAATTAATAAAAAAACTAGTTATAATTAATCATATTTAACATATAACTAATTATATTTAATTTTAAATTAATTATAGATTAAATTAATTAACTAACTATAATTGATTTCAATTAATCATAATTAATCACTATTAGTAATTAAATATAACTAAATGAAATGAATTGTAATTAAGTTAATTAAATCCATACAAGGTTTGCACAGGATCTAAGCTAAATCCTGTTTACCCCATAAGTCTCACGGAGGAATAAATCTCCCATTCCCCTCATTTGGCTCGGCAGAGCTATTAGATTTGGCCGAAGAAGCAAATGGAAGGGAGAAAATTACCTTCACAGTGAGCTCCAACTGTTGCTTCTTCCGATCAAAATGGCGTGATTTCCGATCCCAAGGGAAAGTCGAAGACGGAGCCAATCCGAGCGGCAATGGGGAGGTAGGTCAGTTTCTCCTCCCTCTCCCTCTCTCACTCTCACTCTCACTCTCTTTCTCTCGGCTTGGATGAAAAGCCGACACAGGTCAGAGAGGATAAAGGTCGGATGGGGAAGATGGAGTTGGCTTGGGCGTCGAATGGAGTGGCCAACGGGATTGAGGCTTCTAGCGTTGCGTCGGCAGGGAGGTAGGAGGACTTCGGTCGGAAGGGAAGAGGAGAGGAAGAGCTCGTGCGAGAGGAGATCGTGAGCAAGCAGAGGGAAGAGCAGCTGAGGGTTCGGTATTTAACGACTCGAATGGGAGCGGGATCGAGGACTCGTCGCACGATTTGCGCTGGAATCCCGGGAATGAGACACGAACGGTGTCGTTTGCAGGTTAGCGGGATTCCTACAGGTTTTGTGGATGAAGTGGATTTTTTTTTTTTTTGTATAATCTGAAGGTTAACACACATGACTCCCCATACTATGCTCTTCTCCATTCCACCTCTTCCCATGCTTGAGGAGTATCCCAAAAGGTTCGGCCTCCCTCCTCCTTGTTGTCCTCCCTTCGGAATACCTTGATTCGCTCATCAAAGGGACTCCATGTGGCGGTCTTGATGGAAAACCCTCTCCACAGTATCACTGTCCTATTGAATCTCCTTTCCACTTGGCTCCACCCAACGAATCGCCAGTGATGCTTTTGACTGCATCTCAAGCATCTTTTTTCATTTTATCTCAAAGTTTTTCAAATCGGCTCTCGATGGCTGAGAGTCTTCTCCACCCCAAAAAAAATTTCTACTCCGACCATAAGTTATTCCATCTCGCCTTCCAACGCATACATCTCCAATGCTACCCTTAATTAAATCTAGGCTCCAATCACAAAAAGGCGAAGACAACTTGTTTTTTCGTCCAAGAAAGCACTCAGATACCAATTTGTTAGGAAATACTTGCATAAATCATAAGAACTTAGCTAAAATTTAGAATTTAAGCAAGATAAAAATAAAATTTGAGAGAAATTTGGTGGCAAAACACTAGGGAAACTTCATAATTGACGAGAGATGGAAGAAAACAAACAAGATACAATGGATCTTCAATTTAAGAGGAAGATCCGGCTCTCACAATCTCTAGTCGGCGGCTAGATTTATGATTTTTGTATTTTTGTTATCAAACATTGAACATTAGTTTATCATTTAGTTTTATATTTTTTTAGTTATCCAATGATGGAAGGCATCTAATGATCATGGTAGGTTGTGCTTGGGCTTGATAGACCTTGGTTTGCTAACTTATTTGGGTCTCTTGGGCTGCTGCTGATTCTCAGGTTGAGCTAATGGTTCTCGGCTTTGAGCTGGTGTAAATGTTGGGAGGTGGTGGTTGCATTAATGTTGAGCTATATTTTCAAGTGCTAGCTCATTAATTTTGAGCTCTTGGTTAGCTCATAATGAGCTGAAGTTTAGTTCATTTATTAAAGTTTAGTGGAAGCTCATTATGCTGGAACTTGCTTCTTCTCCTCCCCTTTTGTCTTCTCGCTTTCCTGTGCTGGCTGATTTTCCCGTGCTTTGCCCCTTTGGTTCCCGTGGCTGACTGCTTGGCTCCCGTAGTTGGTTGCTTGGTGCCTGTGGCTGGCTGCTTGGTTCCAGTGGTTGGCTGCTTGATTCCTGTAGCTTCTCTTCTCTGTTTCCTGTACCGTATGGGGGCTGATGTGTTGTGGTTGTTGGCCTTTCATTTCCCTAAATCTAATTGATTTAGTTGGAGTTGCTATGGCTGTTTGGTTCCCCTCTCTTGCCTATATATAGAAGATGTTTTTGGAAAGAAAAGGTTATTGAATATTGTTGAGCAAAGTCTCTAAAATCTGAGGGTTTTCTTCTTCTTGGAAAAGCTTGAGAGCTTGTTCCACTTCTTTCTCTTCTCTACTTTGTCTGGGCTTCTTACCTCTTCTTCTCTACGCAAGTTCCATCCCACCTGTATCTTTCTTCTTGAGCTTCCTAGTGTTGTTGGTTGGCTGATTTGGGAGAATTTGCTGGAGGAGTTTGGTTGGACGTTTGGACCTTCTTGCTATAGTGGACCATTGGTTTGCTAGCCCTAAGCACATACTTTACTGTACCTACATTTCGATGCATGTGACGAAACCGTTCTATTGGTTGTTCTGAGGAAAGCGCTATTTTATTTTTCTTTTGTTTCGTTTGATTTCAATTCTCGTTTGTCCACCGATTTTGTGTTTTAGATGATTGCTACTATTTGAATCGAGTTTGGTTATAGTGTTGCCCATTGTTCTCCTTATCTGACTTTTCTTTCTAGTTTGTCTGCATCAAGTTTGGTATCAGAGCAAGTTCTTATCCTTGGTGTGTTTTTGTTAGTTTCTTGTCCTTGTTTGGTGGGTCTTTTTTTCTAAAATCTAAGATGGCTAATAATTCGGGGGATTGACAAAATCTAATGCAACAATTGAATCATTTGCAACAACAAATCAATACTATGTCCGAAGCAATTGCAAATCTAAATGTTAATAATGCTAATGTTAATCCTAATGTTCAAACTTCTGAAAGTTAAAAGGATGTTCCTAGAAATTAAAACAGGTAACAAAGAAATTGGGATCTTGGGATTAAAATAGATGTTCCTAACTTTGAGGGAAAGCTTCAACCCGATCAATTCCTTGAGTGGGTAGAAAAAATGGATCAGTTTTTTGAGTGGAATGAAATATCTGACAATAGGAAGGTTCTCTTTACTAACCTAAAACTTTCTGGTTATGCCTTAACCTGGTGGAAAAACTTTCAAAATAATAGGCTTAGGAGTGGTAAAGAAAAAGTCCAAAGCTGGGAAAGGATGAAGGAAAAAATGAAAGGGAAATTTTTGCCAACTGATCATGCTCGAACAATATTCCAAGAATTTAATAACTTGCAATAAGAAAATCAATCTGCTAAAGAATACACCAAAATGTTATACAAACTTCAATCCAGAAATGATTTAAATGAATCTGAAGAGAAAACTATTTCAAGATACATCAATGGCTTAAAATGGTCAATCCAAGATCAACTCATCTTGCATCATATCATTAAAACTGATGAGGTATATCGTATGGCATTAAAATTGGAAAAGCAACATCAAAGGAAAAGGGGTCACAACAAGGTAATGGAAACATATAAACGACGACCAACTGGAGCGGTTAAAATTCAATCACAAATTTCTGGGGGAACATCTGGTGTAAAAGTTAAAACTTTTGAAAATCAAAATGCAGATAAAGGAAAGGGAATTATGGGTGCTAAACCTACTGAACAACATAGATTAATTGGACCAAGTTATAAATGTGGGCTTTATGGTCATCTTTCTGCTACATGTAGGAAGAATAATCCACCAAGGAACAATCTCATTGAAAACGATTTTGGAGGAAGAAGAAGTAAATGAATCTGAATCTGAAAATGACAATGAAATTGAAAAGATTGATGTTGAAGGAGATGAAGGTGAAGAGTTTTTGATAATACGACAAGTCTTAACAACTAAAATTGACAAATGGGATAGGTGGCTAAGAAGAAACATATTCAAAACAACTTGCACGATCGAAGGAAAAATCTGCACTCTTATGATAGATAGTGGGAGTTCTGAAAATTTTGTTTCTCAAAAACTGGTTGACAAGCTTAAATTAAAGTCAAAACCACTTGCCAAATCTTATAAAATCTCTTGGTTTAAAGAAGGGGGTGAGGTTCCAATCACTAAGCAATGTATTGTCAATTTATCAATTGGTGGGTCTTTCAATAATCAAGTTGTTTGTGATGTGGTGCCTTTTGAAGTTTGTCATATTTTGTTAGGAAGACCTTAGCAATACGACCACAAAACTATTCACAATTGAGAGAAAAATACATATACTTTGATTCAAAATCATAGGGAGTTCACTCTTTATCCACAAAAACATGTGCTTGATTCACCTACTAAGAATAACACGGTTGCCAAAATAAGTACCCCTGAACTGCTTTTAAATGCTAATGATTTGAAACATTCTAAAGTTGCTTACTTGGTTTTCTTCTACTTTTCAAATCCCTAAAGAAATGCAAGCTTTAATTGATGAGTTTTCTGACATAACTCCTGAAGAGTTGCCAATAAGGTTGCCTCCAATGCGAAATATTCAACATCATATAGATCTAATTCTTGGAGCCACTTTGCCTAACCTTCCTCATTACAGAATGAGTCCATCTCAGCATGTTGAACTTTTTAAACAAGTGACTGATTTGCGCCTGCTTTATTAACGTCAAAAAAAGATGGAACATGGAGGATGTGTGTAGATAGCATGGCAATAAATAAAATTACCATTAAATATCGATTTCCAATTCCTAGATTGGATGACATGCTAGATATGCTAAATGGTGCCAAAATTTTTTCTAAAATTGATTTGAGAAGTGGGTATCACCAAATAAGAATTAAGGCATGGGGATGAATGGAAAACTGCTTTTAAAACTAAAGAAGGCTTGTATGAATGGCTTGTGATGCATTTTGGGCTTTCAAATGCTCCGAGTACTTTATGAGAATCATGAATCATGTTTTGAGATCTTTTATTGAAAAGTTTGTTGTGGTTTATTTCGACGACATTTTGATTTATAGTATTCATCCTTCTGAACACTTAAATCATGTGAGACAAGTGTTGCAAACTCTAAGAGAACAAAAGCTTTACATCAATCTTAAAAAATGTTCCTTCATGACTTCAAGCTTAACATTTTTGGGTTTTATTGTTTCTGCTGAGGGAATAAAAGTGGACCCGATAAAAATAAAAGCAATTCAAAATTGGCCCACTCCTAAAAACATAAGTGAGGTGAGAGGATTTCATGGCTTAGCTTCTTTTTATAGAAGATTTATTAAGAACTTCAGTTCTCTGGTTGCTCCTATTACTGATTGCTTGAAAAAAGGGATATTTAGGTGGACACCTCAGCTGAAAAAACTTTTGAATTCATCAAAGCAAAAATGAGTCAAGCTCACATTCTTAACTTGGCAAATTTTGAAAATATTTTTGAAGTTGATTGCGATGTTTCTCATGTTGGTATTGGTGCTGTGCTTAGTAAAGAGGGAAAACATATTGCTTATTTTAGTGAAAAACTGAATGACGCTCCTTCCAAATATTCTACCTATGATTTGGAATTTTATACTATTGTTTAAACCTTGAAATTTTGGAGATGTTATTTGATTCAACGAGAATTTGTCCTAAATACTAATCATGAAGCACTTTGTTTTTTGAGCTCTCAAAAAAATTTGAATAAAAGGCATGCTAAGTGGGTTTCATTTTTGCAAGAGTATACTTTTCAAATCAAACATAAAACTGGTGTTTTGAATAAGGTTGCTGACGCTTTAAGCAGGAGATCTCATTTGTTGGTAACTGTTTATCCAACTATTACTTCTTTTGTTTTTTTGAAAGATACTTATGCAAATGATTCTGATTTTAAGAGTATTTGGAATTCTTGTCTTGCTTCTGGAACTGATCCTTCTGCTCAGTTTGTTATACATCAAGATTTTTTTTAAGGGATCTAGACTTTGCATAACTAAAAACTCTTTAAGAGAACAACTTGTGAAAGAACTTCATGGTGGGGGTTTGGGTGGACATTTTGGGCAAGGGAAAACTGTTGCTTTGGTAGAAGAAAAATATTTTTGGCCTCATATGAGAAAACAAATTGCTAAGCTGGTAAAATAATGTAAAATATGTCAGGCTTTTAAGGAAACTTTGCAAAATGCTGGTTTGTATACCCCTCTGCCTATTCCAAACAAACCTTTAGAGGATATTTCAATGGATTTCGTTTTGGGTTTGCCTGTTACTATTCAAAAATTTGATTATGTTTTTGTGGTGGTGGATCGCTTTAGCAAAATGGCACATTTTATTCCTTTCAAGAAAATTTCTGATGCTTCTTACATTGTTGATCTACTTTTTAAAGAGGTTCGTCTTCACTGTGTTCCTCGTACTTTTACTTCTGCTCGGGATACTAGATTTTTGAGTCATTTTTGGAGAACACTTTGGGCAAAACTTGGAGCTACTCTTCAATTTAGTAGTGCAATCATCCTCAAACTGATGGGCAGACTGAAGTTGTCAATCAAAGCTTAAGAAATTTATTAAGGTGTCTTGCTGGAGAAAAACCATCCCAATGGGATTTAATATTACCTCAAGCTGAGTTTGCTTATAATAATTCTGTTAATCGTTCCACTGGTAAAACTACTTTTGAGATTATTTATGGACAACCTATTCCTCACATTTTAAAAAGAAACTACTTGTCTTTATCTAACAAAATTAGTGCTGAAGCTTTTGAAACTTTTGATCACATAAAGACCGTCCAACAGCAAGTCCTTGAAAAACTTCAAAAGGCTAATGTTAAGTACAAATCTGCTGCTGATAAACATCGAAGAGAGGTTATTTTTAAAGAGGGTGACTTGGTTATGACTTACTTTCGTCGCTAACGATTTCCTATTAGTACTTTTAGAAAGCTAAGCAGAAAGAAATTTGAGCCTTTTCGTGTGCTTCAAAAATTGGGCATAAATGTCTATATGTTGGATCTACCTATTTCTGTTAGCACTTCTCTGTATTTAATGTTTCTGACCTTTCTTTATATGAAGAAAATTCTGATGATTCTGTGGAAATTGAAACTTTGCCACTCTCCACTTCTACGGCAAAAACTGAAGAACAGGTTGAACATATTATTGATGTCAGAATTTATAAAACAAGGCATGGTGAGCATAAGAGGTTCTTGGTAAAATGGAAAAATCGTCCTCTAACCGACTGCACTTGGATGGATGCTAATGAACTAAAATGGCGTCATCCTAATCTTTTTTAGAAAGTTACTGAAGCTTTCTCATCCGGAGATGAGACTCTCCCACCAGGGGGGAATTGATGCATTCATGATTTTTGTATTCATCCAATCTACGAAAAAGTCCCAATTGTTTCGAACTTTCTCTTTTTGGAATGGGATATTTACGGAATCCCCATGAATAGGATCAAACCTTATTCCATGATATTTCCATAAGATTCCTCTTTCTTATTCTTAAGCAAGCCCCCGAGAAGGCTTAGTTGATCCATGATTTATGTTTCATCTTTCTTTTCCTTTTTGTTTGTTTCGAGAAAGATCTCGATCAATTTTTCTTTTCTATTTTGATATTCTATAGATATTTCTTTTTTCTTTTTATATCTTCTATTATATATATATTCTATTTCTATATTCTATTTTTAGATCTTTTAATCTTCTTTCTATTTAGATTCTTATATTCTTAGATTATCTTCTATTATATATATATATATATATATATATATATATATATATATATATATATATATATATATATATATATATATATATATATATTCTATAAAATAAAATAGAACTTAATACTTAATATTATTATATAGATAGGACTGGAAGGTTCATAGAGGAAGATAGAATGAATAAAGAAAGATTCTAACGAAGTAATTTTCATTGCCATTCCTAATTCTTAGAAATTAGATAAGATTATAATAGATAGATTATCTTAGAAATTCTTTAAGAAATTATCTATATCTAGATTAATATAGAATATTCTATATATTCTATAATTCTATCTTAATATGAATATGATATATTCTATATTGAAATATGTTATCAAACATTGGACATTAGTTTTTCATTTAGTTTTATATTTTTTTAGCTATTCAATGAGGGAAGGTATCCAATGATCATGGTAGGTTGTGCTTGGGCTAGGTAGACCTTGGTTTGCTAGCTTGTTTGGGTCCCTTGGGCTGCTGCTGATTCTCGGGTTGGGCTAATGGTTCTCGGTTTTGAGCTGGTGTTGATGTTGGGAGGTGGTGGTTGCATTAATGTTGAGCTATATTTTCAAGTGCTAGCTCATTAATTTTGAGCTCTTTGTTAGCTCATAATGAGCTGAAGTTTAGTTCATTTATTAAAGTTTAGTGGAAGCTCATTATGGTGGAACTTGTCTCTTCTCCTCCCCTTTTGTCATCTCGGTTTCCTGTGCTAACTGATTTTCCCGTGCTTTGCCCCTTTGGTTCTTGTGGCTAGCTGCTTGGTTCCCGTAGCTAGCTGCTTGGTTCCCGTGGTTGGCTGATTGGTTCCTGTGGCTTCTCTTCTCTGTTTCCTATACCATATGGGGGCTGATGTGTTGTGGCTGTTGGCCTTTCATTTCCCTAAATCTAATTGATTTAGTTGGAGGTGCTATAGCTGTTTGGTTCCCCTCTCTTGCCTATATATAGAAGATGTTTTTGGAAAGAAAATGTTGTTGAATATTGTTGAGCAAAGTCTCTAAAACCTGAGGGTTTTCTTCTTATTGGAAAAGCTTGAGAGCTTGTTCCATTTCTTTCTTTTCTTTACTTCGTCTGGGCTTCTTTCCTCTTCTTCTCTACGCAAATTCCATCCCACCTATATCATTCTTCTTGAGCTTCATAGTGTTGTTGGTTGGTTGATTTGGGAGCATTTGCTGGAGGAGTTTGGTTGGACGTTTGGACCTTCTTGCTGTGGTGGACCATCGGTTTGCTAGCCCTAAGCACATACTTTACTTTACCTACATTTCGATGCATGTGAGGAAACCGTTCTATCAGTTATTTTGAGGATAGCATTATTTTAGTTTTCTTTTGTTTCGTTTGATTTCAATTATGGTTTGTCCATCGGTTTTGTGTTTTAGATGATTGATACTATTTGAATCAAGTTTGGTTATAGTGTTGCCCATTGTTCTCCTTATCTGACTTTTCTTTCTAGTTTGTCTACATCAAAAACCTAAGAGAAAACCAAATTCAACAAAATAAAATATAACCCTAACCCTAACCCTAACCCTAGGGAGAAAATTTTACTTAAAGCAAAACACAATCATCTAATCTCCAAACAGCCCTTTATTTTGAATTTTCCCTCCCAAACCCATCATTAATTATTGCTTAATTAATTGCTGGGCCCCACCAAGGAGTTCTGCCTCCTGCTAGCTGGAACCTTTGTTCCGTCTGGTGTACATGTGAACCAGTCCCGGGTGAACCGGTCTAACACATTTTGATAACCCTGTTCGAAGAGTAATGTATTAGATCGGACCTATGTTAAGAAAGTTAGAGATAGACCTAATAATACTTGGTTAGAAAGTATTGAAAATATTTTTTTTTTGTTAAATTTAAATGAGACTTTGACCCTTAATAAGACAAAATAGAGAAAAAAGATTCATATAGCTGAGACCCCACAGTGGGATAAAAGCTTGTTGTTGTTACTGCAGTTGTTAATTATGCTTGATTGTAGCAATCATATACCAAAAAAAATTATTTTAAGACAAAATAAAAAAAAAAATTACAAATTTTATTGTTATGATAATCTCCTTTAATGTCACTATTTCTTAACCTATTTGGGAGTAGTAAACACCACAATGATGAAACAAGCAAAAAAAATAAAAGCAGCAAAAAAAGGACATCGGGATTCAACGTGGAAAAATCCAAAATAGGAAAAAAAACAACGAATATATAACACACCAAGAAATTCACAATGAAAAGTAGGAGAAATAAGTACTGGTCTCTCTTCTATCTCACTGTCTTCTTGCTTCTCTTCTCGTATGCACCATTCTCAATGTTTAACCTACCAAAATACAAGAAAAAACCAAGTAAAATAACCCCAGTGGGCACAACCCTTCAGATAAATGAGAAAGAAAACCGTCCAGATTGTCTTGCAGTGCTACGGCGCCAGTTTATAGTGTTGTGGCGCTTGAACCTATGTCTTGATCCGGAGCAACACCGTATTAATATCGATGTGGCGCTCTGCTCTCTATCGTTCAGCGCTGGAGCGTTCAGGAACACACCGCTAGGGCGCTCGAGTACGTAGCGTCGGGGTACAAGGGTGCTCAGGTACACCAGAACCCAAGCAAAGGGTAAACCCCCCACACCCCCCAGCAAGCACAACAAACTTGAGGTCCGAGACAACATAACAACCCGATTAATCAACACAATCAGATTCCACACATAACATAACCTTGATGGGTTGTACTTTTATAATTGTCATCTAGTGTATGATCTAATATTTATTTAAAAATTAGATAAAACAAAAAGAGACCTACACACAAATTCATTAGTTTAATCATCACAACAATCAATGTTTGTGATCATCAAAATCCTAGTTATCTCACCAAGCTCATCAGGTCAATTATTTTAAGATATATAGAATAAAGCTGATTTGTTTATGATTGATTTGTAGCTGGTGTTTAGTGGTTCTTTGCAATTTTTATGGAACTTTTGTTGGATTGCCATTTTTTAACTGAAAAAAATTAGTTAGCGTCTAACGAACAGTTCCCAACTTGATATTTCAAGTACTTGGGTCGGTTCATAACATAGCCTATAACAAAATCATCAAAAAGCAAGTCTGGCATAGTTGTTACCGTTTTGCAAATCTTCTAATTTACATATGATGATTTAATTTTTTAAAGATATTGTTTAAAGTTTTCAATACATGAAGTTTTCTTTGTGTTTATTTTCCCATCCAGCAATGTATTTCAAGTTTTTTATTAAAAAAGCCAATTTTAGTGGCTGAACTGAATGAGGTTTCATAAATTATGCATACCGTCAGTTGATCAACCAGTTGGCCTTCGTTCTCACTTATGCCTTGAAATGATGAAATTTTTTCAATTATCGGAGAAACAAATGGTGGAAGTTCACCCAGGAACTGTTTGGTATCAACATTCCTTGTCTGCAAAAAAAGCATATACAGCAGACCGTAGAGCATTATCATATTAACAGGTGGTTCATGCATTCAAATAATAATTAAAGGAAATAACTAAATCAATTCAATTTGTAGGCTTAAATGCAGATAAAAAAAGAAATATCAAGGCAACAGACAGTATGAAGTGCCATATAAAATACTTGAGATTGAACATTGATTTATACAATCTTGGTATGGAGGCAAAGATTTGTCGAAGCTGTAAAGGAGATCCCTTCAAGAACGCATTGTTGCAGTAATGTGGTAGTGGTGCAGTGAATAGTAGTATCTCGGAAATAAGAAAATAGTGAATTCTTGTCCTAAACAGAGAACGTTACTAATTAGGTATCACGCCTCAATAATATGGGGGTTCCGATGAAGTTCTCTCAAATTTGGCTTTTTAGGATATTCGACTCTTGCGAGAGAGATTTTGCATTTCAGGCCAAATTTTAAAAAAAACCAATTAAATTATAAGACACTACAAAGAGATTTTGCTCTTTTTTTTTTTTTTTTTTGTTAGCTTTATTATCTAGTTTTAGGTTTCCTTATTATTAATTACCCTTCTCAACGAAGAGAAAAAACTTTCTACTAGGGGTAAATGCTGAATGCTTATTATCTAGTGAGCCAGCTTGAGCTCGCGAGCCGAGCTTATCGAGCCACGAGCTCGAGTTCGAGCTTGACGAGGCTCGACTCGCGAGGCGGCTCGAAGTTATTAAATTTAAATATTTAAAATATTATAATAATAATCCTTGCCACCCACATGTATTTTAAATCCCCCCAACGTGTGTATTTCAAATCTCAATGGGCAGCCCTCTCTCTCTTTTCTCTGACAACCCCAACCATCGAATAATAAATGCTAACAGCAAAACCCAAAAAATCAACTCAATACTCTATCTCCCTCTCCCTTCCTCCCGCTAGCAGCAAACCCAAAAATACCCTGAATAAATTTTTTTAGGACAGCGTCGGTGACTCAACGAGCAGCTCGAACTCGTTTGCGGTGGAACTAGTCGAGCTCAAGCTCAATTTTTGAGCTCGACTTGAGTCAAGCTCGAGCTCGATATTTGATAGTTGAGCTCGACTCGAACACCCCCTGACTCGAGCTCGACTCGACTCGTTTGCACCCCTAGTGTCAAGCAGAGGAGGTGGATTCGACAAATGGAGGAGCAGCTATGATTAGAACCAACGGGAGAATCGGGATTTGTTGTCGGTTCAGACTGGCTCGACCCGATCTTGGAGGCCTTGGTCGGCTTGTAGTTGGTGAGGGCCGAAGTCAGAGATGGATACGAGAGAGTGAGGAAGTCGACGGCAGTTGGGGGAGGCGTTTAGAAGCAACCAGGCGTGAATTCGACGAGCTGTGCAGACACAATGAGGAAGATCTAAGGAAGAAGCTTGTGATCGCCACAGTAGTTGGAGTTTAGCAGGTTCTGTCGACAGGAGCTGCTCGTTTGAAGGCACGGAGGAGCTGATCGAATGTTCAAGTAGCAGAGGAAGTGAGATCGAGGCTTGCTTGCATGAGATTTGAACAACGGAAGCTGAAGACTTCATTGGTTGTTGTCTTAATAGCGAGGGCAAATGAACGATGCAAGATTCGAGCAGAAATCTTGCAACGAAAACAGCGCCGATTTGTAGGAATATCTGCTGGATTTACATAGGCTTTCAGTAGGACATGAGGTATGGAGGTTTGAGCAGGTATTTTCTTTTCTTTTCTTTTTCCTGTGTCAAGGTCAACAATAATCGAAGGTTCATTACCAGTAACTATGGATTGTGTTGTTCAAGGGAACATTTACAAAGTGCACTTACAAACTTTAAGATGCATTTTCATGCATTTCAATGCATTTGTATGGTGCAATTGCTTCATTTTGAATATGTCTGCATGGTACACACGCACATTATGGTGCACTTGCATGCTTTTCAATACATGTGCATGATCACTTGCATGCTTTCAATGTACTTGCAAGATTTTTGATGAGTTTGTATGGTGTAATTGCACATTTTTAAGTATTTGCATGACTTTAAAGGTGTTATATTTGAGTTGATCATTGCCTCACAAAGCATGTGGAAGCCCTGAAATTATTCAATTTTAACTGTTTGTGCTGAGTGTTTTATCATTTAAAATATGCATAGCTTTTCTTTTCAAGCTCTATTTACCAATTGTAAATTCGATAATGTATTTCACCAAATAAAATATTTTTAAGCATTTTAAAATGAGATAATTTCATCTTTATATAATTGTATCTTAATGATGTGGGCCTCACAATGAATCAGCTTTCCCTCCTATGAATAGAAGGGTCACCTACATCATTTCTCACCATTCAAGTCTATTTGAGTTTTCATTTTGCTTGGGGAGCTTCAAGAGAATTTTTAGCGTGCAAAAAAGATTCTAAGTGCAATAAGAAAGTTCTATATATACTCATAGACAAGCATTCAAATCCCTTGCATGTTCTCTCTTGACTAAATTTTGTTCAATATCATTCTTTCAATGTGACACGGACATTTTAAATGTTAATACAATCTTATTTTGCATTTTGCCTATTCATTTAGCCTTATTTAGTATTATTTTGAATTTTTCCTATTCAATATAAAGCATTCAAATCGATTAACTGACTTTCATGTGATCATTTAGCTCAAATTTTGATAACCCACCTTAATGTATGAGACATCTAAGCGGATTCTAGTCCACCCCAATACGTTAAGAAAAATATGTATAGTCGGTGTCATGAGACACCACAATAAAAATCTTCAAAACCTGCGCCAAGAACACATGCATGGGATATCTGCACGAGAGATTTTAAACATAGTAAATTTTCTTCGTCATGCTAACAAAAATACATGCAAGACTTATCCACTACATCGCAAGTGAGTTTCTCTCTTTGTACTAAAAAAAGCACACACATGTTCTGATCATCACATTAAACACGATGCAATGAAAAGTGTCACTTAGAGCTTTAAAAGAAGAAAATTTTCTTTCACATTAAGCCTTGAAGGCATCAATTTTGCATAGAGAATATATAATGTTTTCTTTAAAAAAATTAATCTTTTTCTCTTTTTTTTATTCTCTATTTTTTTACTCTTAATTTTCTTTTTTAATATAAAGATTGAGAGAGAGTAGATATAAAGAGAGTGATAAAAAGCGATGGAGAGAGAGGAATGTAGAGAGAGGATGGAATACAAAGAGAAATAGATAAAGTAAATGGAGGTGGTGGCTCTATTAAAGGTTGGTTGTTAGCAGATGTAGACAACGGTTGTCAAAGTTTGGACGGTAGTTTAGGCTGCGTTGAGAAAGGGAGTAACGACCTTGAAGAGTATTGGCTAAGGTCATCACCCTCATCTAGGTTGGGAAGAGAGAGAGAGCAATGGTCATAGGAGAATGAGTTCGACAACAATTGCGTCGAAGGTTTTGTGAGAGAGGTTGCATCTAGTGTGGCACCCGGTGTTTGACTGGAGTTGGAGTGTAGTCGTATTTTGGTTAAGGTGTGAGCGATTAAGAGTAGGAGACAAGCTTTATTTGAGAGAATGAGAGAGAAAAAAAGAAACCAAATGGGTTCAATTGATGTGCGAGGGGAATTGGAGTAGATGTTGAAGTCAATGGTTGAGGTTGCAGTTGTAGAAGTCAAGAGATGAGTAAGATCAACGTGTGAGAAGGTCTGCAAAGGGCGTGTGAGAAAGAAGATGAATTGGGCTTGATTGCAAAGCCCTACATGGGGTCCTGGTTGGGCACCCATTGGGTACCCATGCTTTTACTCGGAGGGGCTTCGTCCACCCATGGTGACTTTTGGAATGCCGTACCCACCTACACCCACCCACTTTCCATGCTTTTTGAATGTAGTAAGCCACGGACTGATGGCTACGAGGCTCGTTTCCCTTTGCTCTGATTGAAAACTTTCAAGCAACATATCAGAATTTACTGCAGTCGCAGCGTGGTTTAAGTGCTCCACACTACTTAGTGAGGATTGCAGTAATATAAGATATGCGGTGATTAGAAATATAAATTGATTTATCCCCCGATGTTGAGTACCCACCCATACCCACCCATAAGGCCATGGGCGTACCCATACCCACCCATAACCATTGGGTATGGGATGGTACATGGGTATGGGTACCCAATGCAGAGCTCTGCTTGATTGCAAGACAAGTCGTGCAATCGCAACAAGGGCGCATGGGGCTAGGGTTGGATGAGCACATTGGGGGTTGGTTGCATAGGTTTTGGGAGGAAGTTGGTCGGTCTTCATCAGAGTCGATTTGCAAGCTGCTAAAGACCGCTTGTTGGACTGAAAGCAAAGGCAAAAGAGGAGTGTTTCAACATTTGTTTAGGAGCTAACGAATGAGAGAGAAAAAAAAAAGAGGGAACGTGTGCAATGGGGAGCTCAGCGAAGAGCCTGAAGTCTAGGGAGAAAAGAAGAGCGGAAGAGGTTAGAAATGGTTTTTTGTTTAGTTCACTGGCCAAGATAGAGGAGAAGGGACTGGAGAGATGGATGGGATGAATTTGATGCTACAAAACATACGAGAAGGAAGAGAACCCAACAAGATTCACAGGATTTGACTAGGGGATGTTTGGTTTATAGTAAACAGGGTGTAAAGTATTGCAAATTCAAGAATTTTGAAGATATTGATATTTGGTCTAAAGTAAAAGAAATGCAAAGTAAGATTTTAAAGTATTCAGAATGCACTGACTAGTTTAAACTTAGTGTATTTAAAAATCGTTAAACATGGCTGATTTCTAAATAAACTGTAAATTATCTATCATTGACATCGCTATGTACCACTTCCGCCGCTGATACTGGCCAATCGCAGCTTTTGCCCACCTACTTCCACTAGAACCCACCACCGCCACTTTTGCCCACCAATGGCAAGGATCTTTTTACGATAACCTTGATGCTACGAACACACCAACAAATTCCACTCGGCAGAAAGACTAACATCTGAATATTTTGATGTAAGCACTACAATTCGAGTTAGAATGATTTGATGTTGCATCCATCATCTATATTGAATCCCCCAATCCAACTTATGAAACAAGTACCGACGTTAATAGTACTCATTTTCATTTTGTTAAGAATAACACCACACTAGTGTGAACATAATTAATCAATACTCCCTCACACCAATCAATGCATTCCTTCCTCTCATCAGTTTCCATGAGATTTCTTAAATTATAAAATTAAAAGAAAACAAGCAAATGAACCACATTCTATCGTCAACTTCCTCACAACTACAGACTAAGGGTGTCAACTTTTGACCCGACCCGGAAAATCCGGGTTGAACCCGACCCGTTTGATAAACGGGTCGGGTTCGGGTTCGTAGATTTGACCCGTTTGATTAAACGGGTCGGGTCGGGTTGACCCGGCGGGTTGCTGGGTCAACCCGACAACCCGTTTAATTTAAAAAAATTTGAAATTTCCCGCCCGGCTGCTCGCTGCCCCAGCCCGCGTGCCCGCTGCCCGCTGCCCCAGCCCGCGTGCCCGCTGCTTGCCTGCCCAGCGCTGCTGCGTGCCGCGTGTTGCTTCGCGCCTTCGCCTGCCGCGTGCCGCGCTTCGCCTGCCGCCGTCCCGCAGACCCGCTGCCGCCGTTGCCGCGCTTCGCCCGCGCTGCCGCTACCGCTGCCGCGCCGTTCAGCTGCCGAATCGCGTGCCGCTCGCGACACTACCGGGTCGAGGGGTCGGGTCGGGTCAACCCGGCAACCCGGCCGGGTCGGGTCCGGGTTGAAATGTCCGACCCGTTTGCAAAAAACGGGTCGGGTTCGGGTTGACCCGTTTAGATCCGGGTCGGGTCGGATTCGACCCGAACCCGACGGGTTGACCCGAATTGACACCCCTACTACAGACATACAATTTTCCATCAGGACTAAAACTAGAAAATAAATGTTCATTTGTGTTTATCTATTAGGTTAACGTCCATAACAATTTTAGGATTAACCTTTGTTCTTTTGCAACTATTATGTTATTCATATGTTCTGAGATTTTATGAAGTCTATAAAATAACTAACTTATAAATCCGATTATATTACCAAACTCTAGCATCTTAAAACCCATTGCTAATCTATAAAAATCGAATGAGACATAGCAACACCAAACGTCAACAGCTGTTTGAATCAAATTTGATTAATTTTTGAATACTTCGACAATATAAATAAAGTTTAGCTGTTAGCTTAATATTTTAAGCTTGGTACGAAACTGGTTTTAACATCAAGATCTAATTGTTTGCTCTGTCTTTCAACCACTATTAATTATAACAATCCGAGATGATTCTTTTTTAACTTTGAAATGAGCAAGTGAAACTGGCTTTAGTGGTAGAATAATCAGAACAAAAGGGTTCAAATGGTAGAACAAAGCGTGATTGCAAAATGAACGAAAAAATTAATTCTTAAATAAATAATTTCGGAAGAATGATGGAAGAATGATGGCAAAGTTTGATGGGATGTCTAACAATCTGCGAACCATTAAAACTCTACAGTTTGGCAAGACTACTTAAGAAGAAGCTTTTCATAGTCTAACGATTACGTGATTATTTGTTGTTTAGTAATCATCTATGGAAATAATAGTATTTTTCAGGTATAAATATTAGTATGTAAGAAACTCTACTCCAGAATAAATCATAATTTCATTTTTAACAACTGGTGGTTGTAGTGTGCTTTTGGATAAAGCAGAGAAAGCATGGGACATCTCTAAGGATGGTCTTTCACCATCTTTTGAGATTTTCTCAAAGAGAGAATGATCTTTCATTTTGATCCAATTTTTCTGCCTGATTGAATGGAACTTTTGTGATGGAATTGCATTTCGTTTCATATCAAAATTTAAGATAATATATGACAATGTAGCACTAAGAGGTTTATTACATGATTAATATTAGTTCAGCGTATATATGCAAAAAATAAATTTTAAAGTTCTATCTAGAAACAGTGACTTTGCAAGCTTATAATTTAGTGCATAATTCTCCGATCTGAGCAAATTAGAAAATATTGTAGTCCTTATGTGCTCTTATCATTTCATGCAACTTAATAATTTCTATGAATCTCATTTAGATGCACAAATTAGAAATACAAGTTATTGCATGGTTAATTACCATATGATACAATTAGCTTTGAAATTATAGTAAGTGCATGCTAATGTATTATTGACCTTGAGGCATCAGGCTTTGGGAATAGTTTCCTGGTGCTATCTTTGAGAAATATTTCGCATTATAAGAGCAACGACCTATAAGGCATGAGTTTATTTCCATTCAATTGGGAGACAAAATAAGGTGCATTGTGAGAGATTCTCAACAGCTCTAATGGGAAATTGTGAGCATGGATTTTTATCGGGACAATCAATGGGAAATGGTAAAGAAATGGGAGCATTCAAAGGAAAATAGATGGAGTTGGCAAGCCAAGATACTTCCAATAAAATCAAAAGAGGGAGAGATCAAATGAAAGTGAGAGAGAGAGAGAGAGAGAGAGAGAGAGAGAGAGAGAGAGAGAGAGAGAGAGTCAAAACACTGCAGAAGACAAAAAAATGTGAAGACAGTAGCATTGTGTCTTAAGCCCATTATGCAGAGGGGAGAAGCTTTTACTCTAAATAAGTAATAAAGCTTATGAATTAGGCTTATCTCTGTCCCTTCAATGAGAATGAAATATAATGGAGGGGAGTAGAAGAGATACAGGAGTCTCAAAGGATTGCTCAGGTGATCACTTGCTAACTCCTGTGATAGCTTAACGAAGGCTTACTTCTAGGCCCAAACCATTCAACAAGGATTCCTTTACTAATTATGCTGAACGAACATCTGCCAACCAAGGTAGTGGAGGACGCGTCTATAAGGCTCTTGCAAGAGTGTTATTATATGCATCATGCTAAATAATGAAAGCATTGGAAACCACACATTTTCATTGAACTATAGGTCTGACAAGTTGCGGTCTCTGGTTGTGGCAGTCTAGTAGCATAAAAGACCACTATAAAACGTGTAGAGTTTTGGCATTATGGGCTCCAAAATTTTGAGTTTTGAGGCCCCAACCTCTTTGGGTATATTTAAGGAGTATTTTAATAAATTAGGCTCCAGAGGAAATTTTTGAAAGGTAGATTAGATACAGATAAGACACTACACAAATATTTAATCCTAGTATGCAAAAACTTTAAGATCTGAGTTAGAGTTTCCTATAGGTGCAAGCCACTATACTTAATTACCCCTCCCGAAAATGGAAGAACACATTCAATTAAGACTAGTCATTAAATAAGCATTAATACATAGCATATAGCAATAATAGATTAAGATGTTTTAAAATAAAAATTTTATCATCTTACATTTAAAGCGAATGGTGGGAGGAATGATAATGAATTTGATCAAGATCCAATGATTTAGTCATCCCAGGTCATCATGGCCCCTAGTCTACTTAGTCAGAAGAGATTGTCGACCCAACCTAATAGAAGAATCCTAGTCGACATCCATGGATTGCTTCATACAAAATTTATGATAGATTTGGGTTGAATGTTTGCCCAAGGGACGAATTCAAGTCAATATTAGCTAACAGAGGGCTTTGTGTTATATCGATTATATCCTATAATTCATTATTCAAGGTTATTAGACATTAGGGAACATATGGACTTTAGCCATGACCATAATATAGTGGAGGCATTCGACCAAGCCACTGAGTTGGAGGAAAGCAGACATAATCGTTTACCACGTAGAGCCGTTCGGCCAAACCACGAGTTATATGTAGAACTGTTTCTCCAAACCACCAATTAGAGGATTAGTCATAACCGTTTACCGTTTAGAGCTATTGAGCCAAGCTACAGGTGTTATGAAACCGTTGGGCCAAGCCACCAATTAAAGAACAAGTGTCACATCTTTACTAGTAGGATATTATTTTAGAATGAATCATAGTGATATTTTCAGTTGGATATTCTCTCTTAAGATGTTATAGTATTGTTGAACTTATCGTCCTCGTCAAATAGTTGTGAAGGGTGGATGAGTTTTGTTTTAAATTGGGTGATTAATTTTAATTTTACGTATTAAAATTTTGGTAAATGTTGAGCTTTAGAGTAATGGTAAATATTTGAAAATTGACCTCTTCGGTTGATATTTAATTTCAACACCACCATCATTGGGGTTTTGAATAACTTGAATATTTATCATTTGAACTGTACCAACTCTATCAACCTATTGGCAAAGGATCGGGTTCGATCTGAGTTTACACTTGGCATTTTAATGATAGTCACCCCCGGTTGATATTCTTTTTCAAAAAAGTCATCATCAGGGTTTCTATAATTTTATTTCATTATTCGAACTTTGTTGACTCTGTAGATCTGCTAATAGAGGATTAAGTTTGACAACTTATCTTATGAGTTATCGTACGAACACTAGGAACCGAGAGCTTATATTTTTATGATGAGTTTTATTTAAAATCCTTTAAACACCTAATATAAATTTTAAAATAAATATCTTAGTTAATTTTATGGTTGTATATTCGTTTGTTGATCCAACTCGTGTCAACTCCAATCCATTCAAGGACGAGAATTAGACCCGAAATTAAGATTGATCCGTAGCTCCGCGTAGCATTTTGTGGGCTCCGAAAATTCGGCCCCGGCCTCCGCTCGCTTTTCTTATTCGGCGAGGGAGTTTTAACAAACTAAGTTCCGGGGTAAATTTTGGAAGGCAGATGGGTTTGTAGATAAGACACTACCCAGAGATTTCGCCCTCATTTTGTGAGGACTTTATGATCTGAGTTCTGGTTTCCTATAGGCGCAAGCCCCTATAGTTAATTACCCCTCTCGATCACGAGAGAGAACTTTCGATTAAGGCTAGTCGTCAATCAGATACGTATAGAGATACGTGGTATCTGGCATATAGTAGCAGCAACGTATATGGATTTTGAAATATTTGGAAGTTTGGATGTTTGGGTTGAAATGGTTTGAAATTTAAAATTAGAAATTTCACCATCTTGCACTTAAAGCGGATGGTGGGGGAATGGATGATGGACCCGATCAAGATCCCATGGTTCCGTCGTCCCGGGCCATCGTGGTCCCTGGTCTACTTAGTCAGAGGAGGTAGTCGACCCAACCTGACAGAAGGATCCTTGTCGGCAGCCATGGGTTGCTTCGTCCAAGGGGACCTGTTAGACCGGGGTTGAATGTTTGTCTAAGGGGACAAATTTGAATCCACCTTAGCTAACAGAGGGCTTTATGCCCTATCGATCATATCCTATTGATTCATATCTCAAGGGTTTGATGCCACTAAGGAGCGTATTGGCTCTGGCCATAACCGCTATCTGTGGTGCCATTTGGCGGCAAAACCACTCGGTTCAGAGGGCCCCGGGTCATAACCGTTTACCTGCAGTGCCATTTGGCGGCGAAACTGCCGGTTAGAGGACACGTACCATGCACTTACTGGCAAGAGATTGTTTGAGAATGGATCCTAGTGATATTTTCGACTAGGCATTTCGCTCTTTGTGAGCTGAAGTTTATTTGAATTTGTCCGCCTCGGCAAACTGTTGCGGAGGGCGGATGAAATTTGCTTTAAGTGATTAATGGGTTTATTTCAATTTTAAATATTTTTGGGATTTTCGAATTTGAGATTTTTGTGGAGTTTTTTGGGTTTTTGGATATTTGAAATGAACTTTTTGGGAGACAATTAAAAGTATTTTGGGAACCCCTCCGGTTGAGATTTGCATTCAACACGGCCATCATCGGGGTAGGGTCTTTTTCATTTATAGTTTGAACCTTGTCAACTCTGTCTGGATGTCGACAGAGGATCAGGTTTCGTAGGCTTTATGCCTCTGTGAGTGAATTCTATTGATTATAGGCTTTGAAGGCCATAATATGAATGTATTAAAATAAATACACCGGTTCCCACAACCGTATATTTATTTGATGGTTCGAACCCTGTCAACTTCTATTGATCCGTATAGAAGGATCGGATTCGGACTTGAATTCACTTGTTGACCCGCGCAGCATCCCTAGGCGTCACGTGTGTACCAATAACACGCTCACCGGGGCCCATGCGGGTCGAGATCGTATTTCTCCCCTTAGTGTATCTATGTGTATACAAACTACGGTGTAAGTGCGGGGGGATTTTGAAATATTTTAGTTGTGCAAGTAGTTGCAATTTGAATGCACACAATATTTTATTTGAGAGATCATGTACGCCTTCTGTCCGCTAGTACGAGTGTTGCGGATCCGGTGGCGGGGCATTGCAACTTGTAGACGCCTTCTGTCTGCTTGTATTTGTGTTGCAGATCCGGTGGCGGGGCGTAGCAGCTTTTGAATAGAGTTATTCGCTGCTTCGTACAGGTAGACTGTCGTGCACTACTTGTTGATTTGTGCAAGAAGATTGTAGTGCACTAACGAATCTCCTGCTTTGGGTCGTAGGGGACAAACCTTCCAGTGGTGATGTGCCTACTTTAATTAAGGGTCGTACAACCCGTGACATATAAAAGTGCGTTATTTTGTTTCTTTTTGAAGACATGATCACGAGCTGTACGAGCTGCCTAACTTTAACAGCTGGTGTGCACGCCACTTAGAGCACCCGTGACTTGCAATACGACGGGCACATTTTATTACAAGGGGTTCAATCAGAAAATTACCGGGGATGTGCGAGGATTCCTATGTGTTTACAATGATCACAAAAGTATTTTGTAGGAAAAGTAGATTTTCTTTTTACTTTTACTTTTACTTTTACCGCCTCCCTTTCTAAGATAATTACTCGCCGTATCAGGGTGTATTTACGTTCGTATTTACATTCGTATTTACGTACGTATTTCACTTGCTAGTGAATACTGTAGGAATCCGATGCTAGAGCCTCGAAATGACATCTTAGGATCCTAAGTGGATGGGGCCCACAGGTGTACCTTCTCCTGTCTTGTAGCAAGGGATCCTAGGCTGGTGGGGCCCGCTAATGATTCAAATTCAAAGTTATAAATATGAGGGGATTTCAACTCATTTCTTCTCATCCCATTTCTGTGAGGAGATTTTGGTGAGGGACTTAGGGGTGTACGAGTCAGGTGCTAGGAGGAAGAGGTTTGAATCCTACCTACTGGAGACTAACTAATTCCCTCGAAGACTCACTGTATGTTGCATTTCATGTTGATTTATATATATATATTTTTTATTTGTTTTTTCAGTGTCGGGAGCCTAGGGTGTCGTATATTTTATTTTTGGTTAACTTAGAACATTTAAGTGGATTATGATTTTCTTTGAATTTTTCTAAGTCACGGGTTTTGTTGAAAGTTTTGGCAGCACTCCGGCGTCGTCCCCGCGTAGGGGGCTGCCTCGGAGTGTGTAAGGCCTTCCCGCCTGCCAAGAAAGGCAGTCACGGTAGGTGTCGAGTGACACCGCGGCCGCAATTTTAATCCCCGCTCACTAAGAAAAGCGGTCACGGGGTCTTTGAGCGCAGATTTAAAATATAGCATTTTTCCCCGCCTAAAAGCAGTGACGGGTACTTAATTAAACAATTTTTTTTTTACAAATAACAAATTTCCCCGCCTGCTAAGAAAAGCAGTCACGGGTACTTATGTTTTCATGCATACGAATTTCCCCGCTCGCTCAGTGCGTCACGGGTACTTAAGTTTTTCCTCGCCCGCTAAGAAAAGCGGTCACGAGTACTTATTTCATGCACAAAAAGTAAATACTAATTTTTACCTTGGGTGTGCAGCAATCGAGGCGGCGAAAGCGGATGACGGCGACGTAGCAACCTGCGATGCATAATTAAAAAAATATTTTACTTGTGCAATTTAATTAATCATATTTTTATTTAAAAAAAAGAAGCTAGAGAGAGAAAGAAAAGGAAGAGAGCTCTCTTTCTAGAGAGAGAAAGAGAGGGAAAGAGAGGGAAAGAAGGGATTTTTGGTGGAAGGGGTTTAGGGTGTGTAGGAAATTGGGGGAGTGAAGTTAGAGAGAGAAAATCTCTCTTTCTCTAATTTTTAGAGAGAGAAAGAGAGAAGGAAACTCTCTTTCTAGAGAGAGAAAGAGAGGGGAAAGATGGAATTTGAAGGGAATTTGTGTAGAGTGGGTTTAAGAGGTACAAGGAAGTGAGAGGAGCAATTTAGAGAGAGAAACTCCCTCTTCTCTCAATTTTGGAGAGAGAAAGAGAGAGTGTGCAATTGTTTTCTCCCTCTAGAGAAGGAATTTGGAGGTATGGTGGAGAGGGAAGATGTTTGGGGTGGAGATGGAGCTATTCATGAAGAGATTTCTAGAGAGAGAAAATTTTCTCTCTCTAGGTTAGAGAGAGAAAATGAAGGACGAAAATTTTTCTTTGTTGGAAGGGTGTAGGAAGTGTAGGGAAGTGTTTTTTGTGAAGGAATATATGTGGTTTGGTGAGTGGAAGTGAAGAAAAAAAATGATTAGGGTTAGGGTTTGGTGTAGGTTTTGAGAAAAAAATGTTGGAGGAGGAAGAAGAAGATGAAGGAGAGGAAGGAGAAGGGAGTAGAGGGAGAAAATGAAAGAAAATGGTGGGAAACTTGGAGGGAAGATGAGGGAAAAAGAAAAATGGGAGAGAAGAAGAAGAAGGAAGGAAGAAGAAGAAGATGGGAAGAAGAAAATGGAGGAAGAAGAGGAAGAAGATGAAGTAGAGGAAGAAGAAGAGGAGAAATTACCTTGCTTGGAGGGAGAAGGGGAAGCCGGCGGTGGAAACCGAGAGGGAGTCGCAAGAGGGGCGGCCTTGGCGTGAAAATGAGCGTGAAATGGCGTGAGGGTTCGGTTGGGAGGGGTGTATGAGGGAGTTATGTGGGTTATTTGGGGTATTTTTTGATTTTTTTATTTAGAAAAAATATTTTCTTATTTAAAAATCTCTCTTTCTCTCCCTTTTTCTAATTTTTTTTAATTAAATTGCACAAAAATAAAAAGAAATTTTTAATTTTGTATCGAGTTGGTCGTCGCGTCGTCGCTCGCACAAGTCGTCGTCTCGATTCGCGCACCCAAAATTTAATTTTTCGCCGACCGTCGACCCCCATCAATATGGGTGTCAATCTTAGCTGTTTCCGTTGCTCCGGACGCATTGGCGCTGTCCGTTTCGCGAACAGAGATCGTCTCGGTGATTTTGAGTTTTTGGTCGACACGCGTCGGGTGAGATTTTGCGCGATTTCGAGCTCTTTCGCTTTTAAAACCCACCTTGCGCGGTCGACTCGACCCCGACACTAGTATGAGGGTCAACAAATGCCCCCCAACAAATATGGTGCGCGCCTAAAGCGGACCATGTTTGTTGTAAATTGATTGACCCTGTGGATCTCTAAATATTTGTTCTAGATGTCACACTAGGGCTTTCATTTAGTGGATCTCCAAAAGCTTATTTGAATGTCACACTAAGATTTTCTTTCTCCATAGAATTCTTTGATGTATCAATAGATGGTTGAGATACTGATTTCTTTTGCCCTATGCTTTGTGCTGCGGACAATGATATAGAATTTTCTGATTTGTCTTTATTGACTTGTCAGGTGATTTTTGTACCTTCGGCCCTATGCTTCTTGCTTTGGCGGGCTTGTTGAAGGAGTAGATGCCGATGACCTAAACTCTTAGGTTTGTATTAGGTCGATGGCGAAAAGTCATCGGTCCAGAGCTTTGTGCATAACGGACTTGTTGATGACAGAATCCTCTTAGTTCAGCCTTAGGCTTTGTGTGAACTTTGAGATAATTTTCTTCGGTCCTCTGCTTTGTGCTTTGGCGGACTTGTTGAAGAAAAATTCCTTCTATCCTCGCTTTGTGCTTTACGGATTTGTTGAAGGATTTGTAAGTTTTGGATTTGGTCGATACTATCAAATGTATGTAGTATCTTAATCCTCAACCATTTGAGGAGACTTTAATCTGAATCACTTGAGTTCATCAGATTAGGAGAGCTAGGATTTGATAGCCCTTTGTCCTCTGGTTGCTGAAATGGGGGTTCCTCTACTGCGGCCTTTCTTATGGCTTGTTGAGTAGATGGAGCTGCCAGCGATCCGGCCATATTGGGGCTTGTTGGATCCGACCTTTTACACCCATTCGGGCTTCAGACTTGAGCCATGAGAAATGTGCTTCCCAATGCTGATTTCACTGGAGTTGGTAGATTTAGAGTTTTCCTTTGTGGTTGAGGATTTTGGATCCTACGAACATTCGGTAGTTGCTCGCGACACTTTCTTCTTTCCACTGGAATTTTGATTCTCCGGTCAATTAGGAGAATTTAGTAGACTACAATTACTTGAACTTGTCGAGTCAAATCGGCCTTCGTTCTTCCTACAGTCCTTACTGACGGGTTGATGAAGTGGGGGTTCCGCTACTACGGCCGTTCTTATGGCGTATTGAGTAGACAGAGCTGTCAGCGATCCGGCCATATTTGGGCGTGTTGGATCCGACCTTTTACATCCATTCGAACCTTAAGCTTTAGGCTGTCGAAAGACTTCAAGCTTTTCTGACTCAATTTGTTGGATTGTGTAGTTACAAAAATCTCTTCCCTGACTTTTGAATCTTGGTACATTGGAGAAGATAGAGTCTTAAGCTTCTTGAAGATCACTTGTACATACTTTGAAAAGAATTCATTGTATCTTCTTTAAGAGAATATTTGCATTGATAATTTTAAATATTTATTCGGGGATCTCGGCATACAGCGCGATGTCGACCCGAATAAATATTTAAAATGCCCCCTGCTTCAAAGGGTCATTCTAGAACAGAATAAAGTTGGAATTTGAAATTTTAAATATTTATTTTGGGATCTCGGCGTATAGCACGATGTCAACCCAAATAAATATTTAAAATGCCTCCTATCTCGCAAGGAGATTTCATATAAATCTTGTATTTCGAGATTTTAAATATTTATTCGGGGATTTCGGCATGCGGCACGATGTCGACCCGAATAAATATTTAAAATGCCCCCAGTCTTATGGGGGATTTTTGTGAGTTTTTTTTTTTTTGAAATGCATTCTTGTAATACAAGAGAATTTCAAAATGTAAAGCATATACGCTAGTAAGCATGTATAAAATACACAGTGCATTAAACAAAATATTTTCTTGGGCAATTTTACGCGTAATACTTCTTTAGGTATCGACCATTGATCGGCGGCATGGGCCTTTGACCGTGCAGATCGATAAGTTGATAGGCTCCTCCTTGGTACACCTTTTCGATAACGAAGGGGCCTTCCCAATTGGATACGAATTTGCCACCGATTTTTCGATGTGGGATGATTGGTCTTCTCAGCACCAGAACCAATTCTCCTTCTTGAAATGATCGATGGCGCACCATCCGATCAAATGATTTCACCATCCTTGCTTGATAGATCTGCAAGTTCTGTTGAGCTTGCAATCTAATCTCATCGAGTGTATCAAGTTCCTCCATTCTTAGGCGAGCATTTTGTTCCTGGGTTAGATCATGCTGAATTGCCACTCGAAGTGACGGCAGTTCAATCTCTAGTGGCAACACTGCTTCAACTCCGAATACGAGTGAATAAGGAGTGGCTTTGGTTGGCGTTTTGCAAGTTGTACGATAGGCCCATAGCGCTTCTACCATTTTTGTGTGCCACTCTCTTTTGTTTTTTGTGAGAATCTTCTTCAACAGTTTCACCAGCGTCTTGTTAAAGGCTTCTGCCAAGCCATTCGCTCTTGGATTGTATATTGATGAATACCTCCAATCAATCTTGTGTCGATCAACAAACTTGTAAATTTTGGTGCTTTTGAATGCTGTGCCGTTATCTGAGATTATGCGGCGTGGTACACCAAATCTGTAGACAACGTTGTGGGTAAAGAAGTTGATCACATGCTCGGATGTGACCTCTCTGAATGGAGCCGCCTCTGCCCACTTCGAGAAGTAATCTGTTGCTGCCAAAATAAAGCGGTGCCCGGCTGACGATGGCGGATCTATCGGTCCGATTATATCTGTGCCCCAGCATTCGAATGGCCAGGATGCTATTGTTGGGTGCAGAGGATTTGGTGGTTGATGTATAACATCACCATGGATTTGACACTCGTGACACCTCTTAGCATGGTCGATACTGTCCCTCACCATTGTTGGCCAATAATAACCCATTCTTTTAATTTTAGCCGCCATCTTGGGACCTGACTGATGTGCACCACAAAGTCCTTCGTGAACTTTTGTCACCACTCTATCAGCTTCCTTGGTCCCTAGGCATCTTAGCCACATTTGATCAAAAGCTCGTCGGTACAATGTGTCGTTAACAAATGCATACCGCAATGCTCTCTTCCTAATTTGCGTGGCAAGAGATTTATCTGTTGGGAGTTTTCTTTCTTTGAAATACTCGATGAAGGGTTGCCTCCAATCATCTTCTACTTCAACATCTAAGCAATGTAGCCATGATTCTGAAGCTTGACTAGCTTTACGTCTCTTGGCTACATGATATCCTTCTGGATAATTTTCCATAATAATCTGGTGAAGAGGTTGAGGGTTACTCGGAGTCGTATCTTGTTTGCTTGAATCTGATACTTCTTCTGCCCGCGGGAATTGCAACAGGGCGGGTTCCAACACCCGACGGTTATAAACTCCGATATATATAGGTCTCTCCTCGTTGGTATTTGTCATTTCCTTGGCCAATTTGGCCAAACAATCTGCTTTGGCATTTTGTCCTCGGGGAACTTGAACTATTTTAATATTTGGCACCTGTTTCAGAAGTTCGACAGCTCGTCGGTGATAATGGGCCAGTTCAACTTTGCCAACTTTATAAATACCGAGGACCTGATTTATCACGAGCTGAGAATCACCGAAGATTTGGAGATGTTGGATTCTGACATCGATCGCAATCTCCAGCCCTGCTATTAGAGCTTCATACTCGGCTTCGTTGTTGGTCCGAGGTTCAGTCAAACTGAATGAAAATCTCATTATACCTCTCTCGGGTGCTACGAAAAGGAGACCGATGCTGACTCGGGCCCTTGCAACATTTGGAGGTCGGGCAGGCTTAATCGATGATGCCCCGTCGAAGTACATTTCCCAGAATGATAGCCTTTCATTCTCCTCAACCTGCATTATCTGCTCATCGGGCAAATCATCGTTTAGTGGAGAATCAGCCGGGATTGGGTGCGCGGCGAGAAAATCTGCCAAGGCTTGTCCCTTTACCGCTTTCTGTGGCATGTACGTAATATCGAATTGTAGTAATATCACTGCCCACCTGGCTAAACGTCCTGTCAACGCTAGTCTTGTCATCAAGAACTTCAGCGGATCGATCTTTGATATCAAGGTAATCTTGTGAGAAAGCATATAATGGCGGAGCTTCTGAACTGCAAAGATTAATGCCAAACAATGCTTCTCAATTGGGGAATAGCGAATTTCTGCTCCAATCAACCTCCGACTGATGTAGTATAACGCATTTTCCTTGCCTTCTTCGTTATGCTGGGCCAACAGTGCTCCGAGGGACTCTTCTAATGCCGCTGTATACAGTATAAGAGGCTTCCCCGGAATTGGTGCCGCAAGAATAGGAGGATTCAATAAGTATCTCTTGATACTATCAAATGCTTCTTGGCATTCATCATCCCATTTAAAGCGGACATCTTTCTTCATCAACTTTGAAAATGGCTGGCACCTACCCGATAGATTCGATATGAATCGTCGAATGAAAGCTAGTTGCCCTTGTAACGAGCGAAGTTGACGAAGGTTTCTGGGAGGTGGCATCTCCATAATCGCCCTGATCTTATTGGGGTCAACTTCGATGCCTCGGTGTCGAACAACGTACCCCAGAAATTTGCCGGAAGAGACTCCAAAAGCACACTTGAGAGGATTCATCTTCAGATCATACTTTCTGATTCTTTCAAATACAATCCTTAAGTCATCTAAGTGGTCTCTTCGGTCCACGCTTTTAACAACAAGGTCGTCCACATAGCATTCGACCTTTTGATGTATTAACTCATCAAATATACACGTCATTGCTCGTTGATAAGTGGCACCAGCGTTCTTAAGGCCAAAGGGCATAACTGTATAACAGAAAATCCCGATGGGCGTTCTAAATGATGTGTGTTTTTCATCCTCGGTTGCCATCTTAATTTGATTGTAACCCGACGAACCGTCCATAAATGAAAACATGTCATAATTGGACGTGTTATCCACTAGTAGTTCTGATACAGGGAGTGGAAAGTCATCTTTTGGACAAGCCTTATTGAGGTCCCGAAAATCGATACAGATACGAATCTGACCGTTCTTCTTCTTAACAGGGGCAATATTGGCAATCCAATCAGCATACTTTTCTTCGCGGATAAAGCCCGCTTCTATAAGTTTCTTTGTCTCTGCAATCACCTGTTCTTCAATCTCCAATCTCATTCTCCTTGGAGCTTGCTTTACGGGTACTGCATCGTGCTTGATGGCTAACCTGTGAACTGCCACAACAGAGGATAAGCCGGGCATCTCGGCATATGTCCAGGCAAAGCAATCCCTGAATTCACAGAGAAACTCTTTCATTTCTTCCGCTTGGTCTTCTGATAAAAGGGAGCTAATGAAGGTTGGGCGAGGGTCTTCTTCAGTCCCCAAGTTGACTTCTTTTAGTTCATCCATAGTAGCCGTCTGTCCACCATCTTCTAATTCTTCAGGTGCAGGCTTGGCCTCTACGGGCTGATCATCATAAGTATCAACTTCATATATTTCCTCATCGTTGCTATCATCTAATTTGACTTCCTCGCATGTGATTGCTTGGCAAGTCTCCTTTTGGGGATATTTCTGCACGATGAATCCGAGACCTCTCCTTGCAGCAATATCTTTCTTTCGTAATGGACGTGGATGTCTTCCATACCAAATGCTCAGGCAAAAGCGGAGTTGTTGTTTAGAGGTAGGAATGTTGATTTGCTTTCGCAACATTTTCCGAATATTTTTGGTATTAAACCTAGGCATTCTCGTAGGTATTAGCTCTCCGGAATCAACGAGCCTACAAAACCAGTCGCGATTTGCTTCTTCTTCACGCTCTCCACCTTTATATAATAAACTTCCTGGCCCGTCCCTTTTTCTATGAGGTGGCACATAGAATGTTACAAGTTCTTCGATATGATGTACCTCCCGGGGAGTAATTTCCTTGAAATGTTGCATGGGAACGCGCGTGACTACGAATACGCTGTCCGAGATTGACAAGTTACCCATCCTTCTTGAGAATACACACTGCACATTGCTTGTATAGGTAGACTCATAATCATAGTCAGAATCTGAGTATTCAGCCTTCTTTTTCCCTTTGGCAATTGACTGACATGCCTTCCAAGATTTTGTAGGGGTGACCTCATCTTCATCTGTGTCGCTCCCTAGGTGCGGTACATGTTTTCTTTCTTTAGTAGCGATCGCTGCTTTGGAAAGAGTTGGCGTTGCCTTCTTTCTCCCAACCTGCTTCTTTTCACCTTCTTGTTTTGGTCGCTTTGTAGTTTTAGTACTTGATGCCTGGACCTCAAGAGAGCTCGATGGCTTCTGCTTCTTTGGAATGAAATACTTGGCATCCTCATAGATTGTAGCTTCGTGCACTGCAAAAGGTTGGATGTCACCAGAGATCCTGAACTCTTCTCCATCCTTAAGGTACTTCATGCACTGATGTAGTGTTGATGGGACAATACCATACTCATGCAACCAAGGGCGACCCAGGAGTGCCTTGAACGAAGTATCTGCATCAATCACATGAAATTTGGCTTCTGTATGAAGCTCCCCAAAGTTAGGGAGAGCATGAATGATCCTAGGGTCTTCTGCCCTTTCTCGTTGAAACCATGCACCATTAGCTTATCTGACCCGAGATGCTGCACGTCGAGGCATAACGATCTCAGCGCTTTCAAGCTTATAAGGTTGATGGAGGACCCAGGGTCGATCAGAATTCGGCTGATTATCATTTCGTCGCTCTCTGCAGTAACGTACAGAGGGCGGTTATGATCTGCCGTCCCAAGCATCATGTCTTCCTCGGAGAAGGTGATGAACGGCTCGTTACGGGCTTGCAAGACTTCCGTCATGTTACGTTCAGCAAAATATGCCTCGTACCTTTCGGGGTCTTTGAGAGCCTGAATCAAAGTCTCCCGTAGGTCTTTAGACATGACTAGAGCATCGTATATGCTGAGCTGCGCCGGGATTTTCCGCAGATGAGATAAGATATTGTAATCTATCCCATTGATTGGAGTGTCTTTCTTTTTGGAGTCCTTGGGGATGATATCTTCATTAACAACTATCTCCTTCCCCTTATCTTTATTAGAGATTTCCTTCTTTAGCGGAGTTGGCAACACCTTACCGCTTCTTAATTGCACTTGCGCTATTTCATCTGGCACAGGCTCATTTGATGGAGCATCTTCCTCAGAGTTGGCCATCATAACATCCAAAGACCCATTTTCTAATTCAGAATCACCCTCCAATCTTACATGCCCCATTTGTGACGCTATATCCTGCTCGGACTCATTCTCATTTGGAAAAACAGATCTTCTTCCGAACTATAGTCCATTGATGATGCCACAAGACAAGTTTCAGAAGTTGCTTCTTCAACGTATTTTCTTTTGTTGGAGTCACTGGTGTTACTGAAATAACCCGGCAAGTTTCCACAGGAAGAGAATCTTCACCCGCTTCTTCTGCTTCAGCCACTTTAAGCTTTGACATAAAGTCAGCGAGCTTAATGGACGTCTAACAGTTTGGTAATATTCATCCAAATTGTCGATGACCCTTTGAGTTGTTGTTTTCTTCTCCTTAAGCTTCTTTAATTTGGTCTTTCTTTTGGAAGACTGTACTTTTTCAGATTTTAAACAACCGGCTTGGTTGGGATATTGCTTAGAAGTTGATACTCGTGCCACAGGCATCCCTTTCAAATCCAGCACCGGGTGGGTAGGAGATTTCCACTTCACAAATGGAACTCCTTCGAGTTGTTTTAACATTTTTACAGTCTTCTTGGAGACCGCAGTCTCCCACTTCCCTTCTTGGGCTGATTCTTTTTTGTTTCTTTCTTCTTTAGTCGGGGGTACGGAAGAGGACGTAACCATTCGAGTCGACTCTTTTCTGGGGTGTACCAACACATTATCAGACAATGTGACTTCCCCCTTTTGATATTTTCTTTCCAACCAATCCTTAAAGATGTAGCAATCTTCAATAGGATGACTAAGTACTCGGTGGTATGGGCAATAGTTCGGGTCACCAGTATGTTTCGATTCTTCGGGCCTCTTGCACTCTGGCAGTTCTAGGCCTGCTTTTAATGCTTGTCGAAATAATTTGGCAACACTCTCCCTCTTAAATGAATATTCTTTATTCATTCTTTCCTTGAGGGACGGGAACGTTCGATCACCACTTCCCGTTATTTGCCTCGGGCGTTCTCCTCCACCCTGAAACATTCGTGGTTTGTCATTTCCCCCAAGTGTCAACTTTGGTTGGGGGTTAGGGTTATAGACTTGTTTCGGCTTGTCTTCATACTGTATCGGTTGCTTCCTTTATCTACATTGTAAGCCACTTGTTTTCCTTTATCAACTCTGGAGAAAAATGTAGAGTCGGCATCACCCCTTCTAGCACCTGAGGCTTTATTCTTCTTAAGCTTATCAGAGTGATTTTCTGATTTTGATAAGTTCAGTTTTTCGAACTTCGCCATCTGTCCAACAAATCCTGAAATGTGGTGATGGTGGTCATACATAAGAATGGTTGCATCTTATCATCGATGTTTCCCATTAACAATTGCACGGCATGTTCTTCTTCTAATTGCTGCTCACATTTCATGCTCAAATTGCGCCAGCGAGTTATATATTTTGTCACTGACTCATCCCTCCTTCGTTTATCTAAAGCGAGATCAGCGATTGTTATCTTTTCGGTCGCGCTGGCGAACCTTTTCACAAACATGGCTTCTAACTCTGCAAATGTTCTCACAGAGTCATTCGGCAATTCAGCATACCATTCGAACGCAGTCGAGGTTAAACTACTAACAAATTGTCTGAAAAGTAGAGCGTCAACACCTCCCGTATTACCACATGTGGCTTTAAACTGAGCCAAATGTGTTTGGGGTTACTATTACCATTGAATGTGTTAAACTTCGGGACAGAATACCCCTTTGGGTATGGCACCTGGTCAAATTCAGCAGGATATGGACGGCCTTTGCTCACTAGTTTTTCTGCCTGATCCAAAGCTATGACAGCTTTAATCTTCTCATTGATGATTGTCTCTAACTGTGCCACTGTCACAGGCTCGGATGTGCTTGCTACATTTTGAGGAGTAGGTTGGCGGACCAAACGATCATTCTCAATTCCTCCTTCATGTGAACCTCGTACTCCCGACACTTGGGGTGCAGGATGAGCTGGCGGATTAGCGAGACCACTACTTATCGCCTGATGATTGGTTTGTTGAGCAGGTGTAGGATTAGCAGTGATATTTCTCTGCATCATCTGCATCATCATAGTCATTTGCGTCATCATCTCAGTCATTTTGGCATTTAACTGAGCAATTTCTTTATCCTTTGCCTTCATCTGACGATGCATCTGCCTTTGTGCCTCTGCTAGTGTGGTAGCATCAGGGAACAAAGGATTTTCTTCGAATTCCTCCTCTTCTTCATTCTCCGAGGAGTCAGCATCTCTACCGGCAGTGGATCCAGCCCCATATTGCCGCTGGTATACCCGCAAAGGCGGTCGTTCATCATCATGTTCCACCATATAGACCACTTCAACTCCCATGGTCTCTTCATCATCTTCATCATCATCTTCTTGTGTACGGATCTCCGAGCGGCGTCTCCACTGAATCTCCGGTTCATTACTTGGCACAAAAAACTCTTCGATCCTTGGGCTGCGATCGAAGTTAGTTTCTTCTTGGGATGATGCAGTTGGTTGATGATGGGATCCCCTGGAGGATTCTCCAAGGTGTCGACCATCAAAGGAATGATCAATTGGGACCTTCTTAGGGACCCATTTTTGATGATTTCTATTAATGGGAGCGGATCTCTGGGAGGCTGCACCAGATGTCACGCCCGTACTTGTTTGTTTGTCAAGTGCTCTTCTTTCATATGATCTTGACCTCCAAACTTGTTTGTCCTTTCGCTGGGCCCTTTCGATGGCGGATTCTTGGACACGTTGTCCAAGTGTCACACCCCGATGTGCTTCCTGCGAAGTTGACTTAAATTTTCCTCGAGTCACCAAAGGTGGCAACTCTCTTGGTGGAGATCTTCTGGCCTCAATCACCACTGGCCTTTGGTATTTCTTTTTCATCAACCCCTTTTCTTTCACTGTTTTCAGGACCCTATGCACTTTGGCGGACAAAGTCTCGGGCTCTTTCTTCTTTTGAGGAGCAAGGGCTTGGGGTTGTTGCTCCCAAAATGATTGTTTAAGTTCACCAGTAGAGCTGTTCCGTTTTACCCATTTCAAATTTTTAAACTTATTCTGGGTAGGAACACTCGCTTCCGGTTCCTGAGCAGGTAATGTGGATGGGTGGACTTGTAACATCTGCTGAGCTCGCAGCTCTGCATTCATCCTTCTCCTCTGCCTTCTTGACGGCCTTCCTCCAGATGAGGAGGCATCAGCATCATTCCTTCCAGGCATAGATATCCCAGTCGGCAGAGTGGTGGTAGCAGCAGGAATCACAGAAATTTGTTTACCGGCCATGACCCTTCTTGTTGTCGGGGTTTCAGAATTTGATAGCCTTTTGAAGACTGAGACCCTCTTCTGGGGGAACTCATTAGCATTAACAACCCGGGTTGGTTGTGGTCGTTGTGGCACTGGAAGCATGCGACGAGCAGCAACATCAGCAGTATAAGGCCTCCTGACAGGCTTTTCAGTGTTAATGCCGTATACTGGAACGGCAGCAGCGCTTGCAGTAGCTGCGGAGAATTGTAGCCCACCAAATTGAATGGTGGCTCCGGAGTTTCCCGTATTAATGATAGCATTTGCTAGTTGGATGTTGGCACCACTTCCTAGCTGAACGGTGAAAGGAGTGTTCTGGAGGTCCATTCTGCACAAAATGAAAGATGGGGATTAGTAATCAAGATCTGATATATTCCCCATACTTTCAAAGCGCAGGGACTCGACAGAACGAAATGATAAACATATAATCCTTATAATTTCAAAATACTTTTTAGAGAATTTTTAATGAGTTCAATTAAAAAGACATTTAACCCTTAACTCATTAAATTTTGCTGCTACTATAGCTTAAATATACAACTAGCCAAAGATGGAAAGAGAAACCAATCCCCAGTGGAGTCGCCAGAAATCTGTGGGCTCCGAAAATTCGGCCCCGGCCTCCGCTCGCTTTTCTTATTCGGCGAGGGAGTTTTAACAAACTAAGTTCCGGGGTAAATTTTGGAAGGCAGATGGGTTTGTAGATAAGACACTACCCAGAGATTTCGCCCTCATTTTGTGAGGACTTTATGATCTGAGTTCTGGTTTCCTATAGGCGCAAGCCCCTATAGTTAATTACCCCTCTCGATCACGAGAGAGAACTTTCGATTAAGGCTAGTCGTCAATCAGATACGTATAGAGATACGTGGTATCTGGCATATAGTAGCAGCAACGTATATGGATTTTGAAATATTTGGAAGTTTGGATGTTTGGGTTGAAATGGTTTGAAATTTAAAATTAGAAATTTCACCATCTTGCACTTAAAGCGGATGGTGGGGGAATGGATGATGGACCCGATCAAGATCCCATGGTTCCGTCGTCCCGGGCCATCGTGGTCCCTGGTCTACTTAGTCAGAGGAGGTAGTCGACCCAACCTGACAGAAGGATCCTTGTCGGCAGCCATGGGTTGCTTCGTCCAAGGGGACCTGTTAGACCGGGGTTGAATGTTTGTCTAAGGGGACAAATTTGAATCCACCTTAGCTAACAGAGGGCTTTATGCCCTATCGATCATATCCTATTGATTCATATCTCAAGGGTTTGATGCCACTAAGGAGCGTATTGGCTCTGGCCATAACCGCTATCTGTGGTGCCATTTGGCGGCAAAACCACTCGGTTCAGAGGGCCCCGGGTCATAACCGTTTACCTGCAGTGCCATTTGGCGGCGAAACTGCCGGTTAGAGGACACGTACCACGCACTTACTGGCAAGAGATTGTTTGAGAATGGATCCTAGTGATATTTTCGACTAGGCATTTCGCTCTTTGTGAGCTGAAGTTTATTTGAATTTGTCCGCCTCGGCAAACTGTTGCGGAGGGCGGATGAAATTTGCTTTAAGTGATTAATGGGTTTATTTCAATTTTAAATATTTTTGGGATTTTCGAATTTGAGATTTTTGTGGAGTTTTTTGGGTTTTTGGATATTTGAAATGAACTTTTGGGAGACAATTAAAGTATTTTGGGAACCCCTCCGGTTGAGATTTGCATTCAACACGGCCATCATCGGGGTAGGGTCTTTTTCATTTATAGTTTGAACCTTGTCAACTCTGTCTGGATGTCGACAGAGGATCGGGTTTCGTAGGCTTTATGCCTCTGTGAGTGAATTCTATTGATTATAGGCTTTGAAGGCCATAATATGAATGTATTAAAATAAATACACCGGTTCCCACAACCGTATATTTATTTGATGGTTCGAACCCTGTCGAACTTCTATTGATCCGTATAGAAGGATCGGATTCGGACTTGAATTCACTTGTTGACCCGCGCAGCATCCCTAGGCGTCACGTGTGTACCAATAACACGCTCACCGGGGCCCATGCGGGTCGAGATCGTATTTTCCCCTTAGTGTATCTATGTGTATACAAACTACGGTGTAAGTGCGGGGGGATTTTGAAATATTTTAGTTGTGCAAGTAATTGCAATTTGAATGCACACAATATTTTATTTGAGAGATTATGTACGCCTTCTGTCCGCTAGTACGAGTGTTGCGGATCCGGTGGCGGGGCATTGCAACTTGTAGACGCCTTCTGTCTGCTTGTATTTGTGTTGCAGATCCGGTGGCGGGGCGTAGCAGCTTTTGAATAGAGTTATTCGCTGCTTCGTACAGGTAGACTGTCGTGCACTACTTGTTGATTTGTGCAAGAAGATTGTAGTGCACTAACGAATCTCCTGCTTTGGGTCGTAGGGGACAAACCTTCCAGTGGTGATGTGCCTACTTTAATTAAGGGTCGTACAACCCGTGACCGATATAAAAGTGCGTTATTTTGTTTCTTTTTGAAGACATGATCACGAGGCTGTACGAGCTGCCTAACTTTAACAGCTGGTGTGCACGCCACTTAGAGCACCCGTGACTTGCAATACGACGGGCACATTTTATTACAAGGGGTTCAATCAGAAAATTACCGGGGATGTGCGAGGATTCCTATATGTTTACAATGATCACAAAAGTATTTTGTAGGAAAAGTAGATTTTTCTTTTTACTTTTACTTTTACTTTTACCGCCTCCCTTTCTAAGATAATTACTCGCCGTATCAGGGTGTATTTACGTTCGTATTTACATTCGTATTTACGTACGTATTTCACTTGCTAGTGAATACTGTAGGAATCCGATGCTAGAGCCTCGAAATGACATCTTAGGATCCTAAGTGGATGGGGCCCACAGGTGTACCTTCTCCTGTCTTGTAGCAAGGGATCCTAGGCTGGTGGGGCCCGCTAATGATTCAAATTCAAAGTTATAAATATGAGGGGATTTCAACTCATTTCTTCTCATCCCATTTCTGTGAGGAGATTTTGGTGAGGGACTTAGGGGTGTACGAGTCAGGTGCTAGGAGGAAGAGGTTTGAATCCTACCTACTGGAGACTAACTAATTCCCTCGAAGACTCACTGTATGTTGCATTCATGTTGATTTATATATATATTTTTTTATTTGTTTTTTCAGTGTCGGGAGCCTAGGGTGTCGTATATTTTATTTTGGTTAACTTAGAACATTTAAGTGGATTATGATTTTCTTTGAATTTTTCTAAGTCACGGGTTTTGTTGAAAGTTTTGGCAGCACTCCGGCGTCGTCCCCGCGTAGGGGGCTGCCTCGGAGTGTGTAAGGCCTTCCCGCCTGCCAAGAAGGCAGTCACGGTAGGTGTCGAGTGACACCGCGGCCGCAATTTTAATCCCGCTCACTAAGAAAAGCGTCACGGGGTCCTTGAGCGCAGATTTAAATATAGCAGTTTTCCCCGCCTAAAAGCAGTGACGTACTTAATTAACAATTTTTTTTTTTAGCAAATAGACGAAATTTCTCCGCCTGCTAAGAAAAGCAGTCACAGGTACTTTATTTTTTT
>CM028345.1:47080733-47128907 GCA_016618105.1 Dendrobium huoshanense | reverse complement strand
GTCCACATGCAAACTGTAGTGTGCACTATGAATTCCCTGTTCTTGTCCACAAATGAATTATAGTGTTAATTACAGGTTTCTGTTCTTCCCCTACAGATGGATAGTTGTATGCATTCAGAATCCTTTGTTCATGATGTAAGCAATATATGTGTTCTTTGCAAGTTCATTGATATTGCACATAGGAAACTAGTGATCATTTGAAGCTGCTTGCTATTGCCCGTAGGCAGGTTGCTATATGCATTAGATGCTCTTTTGTTGTTTACCTGTAGTGGATTACTTTGTTCATTAGGGGTTCTTTGTATTTGCTCGTAGGTGAGTTGATACATTGTTAAAATTCCCTTGTTCCTGCCCATAGGCGTGGTGTTAGAAGTGCTCTTTTCTTGCTCTTAGGCAAGCTGCCAATTCCATTTTAGTTGTATTTTTTTTTTTTTTTTTAAAGTTATTAACTTAGGTTTAGTTTCGTGTAAATGCTTAGTCTGAATTCCGGCAGCCTCCTAATGTCTTCCCTGCTTAGGAGAAATTTTGTGAAGTGCTAAGGCCTTCCCCCTTATACTGAAGCAAGATGGTCGGTGTCAGGTGATACTGCGATCAGGGGTCTTTTTCCCCAACATGCTTATCAAAAGCGCATGGGGTCTTTGTTACCTGTATAAGCGAATTTCACTGCTACATTGGAACAATGTGAACAAGTACTTAAATTTATAGATTTTCTCTGACACGTCGGAACAACGTGATCAGGTACTTAGGTTTGTAGGTTTTTCCCCGTCACATTCGAACAACATAAACAAGTGCTTAATTTCATAGGTTTTCCCGCCATGTCGGAACAACTTGAATGAGTATTTAAATTAACAACTTTCCTTGCTATGTTGGAACAACGTGAATGGGTACTTATATTTGAGTTTATAAAATTATACCTAGCATGATCGACGATGAGATTTTTGGTGAGGGGTCGAAAACAATCTCTTTTTTTATTTTAAATTTTAGATCTATCTTTTTGTCCTGATTTTGCTTTATTTATCTATATTTTTGCTAATAATAATAAAGAATGATAATACAAAGAGCGAGAGAAAAAGGTGGAGTTAGAAAAAGGGGGATGGAGATTGCTGTAGAGGTGTCTGAGAGTGGAGATTGGGTATAGGGTGATATTGGGAAGTATAGTGAATTGATATAGCTTGGTTCGGCTAAGTGCAGGTGGCTGGGAAGATGTAGGTTGAGGATTTGAGGGTTGTTCTTATGCAGGTCTTTTGCTTGGAAGGGAGGCAGAGTTGTTTGAGTAGTTGAGTGAAGACTTGGAGGTTGTAGCTGTGCATGGGTAGTTGAAGGAGACCGATGTAATAGCCTGTATTTTGATCTAAAAAAATAAAAATTTTTAGGAGTCATTGTAAGTCCAAATCACAAACCATCTCTAACATAATATAGATATTGTACTTCTTTAATCATACAATTTTTTTCGTTTTTGTCATTAGTGCAAATCCTTAAGAAATTGACATCTGTTGTACAAGTGGGAATTTTGAGACCGTCAGGTATCCATTTTGCAAACCGATTTCACCATAATTTTTTAAATAAAATATGCTATTTTATAGATATTTTTCTATAATTTTTAGTGTTATGAATTTGAAGATATAAAAAATGATTATATTATCTTTGTATTTAAAACTAAATAATTTATATTATTATATAATATTTGAATATTATTTTAATATAATATCATAAAGCATTAACATAAGCTGTTAAATTCCTTTAAATTCCACATTCGGCTTAGTGGAGACCTTGATTGAGAAATTGAGAAGAAAATTAGAGGAGAAAGAAAATCAAGGATTTGGAGTTTGTAAAGTGATTTTTGCTAGTTAACCCTGTTGTAAAATTTGCATGTCTCACTATAAGAAATTATTATCCTATTTCTGATTTAAATAATTTAGTTTTTTTGATCAAATACAATTTGACTGTTACTACTATAGATTAGACACCGATACTGTTTAATACTTCTTATTCATTGTACTGATACTAAGTATGTGACGTACTGAGCATATAATATACTAATTTAATAATGTTATAAAATATATGAATATTATGCATACACTCCTATATGATTTTACTGCATTGATATGATTTCGACAATCTTTGTCGATGCTTTGTTTTATCGTTTTATACGATTTATTTACTGATTGATAGTACTTTTACGAAGATTGTTTTATCAATTCGATATCCATACTGGTTTACTAGTTTTCATATCATACTATTTTATAGTTTATAGATTCTACTATACTACATGTGAGTTTTACTATTTATATGCTAATTCTTGATCATATGACTATTACTGTTATGATTTGACTCTTGACATGCATATTGCTTTTTTATCTTGTGTTAAGTTCAGTTATAAGATTTGATTACTTGTTGAGCTCTTGAGCTCATTATATGGTTAAAAGATTTTAGTTCAGGGCAAGAGAGCATGTGTGTGAGATTGATTAGATTAGGATTCTTTAGGTTTACTAATAGTTTATTTCTGTCTTTTAGCTATTCTTAGGCATAATAAATATGTTATAATTATATAAATTCTGAGTAGTATACATGATTTTTAGAAATGAATACATATATTTATATTAATGTATTGATCGATAGTTTTATTTATGTTGATATTTATATTGATAAAATAAATTAGATAGATCTGGTTGTTTATTAAAAGATAAAAGAATAATTTTTCTAAATTAGATTTTGGGACATCACAACAAAGGTGATATTTAGAGGTGTGAGGAGTTCGGGGGTATGGGATGCACCAGCGGGTCTTGAGGTGCTGGAGAAGGGGAGTCGAGCCCCAGGGAGTTAGGGTTTGGGTTACTGTTGTTGGGTTCGGCCTAGGAGGAGCAGTGGTATTCGTCGACCTGCTGTGTGAATTGAGGGGAGTAAGGTAGCAAAGAGGGGTCTTTGGGCTTTTGTGTGGTACGAACAGAGAAGTAGGAGCGAATGAGAGGCTTGGGAGTTTGGTTCTGGGAGTGGGAGATTGGCGCTATTTGTGTGGCTGTAGTAGGAAAATGGAGGCAGGACGTGGGTTTAAGAGGTCTGGGATGGGTTGTGGGTTGGGGCTTGGCTGTAGCTAGAGAAGTGGAACTTATGTGAGTGATTAGAGGTGTCGAGTAGGTGTTTGAGTAGGGACGAGGAGGGCTCGGTTATGTGCAGGGGTCAGACTAGGGTGGAGCTGCAGATGGTTCAGCTGCGGCTGCAGGAGGTGAAGAGATCTTGAACATTTATACTGGGAGCTACAACTGGGATGGTCGAACTGTTTAGAAGGTGGATTGGATTTGATTGGAGGAAGCAGTCGGAGGTAATGACGTGTGACTGTTCTTGTGCGGTAGAGCGAGCTCATATGGGATAGAGTTGGGAGGAGAGGTGATGGGTGGCTTGTGTATGAGCACCAGGCTTCATCGGCAACTTGCATATGGAGATTTGAAGGAGTCAGGCTGGAAGCAGAATCTACTGCAAGTGAGAGTAATTGAATGTAGTAGGAGTCACATAACAAAGCAATAGAGCAGGCTACAACTTTTGCTAGGTGCTTGTGTACGGATGAGAGCTGGAGTGTTCGAATGGGAAATTGGGGAGATTTCTGTGTAGTGGGAGCTATAGGAGGATAAGCCTGCATATTGTCAAATTTGCAAGATTTCGGGCAGTGGATTTTTGTAGTAGATAGGAATAAAATAGATTTTTTGGTTCATATAATTTGAATTTATTATTTTTTTATATTATTACTAAGTAAAATAACATCGAGATTGTAAATTGATTGCTAGCATGTTTTTCTTTGTTCTAGTGCGTATCATTTTGCATGTCGTCAACTCGCGCATATGCAAATTTTGTTCATTTCGCTCATGCAAAGACCCAAGCAATATTATAGTCCTTTCTAGTTATTTTTGACATTCCGGGCATAATGGCGAAGTCTGTTTCACGAACGATCAACCTTAAGGAAATGTTGCATATTATTCAGGTCCTTAGTGATGTGAAACATATATAGAAACATGAATTTCTTAAGAATTAATAATAAGTTAAGCTTTGATAATTTTAAACTCAATATTTCACCAAGATAAGAGTCTACGACTTCTTAGTTGCAGTTGTGTTTTTACATGCGGTTACACAAAGATTAACTGGACAATTTTAAAATAAGAATAAAAATCGAAGTAACACTAAGATGCAAAAATAACAAAATCCACCGTTTAACAAATAGAAAGTTCACCTCAAGTTCCCCTCACTTTCACTCTTGATAGTGGGGTCAGCGGGAAAATAATTTCAGCGAACCTAGAGATGCCACCAAAAGAAAGAGAATGCCTACAGTCTTACTCAATGAAAAGTTAGCCGGAGGGGAAGAAGTTGTTGGATGTCCGATAATTCACCATTGTCCAGAGATTTGGTGTTCCTCTATGACAGACGTCAAGATGAAAAAGATTCGGTCGACGTAGTCGTCGTCGATGTCGTCGATCTTGAAGTCGAGGTTGAAGAAGGGAGATCAGATTATATCTACTCTTCATTAAAGATCATATATGAATCCATGATCGTGCTCAGGATCGGCCATTCATGGGGGAAGTAGGCTAAGGGTTGATGTATCTTCTTCCTTGGGATGTAGGTGAAGCAAGGGAGAAGAGAGGAGATGGGGGGAAGAGGAGCTTGGGGTGTTCGGTCAAAACTTAGGGAGGCTTTATCACACCCCAGTTTGGCCTACCCCTTAACGATCAATCTGGAGTATAACAGAGAAGGAAAATCTAAACAAGTTCCTTCTTACTAACACCCATTCCGAGTCACTACTTTCAGAATAGAGTGAGTAAAAGAAATCTATTTAGACTCTCCTAACATACCAACCTATCAAAATTCATAATTAATAATAGAAAGCATGTAATGCCCTTTAATGAACATCAAATATAATTGAAGTAAATATAGAGCTATACTTAAATTTTTAAAAATTAACTTACATACCTAAAAGTCTATACAACTATCATTCATATCTCTTTTAAGATATCTTTGTACACCAAAATATATTTACACAAATAGGAACGATCACCTCTCTCCCGCCTATTGCCCTATAGGCTCCTTTCCCTTACCTGTTGTGGTACAACCACTACTGATGAGCTAAGCTCAATAAAATATACAATCAATGTATAAAAATTAGTAATAACATTGCTAACAATTAAGAAATGCTTAACAATACTAACGTAGTTAAAAACACATTGAAATGCCCTATTGAGTATAAGAAGTGTCTAGCCATATTATTCATCTTGCCAAAATTGTTGAACACCTTTTAACTAAGTCATATGATGGTTATAAACTTTTGCACATTTTCAACGTTCCAATTTAAGGTTGCGTTCAACTTCCCAACTTTTAGAATGGAAGTTATTCTCTCATTCAGGGTTGAGTCAAATTTCTCAACTTTTAGAATTGAGAGTATAGGCTTATCTCATCAGATCTTTTGTCTTTACTTGTGCAGGCCTATCCCCAATATATTACTTATTTCACTTTCCTTATAATCATCATTTTTAGACCTAATAACATATGGTTTGATGACATAGCTGCACTTAAACTGCTCTTTAGCTGCCATTTAGCTACACTTTAGCTACTGTTTTGCTGTCATTTAGCTGTTCCCTTTAGCTTCCCTTTTGCTGCCCTTTAGCTACCCTTTTGCTGTCCTTTAGTCATTCATTAGTTTATAAACATTTATCAACTTATGTTTACCAAATCTTTAACATTGATAAATATTACTCTACATAAACAATTTCATACATGTTCGTTCATGTTCATACCAAATAAACTAAGGTAAATTGAAATAAATGCAGTCATAAACATAATAAAATTTAAGAGCAATAATAAAACATTTACTAATTCTTATTGTCTCGTTTGGGTATCTCACATCGTCTTCCAAAATAGTGGGGTAAACTGGTTCACCTAAAATATTTCGATTCGTTCTCCTTTTGTATACCACTTCAATTACGCTGTTCTTCATTCAATCCAGCTTCCTTCTTTTGCTTTATTTGGTACTTATAAGTGAGAGGAATGAAAAAAAACTGCACCATTCAACTGTTTGCCAGTTATTACAACAAACTACAGCCTCTCACACGTGAATTGGGAGGGGAGAAATGAACAAAAGGGCTGAGGTTTCATGCTTCAGGAATTGCATTAATACAATCTTATACACTAAGACTCCACTAACAACCTTCCATCATTTTCCAGCCACATGATTTTCAACCTTAATCAGTCCAATGCATCAAAGTTAAGTGCTGTGGATTAAGTCCATTGCATGCAAAGTTAAGTGCTGTCGGTACAGTAAAAATAAAATAATGAAATAGAAGTGCTGAAATAAAATTATGGCATTTCTTTAAAATTTGATTTACATGATTTCTTATTTATTTATTATTATTTTTTTCCCAATTAACTGTAACCGAGATATTAATCAGTTATTCATATAATAGATGAAATATCCAAAACTGAAAGTGTATGCTTACATTTATTTTGAGCATTTCGGGGATTACAGGCTCCAAGTTCAGCTTTAGGGTTAGAGAAAGGAGAGGAAGCAATTTTGAAATTTGAAATTTTAGTTCAGATTTTCAAGGGTGGAAAGGAGGGAAGTATTTGAAATTCAAATCTCCCTTAATGGGGAATTAATTAGGTGAGATTGGAGAGAGGGGCCGACAGCTTAAGAGAGAGTTTAATGGGTTTAACTGGTAGAGAGAGGGGAATTAATTGGAGAGAGAAAAGGAAAGGAAGGGGGCCGGCCAAAGGAAGGGGAAAAAAGGTGTCCTCGTTCGATGTATGTGGACCCGGCATTAATTGTTGATTGGAGACTCAAATTTGAATTAATTTCAGAGTTTAGGTGATTAAGGGATTTTCAAAAATAAGTGTAGGCTATTTAGGAAGGAATTTAAAATTCAAATTCATTTGAATTTGAATTAGGAAACTTTCCAAATAAGAGTCGGGCTAATTTAGGAAAGTAGTAATGGTGTAATTGAAGGGGAATCAAGAGGGTGGGGATGGGTAGGCCGCCGGCTAGGGTTGAAGTTGGGCAGGACGACGACTAGGGGAGAAAAGGTGGGTCTTGGATTCGGTGGGGGAGGGCTCGGTGGTGGGGCTTGGGCCGTGGGTTTTGTGGGCGAAGGGAGGTCGACGATGGAGGAGATGGAAGGGGAATTTGACCGGTAGTTAGGGTTGGGGATGGGAGTAGGCCGATGGATTGGAAGAGAAGGGTTGGCCGATGGTGGGGAGAGAGAAAGGGAAAAGAAAATAAAAACCGCGAGCTTGACCTCTACCGGCGGCTGACAAGTGATGCTTGGTCCTCTCCTGACTAGGGTTCTCTCCTCTCAAGAGCTCACAAGAAAACAAAGAACTAAAAGTTAAAATTTTCATTTATCAATCATTAACCTCATACAATAGTGAAGACCTCTATATATAAGTTTCAAAATAAGAAAAAATAAAAAGTCTCAAATGCCATTGGGGCTACAACATAAAAGAAATACCTTACAGGGGTACAATGATTAAACTAAAATAGAAATAAAAGAAATATATAAATGCATCATAAATATACACTCTGAATCGTAGCCGTCGATCTTCGGTTTCTCTGATGTTAGACGCGTCTAAATTTCCTGCTGATGTCCTCATCATTCTTCCCGGGTGGGAGAAAGCTCGACCCCGTCGAGTAAGTGTCTCGGGAACTCTCATACAACTCTAGAAGATTGGGGTTCAATATCTGTAGCTCATCACGATCAATCCACGTGTTCTCCGTCTCTAATTTCCCATTCCATTGAACTAAATACCTTTGGCGCCCACCATCTTTAGTGGAGATGATTTCATCACTAAGTATTGCTTTAATTTTTTCCGCATTATGTAAAGTAGGGATATTTGGGAGTGGAGGTAGGCTAGGGTTCTCACCAGGTAGGGTCACCAAGGCTCAATATTTACTGAATTTGTGGGGTTAAACTCTAGTCCCTCAAAGGCTAGTAGATCTTTGATGTTAAACATAGGATTCATGTTAAAACCTTTAGGAAGATCTAACACATAAGCATTACTATTTATTTTTTATATTATTTTAAAAGGTCCGGCGCTTTTAGCATGTAACTTTTTAACGGTCCCTTGTGGGAACCGCTTTGGATGAATTCGTACCATTACAAAATCTCAAATCTTGAATTCTTTAAATCTTTTCTTAAGATCCGCATTAAGTTTATACTTAGCATTGCATAGTTCAATCTTTTTATTAATTTCCTTATGCAATTATTGGAGATGTGATACAAATGCAGATGCAGACTCAGATGTTCTTAACCTAGGAAACATAGGGATCAAATCTATATGCTGTTTAGGTTGGTACTCGTACACAATTTCATCGGGACTTATTCGATTAACAAAATTATTTTAAGCGAACTCAGCTGTAGGAAGGTTGGAATCCCATTCTCGAACATGTTCTCCTACCAAGCTTCTTAGGAGGTTTCCTAAACTTTTGTTAATGGCTTCAGTTTGTCCATTAGTTTGGGGATGAAAAGCTATGGAAAATTGGAGCTTTGTACCCATCTTATGCCACAATGTCTTCTAAAAATAACTAGTGAACTTGACGTCTCCATCAAACACTATAATTTTAGGCAAGCCATGGAGTCTAACTGTGACACCCCAAGATCTAACTTGGAAGAATTATTCTTTTAATCCATTAAACCACTAACTAGTAGAGGTATCTATAGTCATCAATAAGTATTAAACAGACTAACAAAAATTCTATAATTTAAATCATCATAGAAACATTTTTATTCTTTCCGAAAAGTTCATTTACAATACTCAGGATTTACACAATAATCACGATTCCATCCAGTCCTGAGTACAAAAGAATAACTATAACAAAAAAGAATAAAAACCTGAAGAACTCAGATCAACCTCACACTCCTGCTCCCTTGCCCTGAACTGAAAATATTAACCACATATAATGAGCTTCAAAAAGCCCAGCAGGTCACCAAAAACCTACAACTGAAAACAAAGCACGGTACTGAAATAATATGCATGTCAATCAGTCAAATTAATAACAGTCACTTGCACATGATCATTGAATCTATGCAGATACGAAAATCAATAATCAATGCATAATCAATAAAATCCACAATCATCGGTAGAAGAATCGGTAAACAGTAGAAAAATCCATAGATAAAATCATCAAATCAGTAATATCAATCAAATTAATATCGTATCAATAACATCAATCAATCGCATCAATTGGATCAATCAAATCATTGAATAAATAAATCATCTCTGGTCAATAATATCAATCGGTATGAAATTATATAAAACAATCAAATTAATATATCGTAAGAACAGTTAAAATTGAATTAATGCAGTAAATGCATATTCTTTATCACGTGCTCGGTGTATCATATGTAGCAGATCAATATTCGGTGTATCAATGAATCAATGCTATCAATGAATCTATAATATTGATGAATCAATAACATCGGTATCCGTAGTATCAATGAATCAATGCAATATCAATATTCATATCAGTATCTGTATCCAGTGACATGTACAGTATGCAATATCAATAAAGTCATGCAGTAACAGTAAACCCGTAAATCCGTCAGTAAATCCATTCATCAATAATCAATTCAATATCAATAAATTCGTCGATATCAATAAATTCGTACGGTAATTAATAAATCCATAAAGAAATCATTCGAACAATACTTTACACATGCATTCTAGTACAATAGTCTTACTTAACAAGTACAATCACTTGCTATTAAGGCATTTTTCAAGGTTTCAGAAAATCCCAAACAGGATCAAAATACACAGTTTCAGAAAATTACCAGGAATCGAATAAACCATCATTTCAAGACTTTATTTGTACTGAACTAATATTTTTCAATATCCGGATAATTTTCTATTTGATAAAAATCGCACAGAATTTAAAATACCCGGTAAAAACTTTCCAGAGAATACTCAAATCATGCAACATCTTCATTTTTACAACATACCAAATGTAACGGGGTAAAGGTTTCGTCAATACAAAGATATGCAAGAATTTCGGTAACGGAAACACAAAACTGAGCAGAAAAATACGAAAATACGAAATCTTCGAAATCAGAAATAGGATTCGTATTCCTTACAGTGAGACAAACAATTCTTCCAACAGCGACGTCGGACGAAAATCGCTCCACGGGCTCCAAAACCAAACCTTTTCCTTCCTTTTCCTTCTCTTTCTCTCTCCTTCTTTTCTCTCTCTTAAAAAATATCTCAAAATATCTTAAATCATCTATTTAATGAACTTGATCGTCTTGATGATGTTTTCCATTCGTCCCGGGACGAAACTCTCTGGACACAGATCGTATAGACGTTGATGGATTTCGTCCCTAGACGATGCTATCGGGCAAAAATTCGTCCCGAACGAACTCAGGTTCGTACGGACGAACCTGCACTTTACTCAGTTCGTACAGACAGTTCGTACGTACTAATCATACAGATTTTCACAATTTTCTTCAGTTTGTCACGTACTAAGGTCAGTTCGTACAGACTAACTGCACCCAAAAAAATGAAATTCAGAGGGGTTTTATACTAACAATCTCATCAAGGTATAACTTCGCAATTCGAGAGGCATTGCAAATTTTAGAGCAAGGGAGGAAATGGGTTATCTTAGAAAAACGGTCAACTACTACACAAATCAAATCATGGTTTCTAAAGGTCTTTGGTAAACCATGTCGAAATCCATACTTCCTGCCTCGGGCAATTGGGTATCGGGAGGGGTGTGTAGAGACCGATGTTTTCTTTTCTCTGCTTAGCTAACTGACAAGTATGACACATTTTAACCAATTTACTAACATCTCGTTTAAGGCTAGGCCAATAAAATCCATGTTTTACAGAGGCAAATGGTTTTCGTTTAACCGAAGTATCCAGCTAAACCTCCAGTGTGTCGTTCCCATGCGAGGAATTTTCATAGCGAAGTGGTCCTAATGCAGAGCTTTTGAGACTTAAATAAATAGCCATCTTCCAAAATGAAATAATCAACTATTTGTTCACCTCTAGTCGTTAGTAGGGAATATGTTTCCTTAAAGTCAGGGCAATCCTTATAATCTTCTTTAATACATTCAAATCTAATCACTTCAGCCCTCATTTCTCGGGTTACCATCATACGACGACGTAAAACATCAGCCACTTCATTCTCAGATTATGCTTTGTGTCAGATTGTATAGGTATATTTTTGCAGGAATTCAACCCAATGGCTATGTCGGGCATTGAGCTTCTTGTGGGAGTTTATATATCGCAATGCCTCGTGATTGTAGAAGATAAAAAATTCTTGTGGAAGCATATAATATCTCAAATATCTAAGGGATTGAATGATGGCATAAAATTCTTTGTCGTAAGTAAAGTATTGCTGCCTGATATCGTTTAACTTCTTACTAAAGTAGGCCACTGGATGTCCTTCTTGGAAAAGGACTCCACCAATACCAATGCCAGAGGTGTTGCAAGTCACTTCAAAAACCTTGGAAAAATCAGGTAGACGCATGACAATGGCTTCTACCATTTTCTTCTTTATGTCTTCAATTGCTTTAGAAGCAGCTATAGTCCAATGAAATTCTCCCTTTTTTAGACAATCAATTATAGGGGCTACTATGGTGCTAAAGTTCTTAATAAACCTCCGACATAAAGTGGCCAATCCATGAAAACTCCGAACTTCTCTAATATTTTTTGGTTCAGACCATTCATTAATTACACGCACCTTTTCGGGATCAGCTAATATCCCTTCAGAAGAAATAATAAATCTGAGAATGTAACACTAGTGGTGAGGAACATACATTTCTTGGGGTTAGTATGTAATTGTTCTTTCCTCAAAATATCGCAAACTTGTTTCAAGTGCTCTAGATGTTGTCCAACCGAATTGCTATAGATCAAGATGTCATCAAAGTAAACCATCACGAATTTTCCTAAGGCTGGAGGACTTGGGTCATAATTTTCATAAAAGTGTAAGGAGCATTGATAAATCCAAATGGCATTACCATCCATTCATATAATACATGCTTAGTTTTAAAAGCAGTCTTCCATTCATCAACTGGATGGATTTTGACCTGGTGATATCCGCTTTTGAGATTAATCTTAGAAAAGAGGGTAGCTTTGGTCATCATTTCTAATATATCGTCCAAACGAGGAATAGGGAAACAATATTTTACTGTGATTTTATTGATCGCTCGACTATCAACACACATCCATCATTAGCCATCTTTCTTTGGGAGTCATCTTTCTTGGGAGTCAAAAGTGCAGGAACGACGCATGGGCTCAAACTTTCTTTAATGAATCTTCGTTGGAGCAAATCATCAACCTGCTCTTTCAACTTAGAATGCTCTTTCGGATTCATATGATAATGAGGCAAGTTGGGTAAGGAGGCTCCAGGTACTAGGTCTATGGCATGTTGGATATCTCTCAAAAGGGGAAGTTCGTTGGATAAATCTTTAGGGAACACATAAGCAAAAGTCTCAAGAAGTGGGTTGACTTCTTTCGGGATAGGTACTTCTGTTTTCACAGTTGTTTCCCGGGCTACTAGTGCATACATGGGTGATCCTTGAACTAGTTCAGTGTCGACTTCTTTTGCAGTTAAAATGTTTAAGCATTTGCTTGGTTTAATGGGAGTGGGCTTAACTTCCTCTTTATATGGCTTGGGTTGGGAGGGTAAAAGTTTGATCTTCTCACCATTATGTTCAAACACGCAGGTGTTTGTTCTCCCATAAATATAGACATAGTTGTCAAATAACCTTTGGCGACCAAGGATAACTTGAACCACATCCATAACTAAAATGTTGTATCAAATATGCTCCTTGTATCCTACAAACTCTATGGGAATAACACTTCTTTCCTTAACTTCCAGGGCAGTGGAATTGATCCATACAACCTTATAAGGGTTCGGGTGGGGGGTCATTTCCAGGTTAAGTTTTGAAGTCATAGTGGAGGAGACAGCATTAATACAACTTCCATTGTCAATAATAACCTTGCAGTTCTTGTCCTCAATCTTGGTGAAGGTGTGGAAGATAGAAGTTCTACGCCAATCATCACTTAGTTTAGGCTGTGATAAAGCGCACCTAACAACTCGAAGTTCTATGCCATCCATCTTGTGCAAGCAGTGAATCATAGCGGTGTCCTCGTCATAAAAGGAATCTTCATCATCTTTAATGTGATGAACTAGCTCGGTATTAGGTTATTCCTCATCAATAACTTCCTCAATTATGGTGACTTTATAAGGGCTAGAACATTGTGAGGCAATGTGTTTGTACCCATGACACCTAAAACACTTGGTTCCAGAGTTAGTTTTGGGTGTCTCACGCTCAGGAGATTTACCCATGTAGTCAAGTGGAGGTTGGAATTGACTTGCAGTCGGTCGACCAATTATAGGACCAGAAGGTATATTTTGAGGCTGATTAGAGGAAGTTTTGAAAGGAGGTGGGCGGGAGTCTTGGTTCCTAGAATAGGAATGGGTCCTAGACTCTTCAAGGTCAAGCACTAGGCTGCAGGCTGCTTCCAAAGTAGTAATTCTTCTAGCTAAAAGTTTGTTACGAAGGTCTTCCCTAAGTCCAGCTCTAAACATGGTTAGGATTTGGGCAGGTGTAGTGGTCTCTTCGCCACTACAGTGAATCATGTAGTCATTAAAGGCAGAAATGTAATCTTTGACAGGTTTACCACCCTGTGTCAGTCTGTTCTATCTATCTAAAAGTCTGGGGTAGTAGGATGGAGGGAGATATTTTTGTTTCAGCTCTTGTTTTATAGCTCGCCAATCAGTGATGGGGTATTCGCCTCGAGCTTCATGTATTTTTCTAGGTTCATCCAATATTTGTAATCTTTGACAGGTTTACCACCCTGAGTTAGTCTGTTCTATCTATCTAAAAGTCTGGGGTAGTAGGATGGAGGGAGATATTTTTGTTTCAGCTCTTGTTTCATAGCTCGCCAGTCAGTGATGGGGTATTCGCCTCGAGCTTCACGTATTTTTCTAGGTTCATCCAATATTTGGTAGCTCTACCAGTAAGCTTCATTTCAGCGAATCTAACTTTTCTAGCTTCTAAAATGTTACACCACTTAAAATAACTATTCATACATTTAAGCCAGTCCAAAAAAACTTGGGGTCCGAGGGTGCCATCAAAGGAAGGGGCATCTATACGAATATTCTTAAGCAACTGAGCGTCATTATCTCTCCAATTTGTGTCATGACCTATGGGTTCTTGATTGGCATATGGTTATGACGGTAAGGGTCTCGAGGAGGTCCGTAGTCAGCTTGTGCTTCTTTGACATAAGTGGACGGAGGCTTGGAAGGGGTATACATCGTATGGTTTCCTAGCCTTTAAATGTAGTCTAGACGATCTCTAGCTTGTCGTCTAAAGTCAGCTAACCCGCCTTGGGTTTCTCTAATTTGTTGAGCCACAATTCCTAGCTGACCTACAATTAAGTCTAAAGTACGCCGAATTTGCTCAGGGTCCATTGACTCAACTTAGGTAACTAATGTAGACACAACAGTAAGTAGGATGATGTGATATGGATAAATTGAATGCAAACCAAAATGTCTACTAAATGCAAGTGGGAAATCCTAGAATGAAATTAGCATGCAACCATACTCTGATATTAAGATGATGTGAAACATATATAGAAACATGAATTGCTTAAGAATTAATAACAAGTTGTTAAGCTTTGATAATTTTTAACTCAATGTTTCACCAAGATAAGAGTCTAGGATTTCTTAGTTGCAGTTGTGCTTTGACTTTCGTTACAGAAAGATTAACAGGACAATTTTATAATAAGAACAAAAATCGAAGTAACACTAGATGCAAAAATAACAAAATCCACCGTTCAACAATCATAAAGTTTACCTCGAGTTCCCCTCACTTTCACTCTTGATAGTGGGTTCAGCGGGAGAATAATTTCAGCAAACCTAGAGATGCAACCAAAAGAAATGGAATGCTTACAGTCTTACTCAACGAAAAGTTAGCCAGAGGGGAAGAAATTATTGGATGTCCGATGATTTGCCAGTCTGAAAATTCCGTGTTCCTTGATGGCAGACGTCAAGGTGAAAAGGATTCGGTCGATGTAGTCGTCGACGGTGTCATCAATCTCCAAGTCGAGGTTGAAGAAGGGAGACCGGAGGATATCCACTTTTCCTTGAAGATCATACATGAATCCATGATCGTGTTTAAGATTGCCATTCATGGGTGAAGTAGGGTAAGGGTTGATGTATCTTCTTCCTTGGGATGTAGGTGAAGTAAGCGAGAAGAGAGGCGATGGGAGGCATAGGAGCTTGGGGGGTTTGGTCAAAACTTAGGCAGGCTCTTCCAAGTTCAGCTTTAGGGTTAGAGAAAGGAGAGGAAGCAATTTTGAAAGATGAAAATTTAGTTCAGATTTTCAAGGGTGGAAAGAAGGGAGTATTTGAAATTCAAATCTCCCTTAATGGGGAATTAATTAGGTGAGATTGGAGAGAGGGGCTTGCGGCTTAAGAGAGGGTTTAATGGGTTTAATTAGTTGAGTGGGGAATTAATTTGAGAGAGAAAAGGAAAGGGAGGGGGCTGGCCAAAGGAAGGGGAAAAAATGTGTCAACATTCAATGTATGTGGACCCTGACATAAATTGTTGATTGGAGACTCAAATCTAAATTAATTTCAGAGTTTAGGTGATTAAGGGATCTCCAAAAATAGGTGTAGGCTATTTAGTAAGGAATTTAAAATTCAAATTCATTTGAATTTGAATTAGAAAACTTTCCAAATAAGAGTCAGGCTAAATTAGGAAAGTAGTAATGGTGTAATTGAAGGGGATTCAAGAGGGTATGGATGGGTAGGCCGGCGACTAGAGGTGAAGTTGGGCAAGCCAGCGGCTAGGGGAGAAAAGGTGGGTTTTTGATTCAGTGGGGGAGGGCTCGGTGGTGGCACTTGGGCCGTGGGTTGGGTGGGAGAAGGGAGGCCGGCGATGGAGGAAGGGAGAGCTCACCTCGGATAGTTATGGCGAGTCAAATTGAGGGTCCCATGAGTAGAAGTCTTCATCTAGTTGAGTTTAGTGAGAATGGTTTCCTTGGGAGAGAGCAAGTGATCGAGATTTGGTCTATTCACATGGCGAGTACTGAACTAATAGCTCTGGAGAGGAATCTTTTATTCACCCCATGCAAGGCAAGCTACTTGGAAGGTTAGGCAAGTGATGCCTTTTGTTCATTTTGGGTGAGTTCTCCTGTGAGTTCTAGGCGAGTTCCTCAAGTAGGCCCCCTTTGAGGGCAAGTTCCTATGACATGCCATCTTCCAGCTAAATACCTATGAAGGCATACACGAGTATAAAACAACAATAAGTAGAATAAAAGAATATGATTTAATTCTATTCCTACGAAGAAACTGTTCTCCATCCATCAGGTTGAATCAAGCTTTTTTGAAACAATTTTGGTCCCAAGCAGACATATATAAACCCAAAAATTTGGAAGCTAAAGAGTTTCCTTCAATTCAAATATATCTCCAAAACGTAAAGAACTATTAGAATTAAGCCACTTATTTGATGTTATGAAAGAAAGCTTTAGCGCTTTTTTATTTTCTTGACAGACATTTTGATAGCCAAAAATCAGTGATCGTACCCAGCAAGTGAAGAATTATAACTATTAATAGGCAGCCAAATCTGATCGCTCAAAAGATTAAAAAATCTAAGGTTGATGATTCCCTAGCCTCCAAATTTCTATGGTCTACAACAAATTTTTAATTTGATAGAAAAAGTCTATTACCAACTAGCCTGCCCTGGAGAAAAAAATTACTTTTCCAACTAACGAATTACTTTTGAACTTCATCAATATTAGATAACCAAAATCTTCTTTGAAGAGATTTATAGTTAAAGGCATACCAAGATGTTTGATTGGAAAATTTTCATGCACAATTCATTTTGTGTGCAAGATCTTTCCCTTTGCTCCTTACAGAGCTAGGATGAATAAAAAAGATTTAGAATAATTTATCATAGACCAAGGATGCATTATAAATCATTTTACGCAGAACATGCTCCAGAAAAGTAAAAGCAAAGGAGATAAGAGTTTAGTAGGTTCTTTTTTTCTTTTATGCTTATATACTCGGTATTGTATATTTATTTTTTGGGGAAAGGATCAAAATGGCCTTTGACTCTTTATGAAAGATTAAAATAGTCCCCAATTGTATTAAAGGGCCATTTTAGTCTCTTAAGTCTTTAAAAAAGAATCAAAATAGTCTCACCCACTATTTTAGCTCATTTTTAAGAAGCTGAGGGACCAAATTGGCCCTTTAATATAGTTGTGAACTATTTTCATCTTTCGTAAAGAGTTAAGGGATCATTTTAGACATTTTATCTTTATTTTTCACTATAAAAAGTGAGATGCTCTCCATTCTTAAGCCCATTTCAACTAATATTTTGGTAATTTATTGAGGCATGTAGAACAAATTAATAGAAGAGCATTATTAATAAAAATATCTGTTACGCGTGAACCGGCCTAGGAGGGGCCGGCTGGACCCGGTTCAGCCCGGGTCTACACCAGGCGGAGGCGGAAACTCCCAGAGGAGAGGGCGGACAAGGTGGACGCCACTTGGGGCTGATTTAATTGTGTGGGAGGGAAATTTTTGAATGCAAAGGGCTGTTTAGGTAATTTGTAGGAATCCTTTATTGTTAATTAGGAGGATTAGGAGGGAGAGGGATCATCTTGAATTTGAATGTAATTTGAGATCTAGGGTTTCTTGTTTGGGCTCTTGGCGTTGCCGGAGATTGTCGGAGAGTTGTTCTTCCTCTCGAATCGAAGAACATTGTATCTTGCTTTCGTTTTGATCATCTACTAGTGGAATATAAGTCCATTGTGTGTTTTTCTCTCAGATTTCCTACAGTTTTCTACTGTTTTCCTGCGATTTGGGCTGATTTCTTGCAGAAAAACAGCAGCTCTAGTGTTGTTTTCCCCACTCGAGTCGATAGGAAATACTTGGATCTAAGTATTTCCTATCAAATTGGTATCAGAGCAGCGATTCGGGGCCACCGGCGGCTGAAATTCTGAAATTTCAGCAAGTTCCTCGTCTCCGGAAGAAGGTTTCTGTAGATCCGTTAGAATAATAATGGCCTGAAAGAAGGTGGATGTCTTGGAAGGCGAAGTCGGTCAATTAAAAACCGATTTGGAAGAAAGATTTTTTTATTTTCAAAACCAAATCACCACCAACAACGAAAGGTTGGAGGAAAAATTCACGGCCATGGAAGAAATTATTGGAGATGAAGACTAATCCGACGACGTCGGAAGCAAGGGAGACTACCGGAGACCACGGCGTAGGAGGAAATCCAATCCCGCGCGGGGGGAGGAGGAATCAGGATGTAGAGATCTTGGAGGGAGACGACGACATGCCACCTCTAGAGCCACTTTCTAGAGAGGAGATGAGCATGGGAAATCAACGTCGAGGTGCTGATTTTCAGCGTCAAGGTGTTGATTTTGAAGGCAGGAGGGAGGAATATGAGAGAAGTGCAGATTTTGGCAATAGAGGAGAAGAATATCAGCGTCGAGGTGCTGGTTTTGAAAGGGGAAGAGGGGAATATGATGATGGATTTGGATACCAACGTCGAAGGGAGGACCGGGACACTTGGGGAGCACCTCATCTTCGAGGAATGGGAGGTTATGGAGAGTACCGGGGTAGCGGAAGGGATCCGAAGGTGAGGAAGTTGAAGATGCCCATCTTTGAGGGGGAAGATGGCCATGGCTGGATCTACAAGGTGGAACGGTATTTTGCAGTCAACGGATTGACAGAGGAGAAACTGACAGCGGCAGGACTGTGTTTGGAAGGGAAGGCACTGGCATGGTACCAGTGGCGGGACATGAGGCGACCTATTCGAAGCTGGAGGGAGTTCAAGGATTGCCTGCTAGAGCGTTTCCGAACCAGCAGAGGAGGGGATTTCTACGAGCAGTTCTTTGCGCTGACACAGGAAGAGACAGTAGCAGAGTTCCGGGACCGATTTGAGTACCTAGCTAGCAGGTTGGATCGTCTTTCTGATACCGTGCTTGAGGGGAACTTCATGAAGGGGCTCAAACCAGAAATCAGAGCCGCCGTTAGAGTGATGAGACCACACGACCTGGGGGAGGCCATGGAGTTGGCACAGTTGGTCTAGGACCAGAAGCATCTGGAGAGGGGGACTCGAGGCAGCAGCTCTGGGGGATCCCACAGGATGACGACCACGTTTTTAGCTTCCAAGGGAGCTGCACCGGGGGGTACACGAGAAGTACCAAAGGAGAGGTCTGGAGGAGGACCTGGGGGAAATTTTAAAAAGCTTACTGATAAGGAGATGCAGGAGAAGAGGGCCAAGGGATTGTGCTTTAGATGTGATGAGAAGTACATGCCGGGACATAGGTGCAAGGACCGGACTCTTCAGGTTCTCCTTGTTTGCGAAGACGAGGAAGACGAAGAGGAAGGTGGGAGCAGATCAGAAGTGGAGGAGGAGGAGAAGTTGCACCTGGATGTGGCAGAAGTCTTCCTGAACTCTGTAGTGGGATTCACTTCGAGTCACACTATAAAAGTAAAAGGGGTGATAGCTGACCACGAGGTGGTGGTTCTGATAGATAGTGGGGCAACCCACAATTTCATTTCCACCCGGCTTGTTGAGTTGCTTGGTATGGCACTAGTGGATACCGGTGGCTATAGGGTGATGATGGGCACGGGGAAGGTGGAAATGGGGAGAGGAGTTTGTAGAGGAGTGGTGCTGACCATTCAGGAGATACAGGTGAGGGAGGATTTTCTTCCCTTAGAATTGGGAAGTACTGATGTGATTTTGGGAATGAAGTGGCTGCAGACTTTGGGGGAGACCAAGGTGAACTGTGGAGAACTGAGGATGGAACTGGTAGTGGAGGGGAGGAGAATGGTGATACAGGGAGATGTCGGCCTGTCTAGGACGGGGGTGTCTCTCAAGTCCATGATCCAAACCATCCAGGAGGTTGGGGGTGGATATTTGGTGGAGCTATAACGATTGGAGAAAGTCAGTGTGGGTGAAGAGGGAGACATTCCTCTTGAAGTGCAACCGGTCATACAACAGTTCAGGGAGGTTTTTCAACCTCCACAGGGTTTGCCACCTCAGAGGGAGCTGGAGCACGCCATTATTTTGAAGGAAGGGGAGACACCGATCAGTGTTCGCCCATACCGCTACCCCCAGATCCAAAAGGATGAGATAGAGAGGCTGATCCGGGAGATGTTGGAGGCAGGGATCATAAGGCCAAGTGTAAGCCCTTTCTCTAGTCCAATCCTCCTGGTCAAGAAGAAGGATGGGAGTTGGAGATTCTGTGTGGACTACAGGGCTCTGAATAAAGGCACTGTACCAGACAAGTTCCCAATTCCAGTGATTGATGAACTGTTGGATGAACTATTTGGGGCAGTGGTGTTTTCCAAGCTAGACTTAAAATCCGGATACCACCAGATCAGAATGAAAGAGGCGGATGTTCCAAAGACAGCCTTTAGGACACATGAAGGGCATTATGAATTTCTGGTAATGCCCTTTGGTTTGACTAACGCTCCTGCTACATTTCAGTCTCTGATGAACAGGGTCTTCAGGGAGTACCTCAGGAAGTTCGTACTTGTATTCTTTGATGATATATTGGTGTACAGCAAAACTGAGGGGGAACACTTAGAACACTTGAAGGTGGTTTTGGGAGTATTGCAGGAACACCAATTACAAGCCAACCTGAAGAAATGCAGCTTTGCCCAGACCAGGGTAGAGTACTTGGGGCACATGGTGTCCCAAGACGGAGTAGCAGCGGATCAGAATAAAATAGAAGCAATGCAGAAGTGGCCCATTCCTAGGAACCTAAAGGAGTTAAGGGGGTTCTTAGGGTTGACTTGATACTACGGGAGATTTGTGAAAGGATATAGTGCTATCGCATGGCCATTGACGGAGCAACTGAAGAAGGATGTATTTGCTTGGGGTGAAGCAGCAACGCAGGCATTTGAGAAACTGAAGGTAGCCATGACTACAATCCCAGTCCTAGCCCTTCCTGATTTCAGCCAAGTCTTTGTGGTAGAGACAGATGCTTCAGGGTATGGGCTGGGGGCAGTGTTGATGCAGAATCACCGGCCTATAGCTTACTTCAGTCAAGTACTGTCAGCCAGAGCTAGATTGAAGTCAGTATATGAGAGGGAGCTAATGGCCATCGTTTTGGCTATACAGAAATGGCGGCCGTACCTTTTGGGAAGACACTTCATTGTAAGGACTGATCAGAGAAGTTTGAAATACCTGCTAGAACAAATAATGGTGACTGAGGAACATCAGAGGTGGTTATCTAAACTACTAGGTTATGATTTTGAGATCCAATACAAGCCTGGTTTGGAAAATAAAGCAGCCGACGCCTTATCCAGATGTGTGGGGGAGCTTCAGGAATTAGCTTTGTCAGTTCCTTTAATGGTAGATTGGGGGTCCATCAAGGAAGAAAGTATGTTGAATGAAGAGTTGAGGAAGATCAGGGAGGATCTAGAGAAGGACAAGAGTAGTCATCCAGGCTACTGTATTGAGGGGGAGAGACTATTGTATCAGGGGAGGTTTGTGATGCCACGGACTTCCATACACATTCCCCACTTGTTGCAAGAGTTTCATGGCAGTGCAGTTGGGGGACATTTAGGGGTTCAGAAGACTTACAGGAGGCTAGCATCCGAGCTCTACTGGAAGGGGATGCATAAAGATGTGGAGGAGATGGTGGCCAGGTGTGAAGTATGTCAGAGAAACAAGTACATGGCCATGGCTCCGGGAGGCTTACTACAACCATTGACACTTCCAAACAGAGTTTGGGAGGAAGTATCCATGGATTTCATTGATGGCCTACCAAGGTCGGAGGGGTTCACAGTCATTATGGTGGTGGTTGACAGGCTTAGTAAGTATGCACATTTTGTTCTCCTAAGACACCCATATACCGCAGTGTCAGTTGCTGCAGCTTTTATCAGGGAGGTGGTGAGACTACATGGGGTGCCTGAATCGATTGCGTCTGATCGAGACAAAGTGTTCCTCAGCTAGTTCTGGAGAGAGCTGTTCAGGATGCAGGGCACAGTTCTAAAGAGAAGTACAGCCTATCACCCACAGACAGACGGACAAACGGAGGTGGTAAATCGAAGCTTGGAGACCTATTTGAGGTGCTTTGTCTCCGAAACCCCACGATTGTGGGCAAAGTGGCTGCCATGGGCTGAGTATTGGTACAATACCTCATTCCATTCCGCTTCCCAGATGACCCCATTCAAGGTATTATATGGGAGGGACCCTCCGCACCTAGTGCACTATGGAAGAGAAAGCACACCCGTATCGTCTGTGGAGCAGTACCTAGAGGAACGAGACAAGATACTGGAAGAACTAAAGAAACATCTGCTGCGGGCACAACAAATCATGAAAAAACAGGCGGACTCACACAGGAGAGACATGCAGTTTGAAGTGGGGGAGAAGATGTTCCTAAAACTACGACCCTACAGGCAGAGGACAGTGGCTAGAAAGGCATAACGAGAAATTGGCACCGAGGTATTTTGGCCCTTACGAAGTGTTGGATATGATTGGAGCAGTGGCATACAGATTGAAGTTACCCCCCTCAGCCACTATACATCCAGTGTTCCATGTGTCTCAGTTGAGGAGAGCCATTGGGGAGCATGCAGTGAGTGCAGAACTACCAGCTACTATGACAGAGGATTTAGAAGTGGTTTTAGAACCACTAGATCTTGCAGGAGTCCGACCAGATAAAATGGGCAACAAAGAAGTGCTGATCAAATGGAGAGGCCTCCCTGATTTTGACGCTACATGGGATCCTTTTAAAAGGGTGAAGGAGCAATTTCCTTCTTTTCACCTTGAGGACAAGGTGAGTTTTTGGGAGGGGAGTAATGTTACGCATGAACCGGCCCAGGAGGGGCCGGCTGGACCCGGTTCAGCCCGGGTCTACACCAGGCGGAGGCGGAAACTCCCAGAGGAGGGGGCGGACAAGGTGGACCCCACTTGGGGCTGATTTAATTGTGTGGGAGGGAAATTTTTGAATGCAAAGGGTTGTTTAGGTAATTTGTAGGAATCCTTTATTGTTAATTAGGAGGATTAGGAGGGAGAGGGATCATCTTGAATTTGAATGTAATTTTAGATCTAGGGTTTCTTGCTTGGGCTTTTGGCGTTGCCGGAGATTGTCGGAGAGTTGTTCTTCCTCTCGAATCGAAGAACATTGTATCTTGCTTTCGTTTTGATCATCTACTAGTGGAATATAAGTCCATTGTGTGTTTTTCTCTCAGATTTCCTACAGTTTTCTACTGTTTTCCTGCGATTTGGGCTGATTTCCTGCAGAAAAACAGCAGCTCTAAAGCTGTTTTCCCCACTCGAGTCGATAGGAAATACTTGGATCTAAGTATTTCCTATCAATATCCCTTCTTCCCCTAAAAAACAAAAATTCCTTCTTGACGTCTTCTCTTCGCACAACCTGCAAACAACCTTAGCCAAGGGGAAGAACAGGCAATGGAACAGAAAAAGAGAAAGTTCTCTGAATTCTATATTTCTTTCTATCTTTTCTTTCTCACAGCCTCCTGTAATAACAGCTGTGGTTAAACCGTAAATAGCTAATAAACTATGCCTAAAGATTCAAGTAAAAAGCTGACAAGGAAAAGTAAGATAACGGTTTGATACTAGTGGCTGTACCCAGCCATGTGCAAAAGCAGCCATACGCGTGGCCAGCCTATTATATTGTAAAGGCACCGCATCACTTCTTTCCTTGTAGAGAAAACTATTTTGCATATAGTCAAAACTCTTTTGAAGTTAATCAGTAACAGGTAATTCATTTCCTTGAAGAGATTTGAAGGTGCATCAAGATATTTGATTGGAATTTTTTATATGCGTGCTTCTTTTTTTATTCAAGTGCTTCCCCTTTTTCACATACGAAGCCAAGATAAGTCAAAGAAGCATGAAATATCTTCAAACATACAGAGAATGGCTTTAAGATAAACTATTTGTTTAAAATCAACTCTGCAAATGATCGTAGTATCATAAACAAATTGGATACTTGAGAAATATTTATTTTTATCTTTGACCAAAAAAATTTTATCCAACCTGCCAGGGAAGCGTTATAAATCATTTTCCGGAAAATATTCTCAAGAAGAGCAAAAAAAGAAAGGAGATAAGTATATTAAATTTTTACCTTTGCAAATATACAACTTGTTGGTATTGTATATTTAATTTTTACCTTAATTAAGTGTGATTTTCTCCAGTCTCAAACCAATTTCAACTAATTTTGATTTCATCAGTAAATTATATAAAAATTTACTTCCATTTCAAGATGGTAGTAAGTTTTGTGTGGTCAGCCGTTTCAGCTGTTGTCTTAATTTTAATGAATTATTAAGTAATTGTCGATGTCCTTCCCTAAGAAACTGAGCATAACTTGTTCGCACACGCTTTTGATTTGTCATCTTCGTGATTAGAAGTACATTTTTATGATGAGCCTACAAATTAATATCAACTCAGCCATTTTCATTCGAACTTGATTTTAAGTCGAATGATTTATAAAGTTCAATTTTGTTGGATAATGAAAAAAGAGCAAGAAAGATGCAGTTGCTCCATCTGAGCTTTCTTTTGGGCAATAGTTTGTGGTCTTGCATTTTTGTAATGGGTGATGATGTCAGACTTTTAGGGTACTTCGAGGAGCTGTAAACTTGCAGCTAGATGGAATTATGTTACTGATGTTAGTGTGAACATGCATGATGTTGTAGGTTGATGTTGTTCGAAGGAAGATGATTAGAAGATATTCAAGGAGGGTTTCTTTCACTTTCCGGAAGGTAAATAAAATTTTGTATCATTCACTAACTTTTTAATATTCAGCCATCCAAAATTCGGTGGTTCTGAACTTTCGAAGTTGTATAAACTTTTTTATGCCTAATCAGGTTTAGTTTATCTTATGATAAATAAGAAGTAATTTTGCTTGAGTTGAAATGAAGTTGTTCATCAAATGCTGGTATAATTTTTTACTTCTCTGGCATGTACTGGAATGCAGTATTAATTTCTCATGTCATAAAAGAGACCAAGAGGAATGACTAGCAAATTATTTTGGTTGTGCGAACTTTTATTCTGCCTGATATTTGGTGCTGCCTTATTTTTGCAGTTCTCCTGGGAAAAAAATCTTAATCAGAATTTAGTTTGGATGGATTTTAAATTTTAATCAGGTCCCAAAAGATTTTCTGTTGTACTGACCACTTAAAATGATTTTTGTCATGGCAGGTTAGGACGGGACCTTGCCAATGCAAATTCTCTCAGTACTGCGATTCTCAGAAGATGCTCAAAGTTGTCTGAGGATACTTGCTTCAAAAACTATAAGAGATATATAGGCAATTTGCTGATATTCATCTTATAGTTCGTTGGCGTCAGTTCAGATGTGTCAACACATAATGCTAGTTCAGGAATGACCCAAAAGTATATTTATGGTGCAGCCATCTATTTTGCTTGAAAATGAGAAGAAATGTAAATTGACTATACTGTAGCACTTAAATTTTTTTTTTTTTTAAACTTTATTACATGCTGCCCATTTTGGTTTGGCAAGGTAGACCATCGAATGCAAGACGTGAACATCAAGCTCATGTCAGCTTGCCTGCGGCAAGTCAAGGAAAAAGAGCTTCAGAGAATTAGTATTTATAGAGTAAATCTTCGTACAGATTTTTTAATTTTCATTTTATATATGCCAAACGTTATATCATTAGTTCTTGTGCATTGTGTTTGAATGTTTTATTTTCAGTTTTTTGACTTGACCAGAGGCCTTTCATGGTTCAATAATTATTTAGAAATTAAGCAAACTGTTTGATTGGAATCTGTTGCTTTGGTCACCTTGAAGCGAATTGCTAACGAATTTTCATCCAAAATGAACTCATAACCAGAAGCTTCCAACAACTTTTGTTTGACTGTTCGTTGATTTAGATACACGTTGTTGACCTCTAAATCTTTGTTACCTGTTCATATTTTTCTGCATCATTCTTGGGCTCATAGCTCTTTATGCTGATCTTCAATTCCAACGTCTTAAAACTCGGCGGTATCTTTGAAGGCTTCTAATTGTTCAATCAGTAAGTGTTGGGATTAACGTATGTCTGTATTGCCAGTTTGTTACTTTTCAGCATGGTGTGATTACCTGTGAGCAATTTTCTTTAGGTTATTATGTGGCTAGCAACTTATTTTGCAATCAACATCTTGGTGGCCAGTGGTAGAATTAGGGAGCTGGTGGGGTTGGCTCTCAACCCTCAGATTTGATATAAACTCTCTTCTAATTATATAGAGTATACAACTTCTACTTATAAATTTACTTATAGCCATAGATATTACGGAAGTTTTGCTACCTCTAAATTTGGGGTTACTTGTTTGAGATCCTCTTTAAAACCTCATTCAATCCCTATTTGTGGCTATTTTTTAGACCGTTCGAATTGATGCTTAAATATCAATTTTCAGGAACTTAAAACATATCTGCAATTTTATAAGAGGTGAAAGATAACTTTTTGAACATTTAATGAGGTAAGAAGTTAAATGAATATCTTTGTCGTACTAGGTAAGAATTTACCCGAGTATTTGGTAGATTAATGTTTGATTTAATTTTTTAAGCATATGCCCGCTGTATTTTATTAGTATTTAACGAATACTGTATTTGATTTTATTTGCATTAAATCCAACATTATGTCGGGTCTAATGTATAATATTCCAAATGTAAATGCATAATCTAATATAACATATTTTAGCCTTCAAAATAATATTACATATTTGGGATAAGTTGAAAAAAAAAATCATAATTTAATAAAACAAAAGAAGCAGTACCCCTAACAAAAATTATAACTTATAAACTCTATTATAATCAGAATTTATGCAAAATTTAACAAATATCTATCAAAATTTGTTTCCTCCCTAACCACCTGCAACCAATTTCCCTCCGGACCATTAAAAAGTTTCAAAAATAAAAATATAAAAAAGGAAATGTCTATATTAAACTAATTCCTTATTCTCTCTCCTCTTTTATTTTCATGTTTTGCCTTCTTTCTCTCTCCACCATAGCGTGGAGAAAAATTCGTCGAACCTCTTCCTCCTCTCTCCCCCTTCCTCGATGTACAGAAAGATCCCTCAATTATTCCATAATCAAAATTTTTCTTTCCCTGTTTCCCATGACAACAACAATCACAACCCAAATATTCCTTCATTTTATTCTCTACCTCTCCCTTCACAATCTCATCTTTGCCAAAACAGCCAACAATGGAATCTATAACCCCTCTGTCTCCATCCTTGTCAACTGTGGCTCATCTACTAACGAACACGATGCCGATGGTCGGAAATGGGTCGGTGACACTTCCCCCAAAGCTTCTGTCTCCGGAATCATCTCTACCAAATCAACCTCTTCAACCGCCTCTTTCCAAGATCCATCTCTCCCCTCATCTGTTCCTTACATGACAGCAGCAATTTTTGAATCTGAAGCAACTTATAAATTCCCTGCAAGCAAAAAAGAGCGTCTTTTAATCCGGCTTCATTTCTATCCTGCATCCTACAATGGCCTCAACCCAGAAAACGGATTCTTTAATGTGGTCGCCACCCTTTCCGCCGACGGTGTAGGCGGCATCACCCTCCTTCACAACTTTAGTGCTTATATAACGGCCCAAGCGTTAAGCCAATGTTACATAGTACGAGAATTCTTCCTCCCAATGATCAACGACGATTTCCTCACGCTGACCTTTATTCCAGCCATCGTTCAACCCAAAGCCTTCGCCTTTATCAACGGCATTGAGGTGATCTCAATGCCAGACATCTTTACCACCACGGCCGTCATGGTTGGCTTCAGCGATAGCTCCGTCACCGTTGGAGCATCCGCCGTACAGACAATGTACAGACTGAATGTCGGCGGACAGTACATCGCTCCGACCAGCAACACAAGCTTTAGTCGCACGTGGTATGACGACACACCATATATTTCCGGAGCAGGAGTTGGAGCCATAGCAGCCGCCGGGCCACACATCAAAATTCAATACCCGATGAACTTACCAACATATATAGCTCCGCCGGACGTATACAAGACAGCAAGGCAGATGGGGCCAGATCCGAAAGTGAATATACAATATAACCTCTCATGGTCCTTTCAAATTGACGGCAATTTCACCTATATTGTGAGACTCCATTTTTGTGAGATCCAGCTTACTGAAGTGAACCAGAGAGTTTTTGATGTATTTATTAATAATCAGACGGCTCAAAAGGACGTTGATATTATCGCAATGACTTCATCTATGGCGATTCCTGTCTATAGAGATTACGCTATTTATATTAGCAATGAAGAACAACTGTTGGTAGCCCTCCACCCTTCGGCTGATTCGAAACCCGAGTTTTTCGATGCAATTTTAAATGGTATAGAGATATTCAAACTCAGTGACGCCGACGGGAACCTTGCAGGGCCAAATCCAAAGCCTTCAGCGATGCTTGAGAATGAGCTACAAATAACCACAAACGCGCCGAAATTTCAACCGGAATATTCAAGCGAGAAGTCACATGTGATAGTTGGCACCGCAAGCAGCGTGGCTGCTGCAGGACTTATCTTCGCACTCTGTTTTGTGGTTTATCAAAGAAAGAGAAGAGCTAATGATAATGAATCAGATGTCAGCGCCACCGGCTGGCTCCCGCTTCACAGAAATTCTCATACTACTGTAAGCAAATCCAACATGTCCTCAAAAAGCTGCACAAGCAGCCACCTTTCGACCATGGCGGCAAGTCTATGCCGCGATTTCTCTATTTTCGAAATAAAACAGGCAACAAAGAATTTTGATGAGTCCCTTATCATTGGTGTCGGCGGATTCGGCAAAGTCTACAGAGGAATAATTGACAGAGGAGCAACGAAAGTAGCTATCAAGAGAGCAAATCCTGATTCAGAACAAGGCTTGCATGAATTTCAAACAGAAATCGAAATGCTCTCCAAACTTCGACACAAGCACTTAGTCTCACTCATCGGATACTGCAAAGAAGCTAATGAGATGTGTCTAATTTACGACTATATGACTAACGGAACACTAAGAGAACATCTTTATAAAACAAACAAGCCTGCTCTGTCATGGAAACAGAGACTCGAGATCTGTATAGGAGCAGCGAGAGGGCTTCATTACCTTCACACAGGAGCTAAACACACAATCATTCATAGAGATGTAAAGACTACTAATATACTTCTGGATGAGAATTTTGTGGCCAAAGTTTCTGACTTTGGGCTATCGAAGACAGCACCATTGATGAATCAGTCTCATGTAAGCACAGTGGTGAAAGGGAGCTTTGGATATCTTGATCCTGAATACTTTAGGCGACAACAATTAACTATTAAATCAGACGTATACTCCTTCGGTGTCGTGCTATTTGAAGTAATGTGTGCTCGGCCGGCGCTCAATCCTAGTCTTTCCAAGGAGCAAGTTAGTCTTGCAGATTGGGCAATTCATAACAAGACAAAAGGTAAGATAATTGAGATTATAGATCCTTACCTAAAAGGAAAGATTAATTTAGAATGCTTGAGCAAATTCGTGGAGATAGCTGAGAAGTGCGTTTCTGAGCATGGAAATGATAGGCCAGTCATGGGAGATGTGCTTTGGAATCTTGAGTTTGCTTTGCAGTTGCAGGAGAGAGATGAAGATGGAGGAGTGAATGCTCATGGGAGTGGGAGCAACGTTGATGTTTTAAACTTATCAAGTGAAGGAGATGGGGTCGTTAATGAAATGAATGAAGAAATGGATGATTTAAATGAATTGTCTGTCTTCTCGCAGTTTCTCAATCCAAAGGGAAGGTAAAAATTAAGAATGAAGATGATATATAGACATCATGTAGTCATATGATCGTTTTGTCTTGAGGATAATATTTTTCTTAGGTTTGAATGCTTTAACCATTGAAGTCGGTTTGTTTGTTCTCGGTGCCTTACTTCATGTGTATGTATGCATAAAGATGAGTTGGTCTGTTGTACTTAAATTATTATGTTTAATTTTAATTAATGTTGAATTAAATTAGAAAAAAACATTAATATTTTATATTTTATTATAAGTTCACACCAACATTTGAACATATTTTAAATTTAATACTCATTTAGATAAATATATAGATTATATCAGCACATTTGATCGTCGAGCAAATGTGATCATGCAAAATATAAATGCTTTTTCCAAGTCATCCGAGCGACTTCTCTGATTTCTTTAGTACGTTACTATAGCTGGTCCTCATTTTTTTTTTAAATTAAACAAATTAACTTATTGAGGAATTAATGTTATAATAAAAATGATAATAAGTGATATCATAAAAAAAAAAATATTTTTTATCAGACAATTCTCAATGCATATTTAAATTGAAAATCTTTATAATCAAATTCAGAATTATTCTAACTTAGATTTTCACAAACTTTTTATTCATATTGAAGATCTTGATACGATGAACCCATTTACACTAAAGATTGATTTGATCTGAATTTAAATGAATATATATAAATCAAACAATTGAAATTAATTTAAAACTTTGGGATATTAATTAAGGGATTAAAAATCTCTAAATTTTGCATGCTCATAATTAAATCGAGCATCTTGAAAAGAAAAATCAACCAACACCAAATTTTCTAAATTACGGCATCATCAATGTATTTAAATATTAAAATAATGATATATGATGAAGGGAATTACTTAGGCTTTTCGATATAATGTTATAGATTTTGATTATTTTTATAGAGCATGTCACTCTCAAAAAATATAAATAGATCCACATTCTCTATATAAATGAGACCATGGCTTATAATTCAGAAGTGTTATGGATTTTGATTATTTTTATGGAGCATGTCACTCTCAAAAAATATAAATAGATCCACGTTCTCTATATAAATGAGACCATGGCTTATGATTCAGAAGCATGAAGCCTTAAAGAATTCTAGAACTTTATTGGACCAGTACCTTTTGGTTGACATTATCAAACAATTGCTAACAAACCATCACTAATGATATGTTAAAACCACTAGTTCATATCTGCAATATTTTATAAAAACCTTCCAATTTATAGAGGAGGGCATCATTTGTAATTGATGACATAGAATAGTAAAATCATTTTAAGTGGCCCAACTCTTTTTATTTTATTTTAGTTTTTTATGTCCCTTGCAACTCCTCTCTTATATGTGTGTGCTAGATATTCTTACAAAATTAAGATATTAAACGCATTCTCTTTATCACTATGAATATTCTTGCATGTAACAACAACAACAATAATAATAACAACAACAGCAACAAAAACAACAACAACAACAAAAGCATAATAATAATAATAATAATAAGTTGAACCACATAGGGTTAGTGAATCCACTTGTATGCTTTCAAAATATGTCAATCTTATACTTTCAAGTGATTTTAATAAATTTATATTTTATTATCCTACTTTGATTTGATGAAGTGTACGTCATCTAAAATTTAAAAATTGTCTAAAACTTGGAAAATGCACATTAGCAAATATTATGATTATTTCAAATTTTTTATTGCAAAGATATATAAAATTAGATAACTATCAATCATTTAACTTAAAAATTATTATTAACAATAATTTAATTTAAGTTATTGAAAATTTTCTTTCTTTAACTTGTTTTTTTTTTTTGTTCACTTGAACATGTTCTTTTAGTTATTATAAGAAGATGAGTGTTGTAAATAATGAAAACTTTCAAGCTACTTGAAAGAATAATGACATAATATTTTCACTATTATTGTTCAGATAGAGAAGGCAAGAAAACCTATAGTTTGAGTTACTTTACAAATAGGCTAAAGTAATAATTTAAGTGAATTGATCTACTTTATTTATAACCACTAGGCAAAGTTGAAATGTTCATTTACAATATGCAAAATTTTGAGTATAACAATCTCTCAAGTAATGCAAATAATTTCACACACTCTCTCAGTCTCACATATAAGAGTTATATTTTGAATTATTTTAAGGTGAATCTTCATATCTTAGGTGTGGGTGACATCATCTTATCCACTAGAGAAGGTAAGAATATGAGTATGCACATCATAAGCTCATAGACTATGAAAATTGAAAGACATTATTCATGAAGGTTAATCTAAAAAAGAAAAAAAAGACAGGTCATAAAAAGAGTACACAAGAGTTTTCTAAATTTTTAAAGAACCTTATGATGTTAGGAGGTTACAATGAGTTGTGAAGTGTATGGCCACATCAAAAGCGAGGGAGGGGTAAGGGAATTGGTGTGTCTAATTTTAAAATTCCTTTTGGTTAAATTTTAATTTAAAAAATATTTTTAAAATAAGAAAACATAAATTTATAAGTATAAATTTCAAATCAAGATTAAATAATATCATCATCGATCATATTATTTATAGTGAATTGAAAGAGATCAAACAAAGTATGTAATAGCGATATGAAAATAAAAAACAAAAGACAAAAATATGCAAATTGATTTTCATGTAATTTAAAACTAATGTTTACATCCACACATTGAGACTTTCACCCCAGAGATTCACATCTCTCTCCTTTTGCCACCAACAGGTTAAAAGGCTCCTCTCTTTAACAAGTAATTCTAGAGAAACACAAAAATCTCAATCTTCTTTTAATCCAAGCAAGAAGATCACTACTCTAGTTCATAGGCTAATCTACAACTTCTTACAACAAGAAGCTTGGGATATATCCATTCTCTAATAAAATTTGATGAAGCAACAACTCTCCAAAATCAACAACAAAATAATAGAAGATTTTAGGTAAAAGAAAAGTGAAAGCAACAAGGGATGCACATGCTCACAAGGAATCTTTCTCATTTAGGATGTTTAAATGAAAAGCATGAAGTATTCTTTTTTTAATGTAAAATTCTCCTCAAAATTTTCAATCTTCAATTCATTTTATAATTTTTATTAGGAAAGTATATATACAAAACACCTAGAATAAAGCTCTAAAACATGCTTAACAAGAAACTATGAGCAATTGTATAGTACAATCTAATCATCAAATAGTATGATTAGTTCACATAGAAAAATATAATAAAAAAATAAACTTTATTTAATCATCTAGTATAATTAACATCATAGTATAAACTTTATTTAATCATCTAGATTACAATATTCTAACGAGTATTGTAACCTTAATTTGATAATCTATGTGTGGTTTCTGTTGTCATCCAAAATAAAATCAAAATTATTCTTCTACATATAAACAATGTTGTCCAATGAATATAAAAATATAAAAAGGGGTGTTTTGCGATCAGAGCTGTTATTCCTTTTAACTTCCATTTCAACTACTCTCCTTGGCCTATTGGTTGAGAGCTTAGGCTTCCAACTAAGAGGTCTACGGTTCGAGTCTATGTGTATGCGTTGTGTGTGTGAGTTTGCCTTAAATGGCCTAAATGTCCAAAAAAAAAAAAAACTTCCATTTCAAATTTGTCAGATGTGAAGCTAGACCGAGGCTCTTGTGAGCGCCAATGCTGTATTGGATTGTCATATGATGACAGTCAGAATATTGAGCTAGCAATGATGCGACACTCACGCAGCTTGAATGGTCATTAGTAATATGTTTTACTGAAATTTAACAAAATGGTAAAACCCAATCGTTGCTTGATGGCTATAGTGACTCGTACAAAATATTTTCTAGGGAATGAAGTTTTTTTTTTTGTCGTGATCTATAGTGAAATTTCCCTTCGTTTTTTTTTTTTTTTTTTTATAAATTTGATTTGTGATGTATTGGGGAACAAGATAATTTATGATTAATTATAATGATCATAAGCCAAGGGAAAAAAAATGCCATGTGATTATTAGGATCATTTGAGACCACTAATGCTAAAATAGTAGATAATTTCATTGATAATTTGCTAAACTCTTAGTAAGTCATGACGAGCGCTTGCCTAATTACTGGGTGAATCTAGAGAACTAACAGGTATTCTGTTAGCCTAAGCAAGATTCGTAGCCTTAATACCGTGAGGGACACAAAAACACGCATATCTTGACAACGATTTTTGCTCATCAATTCAATCTGATCGAATGCAATGGAAATGATGGGCAATTGATTCGATTAAACATAATGAAAATGATAGCCAGAAAATGTGATGTTGCATAAGTCTAACTTTAAATGCATTGCAAATATCAGAAGTATTCAAACATAGCTCATTTTGTGAAATAAGTTGTGTCGATGATAAGCCATATAGTGATAAGCAAGCAGTCGGCACACTCACCATCATCACATTACCACTTTATAATAATTCTTCAGTAAAAATTTTTATAAAACTTTATGCTAAAAAATTATTTTAAAAAGTAGTAAGAAAATTATCCCAAACGAAGCTTTAGACTCCATTTGGGACTGCTTTCTTACCATTTTTTAAAAGATTTTTTTTATATAAATTTTTTTTTGTACTAAAAAATTATTTTGAAAACAATAATAAAATTGTCCCAAACGAAAACTTAGAATACAACAACAACCTTCATCCAAGAATTGCATCAAATGCTATCTCGAAGATGATGGGCTGCATTTGATGACAATCTTATGGGCCTCTCACTTATTTTTTAAACGGGTCGGGTTCGGGTCGAACCCGGAACTGACCCGGGTTAATCGGGTCGACCCTAAACCGCAACTCGAACGAACCCGATGTACGTGCTGGGCATAAATCGTGCAAGGCCGCGGGAGCGCGGGCGCCACTCGCGAGCGAGTCTGTGTAGCATAGGCTGTTATCAGTTTTGCTCTAGGTTTCCAGGACGAAATCGTCCGGGACGATAAGGTTGTTCAAGGAAAATAATCAAATCGTCTATACCCGTCGCCGGGAGATCTGAATTTTGAGATCGTGAAGCTCGCCTCTCACTTATTTTTGAGGAGAGAGAAAAATGAAGGAAAAGTGGAAAAGTAATCCGTTTCATGGGTCGGGACTTTCTTAATTTTCGAACCGTCGTGGCGATTACCCGGAACTCCGTAACCGACTGGTTTAGTTTTTACCGGTTCAATGCCGACTGTGGGTCGACCGACTAACGACCTGTGACCCGTTGGTAGGCAAATGGGTTGAAAACTCGAACCCGAACCCGACCCGTCGGGTTGCCGGTGTACGTGCTGGGCAGGGATGGGAGCGTCCGATTCTGATATGATTCTGATACGTGCGGGCATCTGGGCGTTTGATTCTCGTGCGTGCGATATGGTTTCCAAGGTACGGATTTGTCTGATGTGTTGGGCTCGTGCTGTTGAGCTCAGGTTTTCCGCGGGTTCAGCGCGGGTACGTACCACTCGCGAGCGAGTAGAGTTCCGCTGCAGCTGTGTTTGGAAGCGTTCCGGGATCCAGCATTGGAACGGATCCGTCTCGTCTGGACAGGCGCATGCAGGCGCGGGTAGCCGGGGCAGCCTGGGATAGCTCATTCTAAGCGGGTTTCCGGGTTAACCCGACAACCCGTCGGGTCAACCCGAACCCGGTCCATTTTTTCAAATAGGTTGAATCCGGGAACCCGAACCCGACTCATTTTGAAATCGGGTCGGGTCCAACCCGAATTTTCCTTGTCGGGTTCAAGTCAGATTTTCGTGTCATGTCAAATATTGACACCCATAATCTTATCTATCACCTCATTATTTTTTTAACGAGCCATCTCATTAAAATCTATATAAATTATGACATCAACTTCCCTTATTTTCCTAAAAAATTTATTTATTTATATATTTTTTAATTTTCCTCCCTTTATTTTTCATTCTCCCCTCATTGTTTGTGAGTATTGCAAATGGCAAGGTCTCTTAGATAAATATGTAAAATTATGGGATTTACAATTTAGCCCACGCTTATTTATACCGCTTTGAGTCCCAAATCGAGCGAGACCGTCTCCAGAATCCCTTGTAGGAATCATGGCTGCTCGGGGTGCCCTTGCTTCTTCGCTCCGGCGCTTCTCCTCTCCGTCGCTTCTTCCAGCGAAGCTCATCCCACGGCGGTCTCTCTCTGCCGGCGGAGGTCTCTCTCTTATCTCTCGATCTCCATTACTCGTATTCATACCCTCTCGCCGAGAGATCTACAGTTCGTGTTCGATCAGTTTTTTTTCCTTCCATTATATAATAGATTTCACGAAATTTGATGTTATTGAAGCAATATATTGCCTCGGATTAAAGAGATCTTCGTAATGTTTACTCTAAACTTATGCTTTATTTTCGAATTTCGCTTAAGAGTCTTGATGTCAGTGATATGGAGAATTAGGTCTCAGACATCGCAATACTTGCGTGTTCTATTAACATGAAATTCACACCGGTTACTATTTTCTTAATTCATTTTAGCTCTTGTTTATGGTTATTGGAGGCGGACGATTTTATCGTGTCATAGTACTTTCCTTTCTGTTTGCTCCTCTTTCCTTTGCCTTCAAAGGGTTTATGCATAAGGAACCGAGGTCTAGAAAGTTATGCATAGTGTTTAAGATATTCTAGTTATGAAGAATTAGTCGAACTGGCTGAGAATATCAAAGTGCTTGGTGATGTCTTAACTTCAATTTGCTAGATGTAATAATTGAAAAATTAAATTATTTAGTTCATGCCTCAAAATTGTTCATGATGGGTCTCGAAGCCTACGGATTTATTTTGAGAGGAGTGTAACACATTTTGATTGTTTGCACTCATCTTAGAGCAAATTCAATGTATTTGAGATTCATCATGACCCAATTTCAACCATGATATCCTGAAAGAAATTTTGTTTTCTTGAAAAGGAGGGTGAGTTCATCCATATCTAGTATTTCTACTGTGTAGACATTTTAAGTTCTTATGGATGCTTTTAGTTATTATAAGAAGATGAGTGTTGTAAATAATGAAAACTTTCAAGCTACTTGAAAGAATAATGACATAATATTTTCACTATTATTGTTCAGATAGAGAAGGCAAGAAAACCTATAGTTTGAGTTACTTTACAAATAGGCTAAAGTAATAATTTAAGTGAATTGATCTACTTTATTTATAACCACTAGGCAAAGTTGAAATGTTCAAACCAAATGAAGGTTAAGGCTGGGGTATTTGGGTGTTAGGGGATTTCAAGGAGAAGAGGTGAGTCCGACGGAGATGACTTGCACGAAGTAAGAAGTGAGAGATACCATGATAGAGTGAGTGCAGGGTAGAGATGATTGCATTGGTGGTCAAAATGGGAAGGGGGAGAAAAAATGGGGATTAGGCTAGGGGATTTGGTTTATTAGACTTTTGTGACCAATCTTGATATTAGGTTGCAAATGGTGGGTAACTCGTGCCTTTTGAATATTTCACTTGTACTATATAAAGTTTATTTTCATTTGTTGTTGGAAAGAGACATCATAAAACATAAAGTGCAGCAATGTTCGTGGGCATAAGTTGAAGATTGATTATCTTATGGAACATTTTTAAAAACACGTTATTAACATGATGAGCATTGGCTTTTAGAGGCTTGATTAGGATAAACAAAGGACTGTCTAGCTAGCATAATGAGCATCGGAAAAACTTTTGTCCTTAACTTTGGGGTATTGTTTTTTACGGCCCTTGCCCATGTACCCGCTGGATTATAGAGTATCATTATCTCGGTTAGCTTCAAATATTGGTTAAAATACGTTTACGTTATTAATCTTTTTTCATGTATAATCATTTATGTATTTTAACAGGCATGTTTTTTTTGACAGTTCATCAGAGAGTGAGACATCAGCATATAAATTTTTCCAGCAAGAAACTGATTAAAGTTGTACGGGCTTCTGTTATCCCAATTTCACCTTCTTTGCAAGTGAATGATATTATAAGAAGTGATATGTGTAAAACTTACGGCTTTATTAAAATTGGAGAAACAGTTCCTGATAATGTTATGCTCAAAGACATCATTACAACCCTCCCGGAAAAGGTCAATTGACATAATAAGTTTTAAACATATCTTAAATCAATCTCTGCCGACCCAAGTAGTTGGGATCAGGCTAATGATGATGATCTTGATTCAGTCTAAGGGAAATTCTTCTTTGAAGGTATTTGAGATTGATGATGTTAAAGCCTGGAGATCTGTTTTGGTGTCTTTTGTTTCTTATGCTTTGGGAATTTGGATGATTACAAAAGCTCCATGGTACTTGCTCCCGCTTGCATGGGCATGGACCGGAACTGCTGTTACGGGGGTTAGTTTCCCTCAGCATTCTATGAATAATAATTATGGAGAAAATATAGTTTAGATCAATATGCATTTCTTCATAATTACTAACGCTTTTCTGCTCATTTTGTTTTTCATTCATTTTTAACATAAATGTATACAGTTTTTTGTGATTCGGCATGATTGTTTCATAAATAGTTTTATGTTCTTTTTTACTGTAAAATTTATTCATAATACTGGTATTATAGTTCTTTGTGGTAGGCCATGATTGTGCGCATAGGTCCTTCTCAAGGAATAAATTGGTGGAAGACATAGTTGGAACTCTGGCTTTTTTGCCTCTTATTTATCCATATGAACCGTGGCGCTTCAAACATGACAAGCATCATGCCAAAACAAACATGTCTGTTTCTCTCTTCTCGTTATTTTATTTTACTCTTTTTGCTTTTGTATTTTTCTGATTTTTGCCTGATAGAAGGTTCTCATATTTTAATTCTGTAAACGTGTCCATCATATTTTTCATAATCCTTGGCTTCTGTTAATGAATGGCACGGGTTAAATTGATTCTCTGTGAATTTCCAGGTTATTAGAGGATACTGCCTGGCATCCCATTTTAAAAGAGGAAATTGATGCATCCCCATCTCTGAGGAAGGCAATAATCTTCGGTTATGGTCCACTTCGACCTTGGATGTCAATAGCTCATTGGTATCTTACAAACTGCCATCTTGTTATAGTTTATACGCTTAATAGGATTTTATCCACTTAAATTGCACTATCAATGTTTCTTATATTGTTCATTGATTTTAATCTTTTCGAGCACAATATTAGGTTGATGTGGCACTTTGATTTAAGAAAGTTCAAACCAAATGAAGTTGGACGTGTTAAGATAAGTTTGGCATGTGTCTTTGCTTTCATTATGATTGGGTGGCCGCTGATTATTTATAAGGCTGGTATTGCGGGATGGATCAAGTTATGGTTCATGCCATGGCTAGTATATCACTTTTGGGTACATTCTTCCTGTTTTTATGTTCCACTTTTTTTTTCATATTGAATAAAACTTAATATTTTAAGAAGTCAATTATTTATCCTGCTAGTTACTGAATTTCATAGATGAGTACTTTCACTATGGTTCATCACACTGCTCCTCACATACCTTTCAAGGCTTCAGATGAATGGAATGCTGCTCAAGCCCAGCTTAATGGAACAGTCCATTGTAACTACCCTCGATGGTGTGTCTTTCAGACTTCATCTTTCTCATCCTCTTCTCAAGTTAGTACTTATCGTGCTTTCATTGTCTTTTATTTGACTGATCAAAATTGAATTTTCTGAAAAATATTGTCTTAACAGGATAGAGATTCTATGCCATGATATCAATGTGCATATTCCCCATCACATTTCTCCAAGGATTCCATCCTACAACCTTCGGGAGGCACATCGTTCACTCCAAGAGAACTGGGGCAAGGTAAATTTAAGATTTTATTGCCCATTTGGTTCTTCATGGATTAAAAAAAAAAGGATTTATATCAGCAAAAGGATTTTTTTGGTACAAACATCCAAAATTGAGTGGTAAACTTAGAAAATATGAATGTTGTTGAACGTCCCTAATAGAAGTTCTAAAAAAGTGATTGAATTTGCTAGATTCCATCTCATTTTGATGTAATTGGAAATCATCATGGGTTTTAAATTTAATACGATTCCTTAATTTAATTTATTTGTTTTTATGCATACAAAATGTGAAAAGAAATAATACGTTTTCTATTGACTAGACAACAAGAAGCAGAATTGACATTTGCTTCAGTAATGTATTCTAACACTGGAAATTTTCATCTTGGAACCTACATGAAGTATCTGAATGAAGCCAATTGGAACTGGCGTTTGATGAAAACGATAATGACCACTTGTCATGTATACAACAAGGAAAGGTTCTATTTTCCCTTCGACAAGATTGCTCCAGAAGAGGCGCAGCCAGTTACATTCCTCAGAAAGTTCATGCCAGATTATGCATAGTCTGTTTCATTCTTTGATGCCAGCATGCGTAAGCACTTGTTATTTACAGGACGATGCAGAGAATATCATACAATAGATTTATTTTTTTACTTTCTAATAATTTGACGAATTCACTTGTATTGTCTAAACCAGAGTATTTTGTTATTAACTAAGAGTAATTTGCTATTTTTATTTTTTAATAACTATCAGAATGAGAGCGTAAATGATCATGCTATAGTGTAACTGCACATTAACTTCATCTTGTATGGCTTGAGAATGGCGATGATGGTAGGGCTGTGCAGCCGAGGAACTATTGTATACAAATAAGACAAGGCGCCAATTTACTAATACGCAATTATGGATTGAAATCCGTGTCTTCGAGCTCCGTATTGACCCCGGGCACTATATCCGCCGCAGCCCATCCACGTCTTGACCCTTCTACGCCTGAATCCCTTCTTCTCATCCCTTTTATCTGTCATCTCCAATGCTATCCTTTCTTCCACGAAGGCACAAAGTACAACTTGCAGAAACCTGCCACGCATGCTATCTGTGTCCTAAACCCGCCACCGGTTGGTTTACTTGAGAGTTGAACCATCTCCCCTTTCCTCTCTAACTCTTCTCCAACCGCGCGGATGGCGTGCAGACTGGTGGATTCTACCTTTCATCTTCCGGTAAACTAACGCATAGCGAAGGACCCTAACACCATCTGCATTCCACCAATTTCTTCTATTTTTTGTTTTTGTTTTTCCTGATTTGTATTTGTATTATTATTTCTTTTCAAACTTATTAGGCTCCACCTAAAATGGCGATTTCGAGTGGGAGGTTAAACGCCTGTCAAGGTACGCGCTGACTCCCTACAAAGCTTATATTTTGGATGCCAGTTTTGTGAAATTCAGGAGGTTTTTCTTAGGTTTTCTTTTCTAAGGTTGAGCGTAAGAAACCTATCTCAACTTATTATTTTGTGCTCATTCTTGCAATTCATTTGCTTCTGTTGTTTGTTTTGAGCTGCTACATTGGCTTGAGGAACGTTATGTTGTTTAACATTTTGCTCGATGGTTTAAAATTTTTGAAATAATTTGGTTGCTTGAAGTTCGTAATCACGTTTTTAAAAAATTATAAAATTTATTAGTTCATCAGTTGATTGCGATGCAACTGGGTACTATCACTGATTTCAAACTCCACAAATATTTTCAAAAGTCTCTCCAAAGTGAGGATTTAAATTTGCACTTAAAATGAGTGAAAACAAAATTCTCACTTTCTAAAACATTTTTAGATTTACAAACAATCAAATGAGCCCTAAAACATATCTCTCTCTATTTTGGGAGAAAAAGGTTTTATCTACCCTCTCGTTGAGTCCCATGAATAAAAGAACTATATGTAAAGTATCTTTTCACTACAACTAAGTTGGTTTTATAGTAGTTAAGGAATTTATGAATTCTTTGCTCATATGACTTATCAATCATCATCACCTTCATTAGCCTTATCCCAACTATTTGGGGTTGACATTTTGAATCCTCATTTTCCATTCTTCTTGTTAACTACTATTTTAAATGTTAAATTTATTTTTGTGTAATCTTAGTTCTATCCCTTTTCATTCCTAATCCTCTCATAATAATTTTATCTACTCGAGCTCGTCTAATGAATGCATTTTTTACTCTTTCATGTACATGTTCAAACAACCTATGTTTATTTTTAATTATCTTATTGTCAATACTTGTCAGTCCAATCTTTCCTTTAATGTAATAATTCCTTAGTTTAGCCACATATGCATCTTAATGTTTCGTTTTTAACCATGCTTAACTTAGATATGAATATCTTTTTTTCTTAGTTCAACATTCAAATCCTTAATTATCCACCTCTTTTTTTTCATAAAATTTATATTTAAGCCTCAATAAGATCCTCTTATCACACAAAACTTCTGATGCACTTTTTCATTTTAACTATCCAACCTAAATTGCAGTAGTTTCATCATCATTTATATCATTACTCTTTTGTATAATATATTCGAGATATTTGATTTTTTCATAATTATGTATTACTTTATATTTCAATAATATTGAATGATAATTATGAACATAGCGCGAACTAAAATTACATATCATATAGGTGGCTAGGGGTTTAAAAGCATTGAGCTTGAGTAAGCTGGCTCTTTATTCATATTCAGCTCATTCAAATTTATCTTTGTTCAATATCGGCTCTTGTTCGTGAATTTATTGTTCTTATTTATTCATTTTAATATATATGAGTGTGTTTGACTTGATTTTGGCTAGTTACTAAAAAAGTGTAAAACTTAAAATTTATTATTATTTTTTTAAAATAAAGTAAGCATTCACAAGCTAATACATATATAAAAATTCACAAATTATTATTACTTAAAATTTATGATTACAATAATAAATTTATAATCAAAATTTGCAACTTAGCAAATGACTATTAAAATGAATCCAAACTAATAATAATAAATGCATGACAAAATTGAATTCTAATTTATACAAATATGAATACTTTGATCGAAATCTTTAGTCCTCAATTCTCCAATCTTATTAATTGAAAGTTTGTAACTCAGATTAACATTCAAATTTTTATTTCTCTATCCTATAAAAGGATTTATAGCCATGCCAGAATTTTAATTCATATCTCAAGCAACAATTGTACATATGATTATATTTCAAATTCGTGATAATCAAATTAAATAAATCTTTATAGCTTTTGTCTAGCAAATTGTTTTTCTCTAAATACTCATTAGGCAACAACTCCAAATGCAACGTTGTTACGATATCTATTTGCAAAGAAATCAATCCAGGAAGAATTACAATTTAGCTATACGTATAACATCCAGTATGAAAGCGATCCATAAAGAAATCAATCAAGTATCTATAAATCCATTAGAATAACAACCACATAATCTAGTAACTAACAATCTTGAAATCCACATTATTATTAAAACAACAATGTAAATCCAACAATCTGCAATAATAATAAAACCATATCAGCCACCCAGAAATAAACTAAAGTAATCCAACAATACATGATTAAGTTGGTAGTGTAAACAGTAAAACCTGTGAAATTGCAGAAATGTAGAAGAATAATAAGCAAGTGGAGAATAGTTGCTTCAAAATTATTTTTAGCTACAATGTTAAATTGATATGGAAACTCCAAACTGAATGAATACCTTCTTGTACTGATCAAACATAAAAACTTGGACTAATATATAATAGAAAGTATTGAAGATCAGATCTAAATGACTATTGTAATCTCTTATCCTCAATATGGCTGCACAACCTCATTCCATACTAGTTATAGAGAAATCATAAATCATATTGCACACAACATTTGTAAATATGATTATATTTAAAATTTTTAATATTCAACTTAAATAAATTATCATAGCTTCCGTTAAAACACTCTATTCAGATCTCACACAAACTTGGATTGAAAGCTTAAAGAATTATGGGGGCTCAGATAGAAAAAAAAGTTTTGACACATGTAGCACTATATAGGGGTGCACAACCTTACACTATACTAGTTATAGAAGAATAAGCATTTACATCGCATGATGCAAATAGTCATAAATACAGGCACTAGGCAAGTGTTAATAAAATATCTGAAGTTATAGTAAGTATGACTTCAGCTTTAAAATGACAAGTGGTGGGAACCATTTGGTGAAGAAAGTGGTGGAGAGGTTGAGTATGTGGATGCATAGGAGGTGGAGTGTAGGTTACAGATGATGGGGTATGAAGTGGTGTGGTGAAAGAAGAGAGGTGATAGAGTTTTTGTGTGTGTGGGGGGGGGGGGGGGGGGGGGGGGGGGGGGGGGGGGGGGGGGGGGATTTGTATTGAGGCTGGGGTAAGGGGTGTTAGGGGATTTCAAGGAGAAGAGGTGAGTCCGACGGAGATGACATGCACGAAGTAAGAAGTGAGAGATACCATGATAGAGTGAGTGCAGGGTAGAGATGATTGCATTGGTGGTCAAAATGGGAAGGGGGAGAAAAAATGGGGATTAGGCTAGGGGATTCGGTTTATTAGACTTTTGTGACCAATCTTGATATTAGGTTGCAAATGGTGGGTAACTCGTGCCTTTTGAATATTTCACTTGTACTATATAAAGTTTATTTTCATTTGTTGTTGGAAAGAGACATCATAAAACATAAAGTGCAGCAATGTTTGTGGGCATAAGTTGAAGATTGATTATCTTATGGAACATTTTTAAAAACACGTTATTAACATGATGAGCATTGGCTTTTAGAGGCTTGATTAGGATAAACAAAGGACTGTCTAGCTAGCATAATGAGCATCGGAAAAACTTTTGTCCTTAACTTTGGGGTATTGTTTTTTACGGCCCTTGCCCATGTACCCGCTGGATTATAGAGTATCATTATCTCGGTTAGCATCAAATATTGGTTAAAATACGTTTACGTTATTAATCTTTTTTCATGTATAATCATTTATGTATTTTAACAGGCATGTTTTTTTTGACAGTTCATCTGAGAGTGAGACATCAGCATATAAATTTTTCCAGCAAGAAACTGATTGAATAAAACTTAATATTTTAAGAAGTCAATTATTTATCCTGCTAGTTACTGAATTTCATAGATGAGTACTTTTACTATGGTTCATCACACTGCTCCTCACATACCTTTCAAGGCTTCAGATGAATGGAATGCTGCTCAAGCCCAGCTTAATGGAACAATCCACTGTAACTACCCTCGATGGTGTGTCTTTCAGACTTCATCTTTCTCATCCTCTTCTCAAGTTAGTACTTATCGTGCTTTCATTGTCTTTTATTCGACTGATCAAAATTGAATTTTCTGAAAAATATTGTCTTAACAGGATAGAAATTCTATGCCATGATATCAATGTGCATATTCCCCATCACATTTCTCCAAGGATTCCATCCTACAACCTTCGGGAGGCACATCGTTCACTCCAAGAGAACTGGGGCAAGATAAATTTAAGATTTTATTGCCCATTTGGTTCTTCATGGATTAAAAAAAAAAGGATTTATACTGGTATAACATCAGCAAAAGGATTTTTTGGTACAAACATCCAAAATTGAGTGGTAAACCTAGAAAATATGAATGTTGTTGAACGTCCCTAATAGAAGTTCTAAAAAAGTGATTGAATTTGCTAGATTCCATCTCATTTTGATGTAATTGGAAATCATCATGGGTTTTAAATTTAATACGATTCCTTAATTTAATTTATTTGTTTTTATGCATACAAAATGTGAAAAGAAATAATACGTTTTCTATTGACTAGCCAACAAGAAGCAGAATTGACATTTGCTTCAGTAATGTATTCTAACACTGAAAATTTTCATCTTGGAACCTACATGAAGTATCTGAATGAAGCCAATTGGAACTGGCGTTTGATGAAAACGATAATGACCACTTGTCATGTATACAACAAGGAAAGGTTCTATTTTCCCTTCGACAAGATTGCTCCAAAAGAGGCGCAGCCAGTTACATTCCTCAGAAAGTTCATGCCAGATTATGCATAGTCTGTTTCATTCTTTGATGCCAGCATACGTAAGCACTTGTTATTTACAGGACGATGCAGAGAATATCATACAATAGATTTATTTTTTTACTTTCTAATAATTTGACGAATTCACTTGTATTGTCTAAACCAGAGTATTCTGTTACGTAACTAAGAGTAATTTGCTATTTTTATTTTTTTAATAATTATCAGAATGAGAGCGTAAATGATCATGCTATAGTGTAACTGCACATTAACTTCATCTTGTATGGCTTGAGAATGGTGATGATGGTAGGGCTGTGCAGCCGAGGAACTGACAATGGCTGTGAAATCTCACAGGAGAGGAGAGCGGCTAAGGGAAAGAATGTTTTCCTTCTTTGGGATTGTGATTGTGGGCTTCAAATTTTTGAATGATATCGCTAGGATGAGAAGTTAAGGATGCTGGGAAGAGATTGAGCCTATGACTTCGGAAGCAGGCAACATATGTTAGTGCAGGAGATGTTGGCTCACGCATGGGTGGATGACATTAATAGGAGTCTGGGGGCAAGCAGTGGCGGATACCTATCATTTTTTTAGAGTCGGCATATGAGCGGTGAGAATTTCAGTCCCAAATAAAGTCTTGTAATTCATTATATTTTATGAAATAAAAAAAAATTATAAAATTTGTATTCTACTTTGCATTTTCTTATTATGTTGTATAATGACTTCATTCGAAATAAAATCAAATATATTTTTTCTCAATATAAGACATTAGACAGTCATTGAGCCAAACATCATCTATTTTGCTATGCAAATGATGCTTAATAACGTTCATTACAGAAAATGCTCTCTCCATTGTAGAAATAGCAAATGATAAACTCAATGCTAAAATATCAAGTCTATAAATCAAGGGATATATAATATTTTTTGTCCTTTACCATCTGTTTTGCAAGATCAATAATGCTAGTCAATAATGCGAATTCATCATTCGTGCACATATCAATAATATAAGTAGATAGTTGATGTTCAAGAGACACAAGATCAATAATAAAGCGGTAAACCGTGAAATTAAAGATTCAACTTGTCATTGTACATCACAATTTCAAGATAAATTTTGAGATTTTTATCTTTTCTGAATTTAAATATCCAAACAATTTTTAACCCATTGAAGTGTGCTTTGGCTCCAAGATAGATTTAACTTACTCTGATATTCATAATTCTTAATTTGTATCTTGTAGCATTTATATTTTTCCATCCTGTAAATTGAGTGCGCTAATTGCTTGTCAATTTCGACGTTCATTACAGAAAATGCTCTCACGCAGGTTGAATGGTCATTAGTAATATGTTTTATTGAAATTTAACAAAATGGTAAAACCCAATCGTTGCTTGATGGCTATAGTGACTCGTACAATATATTTTCTAGGGAATGAAATTTTTTGTTTGTCGTGATCTATAGTGAAATTGCCCTTCATTTTTTTTATACATTTGATTTGTGGTTTAGGGTTTAGGGTTTAGGGTTAGGGTTAGGGTTAGGGTTAGGGTTAGGGTTTAGGGTTTAGGGTTTAGGGTTTAGGGTTTATGTTGAGGGTTTAGGGTTTAGGGTTTAGGGTTTAGGGTTTAGGGTTTATTTAGGGTTTATGGTTTAGGGTTTAGGGTTTAGGGTTTTAGGGTTTTAGGGTTTTAGGGTTTAGGGTTTAAGGTTTAGGGTTTAGGGTTTTTGTTTAGGGTTTAGGGTTTAGGGTTTAGGGTTTTGTTTAGGGTTTAGGGTTTAGGGTTTAGGGTTGTTTAGGGTTTTAGGGTTTATTTTAGGGTTTATTTTAGGGTTTAGGGTTTAGGGTTTAGGTTTTAGGGTTTTAGGGGTTTTAGGGTGTTAGGGTTTAGGGGTTTAAGGGTTTAGGGTTTAGGGTTTTAGGTTTAGGTTTAGGGTTTTAGGGTTTAGGGTTTAGGGTATAGGGTATAGGGGTATAGGGTATAGGGTATAGGGTATAGGGTATAGGGTATAGGGTTTTTAGGGTTTTTAGGGCTTAGGGCTTAGGCTTTAGGGCTTTTAGGGCTTTTAGGGCTTAGGGCTTAGGGCTTAGGGCTTAGGGCCTTAGGGCTTAGGGCTTAGGGCTTTTATGGCTTTTGGGTTAGGGTTAGGGGGTTTTAGGGTTTAGGGTTTAGGGTTTAGGGTTAGGGTTTAGGGTTTAGGGTTTTTAGGGTTGGGGTAGGGGTATTAGGGTATTTAGGGTATTAGGGTATTAGGGTATCAGGGGTATTAGGGTTATTAGGGTATTAGGGTATAGGGTATAGGTATAGGGGTAATAGGGTATAGGGTATAGGGTTTAGGGTTTTTAGGGTTTTTAAGGTTTTAGGGTTAGGGGTTTTTTTTTTAGGGTTTAGGGTTTTTTTAGGGTTAGGGTTAGGGTTTAGGGTTTAGGGTTTTTAGGGTTTAGGGTTTAGGGTTTAGGTTTTTTTAGGGTTTAGGGTTTTAGGGTTTAGGGTTTAGGGTTTAGGGTTTAGGTTTGGGGTTTAGGGTTTTAAGGGTTTTAGGGTTTAGGGTTTTTAGGGTTTTTAGGGTTTAGGGTTTAGGGTTTAGGGTTTAGGGTTTAGGGTTTTAGGGTTTAGGGTTTAGGGGTTAGGGGGTTTAGGGGTTTAGGGTTTTAGGGTTTAGGGTTTAGGGTTTTAGGGTTTAGGGTTAGGGTTTGTTTAGGGTTTTTTTTTAGGTTTAGGGTTTTTTTTAGGGTTAGGGTTTTTGGGTTAGGGTTTAGGGTTTAGGGTTTAGGGT
>CM028345.1:47035844-47075233 GCA_016618105.1 Dendrobium huoshanense | reverse complement strand
TATCAAAGATCATATGCCCGAACTGGTTGTCCAGCTATGATTAGGTTTACAGTGGATGAAGGTGGATATTTGAAGGTGAAAAAATTTATTGAAAATCACAATCATGATTTTCCTAGGCCAGAAGACCGGCATCTTCTTAGATAATGCAGGAATATGTGTGATGAAAAAGCTTCTGTTCTTAAAGCAATGACAGATGATGGGACATAAATCTGCGTAAAATAAGAAACTATAACTAATTTTATACGCATTAAGTACGCATATAAAACGCAATAAAATACGCAAACCATACGCATATTTTACACATATTATACGCAACGTGTACGCATACTATAAGCGTATTATAAGCATACTATACACAGTGTAAATGCAATCTATGCAAAATATACGAAAAGTATCAGCAGAAATCTAGGGTTTTTTAGACTTATCGTTTTTCTTTATTGGAAGTTTAGTTTTATGATTTAAAGATCCAAAGTATTTATTATAAAATGTTAGGGTTTTTTCTTCAACATATATACAGAAAATAAGCGAAATTTACGCAGATTATACACATTGTACACAAAGAAAATACGCAGAAAGAACGAAAATGGTGAGATAAATCTTTTATAATTACTCGGAATGATTTTATTTTATTTTTTGGTTTCTTCAGCAAATACACATTGAATACCAAAGATATCCGTAGTTCATTTTATGTCAATGTAAAATTTACGCACCTTTCTCTTTGCAAGAGAATCCTTTCCCTCGTCCATGATGAGCAGAAGAGATTGCTGGAGGAATTCAGAAGATGTTTTTTGCAGGAAGCTCGAGAGAACTGGAGCGAATGGACGAAATGTGGAATTTGGAAAATGTTAAAATTTTCCACCTTTTTCATTGTATTTACTGGGCGGGCCTTGTTTTATTTAGTCTCGAAATGACAAACGAGTCGGCCTTACTTTTCACGTTAGCACTCCACGCGTTATATTTTTATTGACTATTATTGGCGACTGAACACATCTTTGTGTTCGGATTCCACAGAGAATAATTTCTTGTACAACGCAGGAGGTGTATAGATTGCACGCGTTGCTTCTTCGGCTCCTTCCTGGAATTATTGTGTATAGATTGCTGCGTACACACTGCTTATTTCACTGCGTATTTTTAGATACATTATATTTTCTATATATTTTTTGTGTATTTAGTGAGTATTATTTATTTGCTAATTATTTACAAAAAAATTATATCTAAAAAAATAGGCAACAAAATAAGCAATGTTTACACTATAATTTCTCAGCTATTCGACTTCGCTCTTTCTACGACTTTCCCTCCTGTCCGAACGGAAGTTAGGACATTTTGATCGGAAGCAAGAACAGGAGCTGTGAAGGTAACTTTCTCCCTTTTAGTAAATCCGGGATTTAATCCGTAAATCCCTAAATTCGGGATTTATGAAATCCCGGGATTTAACGCGCGCACAAAAACCGTTTGGCTGGATTTAGTGTAAATCCAGCTTAAATCCCAACATAAATCCGATACCAAACAGCCCCATCGAGTTCGTCGTCGGCCTTTTCCCAGTCTCTTTGTTACTCCGCCCCGACCGACGAGGGAGGAGCTCCAAGTGTCACGTCTTCTTTCATTTCGACAGATTGCCTGCTTTCCTTCCGTTCATCCCGTAATAATTTCCTTCAATTCGACGTTTCTTAATCGGTCAACTCCGTCATCGTTTCCTCAAGAAAGGCTTGAGTTTTAGGCAAATGGACTTTTACTGATGCTAATGAACTAAAAAAAACATAATCGCAGCAATGGTTACGAGGAAAGTTGGCAAATATGAGGTCGGGAGAACTATTGGAGAGGGTACTTTTGCTAAGGTTAAGTTTGCAAGAAACACCGAGACTGGAGAGGCCGTTGCAATGAAAGTTCTAGCAAAAAGCACGATCCTGAAGCATAGGATGGTCAATCAGGTGCGTACATCCGCCTGCCTTATTATCAATTTCAGGGTTTAGGATCGTTTGACTATAATTCCGTGAGTATATATTTTTCGCGGAGTTGCATAACATTCATAAATTTATTTTCTTATAAAATTAACACTGTTGATCTATCAAATCGATGTATTTGCACACTCCATCATAAGAGCATTAGGAATTTGCCAAATAAAAAAAATACGTTCTAAGATTTTATTATGAATTTTAATATTTAGTTAAAAATGTGACAAATGGAGGTAAAAAGATGTTAATTTTGATATGATTTATACATTATCATGTCATATAAATAATATACATATTTAGTTATTAGGTATGTTAATATATAATAATTTTTTGATATGCATGTAATCTCCCTATGTACAATTTGCAATAAAATAAACTTTGTGGCAGAAGTCATGTGTTAAGGTTTCTTTTTTTCTATCTTTATCTGTCTTTAGCCTTTATATTGAAAGCAAACTTAGCTAAACAATAAGCAGTGCCATTTATGATTGGCACTGGGCATGAAATGTAGAAAAAGCGCACTTTTTATTGACTAGTAAAAATGCCCGTGCATTAAATGCACGTGACTAAAAATTTTGTAATAAAGATTCATATTATAAATATTTTAATTATGCTATCATTATTAAGATGAAAAGAAAAATTTATTTATATAAATAATTATAATCTTTATGATAAGTTTTATAGATTAAGTAAATAGTTTTTATTGATATGGATTTTCTATCATTCTTGAATTATTTTGATATTAAATTCAGTTTATTAGTTAATAAACAAACTATTTATTTTTTAAGTCGGATTTTATTTTAAGTTATAGTTTTTTAATCGCACGGCAATAAAATTTTAAACATTAATAATAAAAAAAAATAACATAATACATGTGAGAGAAAATTACTTTTCAATTCATTATATTTCATTTTATAAATTTATTGCTACAAATAATTTTAAAATCAAATTAATTACCAATGAGAAAGTTATAATATAATATATTCGATAAAAATAAACTTCATTTGTGATTTTTTTATCATAATTGTAATCAATATGATACATTATCCTCTTCATATGAGATAGGTTTTGAAAATTTTTATCTTTTATCCCGACGATTTATATTTAAATTTAAAAAATAAAAAGTTTATAAATTTTAGTTTTCTTTTTAAATAGAGAAGCAAGTATAATTATATCTCAATGAATATTTCAATAATTATCATAATCATAAATTTTACAATGTATAGCCCTTCAAGAAAAAAATTGATAAATATTTCAATTTTTGCGTTTAAATTTTAAGAGAGAAAAATAAGTTATGTTTACATATTTGAATAAAAATAATATTTTAATTAAAATTTAATTGATTATTAGATAGTAAATGCTCTATGATTTTCAATTTTAAGAAAGAGTTTCACCCAAGGAATGAAGTACTACGACGTTCCGGTGGTGCTTTGTTGGTTGGATCGGAATTAGGTGGTGCTTGACAGCTTCTTAGATGACTTGTAAATATGGGTCTTCAAATCAGCAATCCACTTAGCCTCAATAGTCTGGACAGCAACCTGGAATAGCTAGGGAATTCTGGATGGCCATGGAAACCTTTTGGTTGAGAGATAATGTGTAGATATGCCTGCAGAAATCTGTGAACAACAATCTGGCCTTCAAGGAGCAGCAGTTTTGCAGAGGTATTAGGCCAGAATTCAATGATGAAGACGTCTCAAACTTCTGGACAGCAGGATCACTCCAGGAGCTGTGAATAATTTCCAACTCAAAACTCTTGACTTGGGGAGCTTTCTCGGGCAAGGAGAAGAGCCTTTACAGGTTTAAAAATATAAATTGATTTGTATTTTGAAGTAGACGAAGTTTGTGATAATAAAAGAAATGAGAGTTATCAAAATCTCAACATTAGGCCAAGGAGAAATCTTCAATGACAAATCAAGAAAAAGCTATAGAGCTTCATCAAATTTTTTAATTTTTTTTCATTAATCATAAATTATTGAATTATGAGAAATAATATTCTTTTTACCTCAATTTCTCGCAAGACCAATAAGGACTAATAAAGAAATCTAAAATTCATTGGTTTTATGAACTAAATAATCAATTGAATTCAAATTATAATTCATAAATATATAGGTCTACAACAAATAAAATTATATTTGCAGTAATATATATAAATCAAAGCCGTGAAAAATGCGAGAGGAAGGGTCTAAGGCGCGTTTACCTTCCTAGTTTGAACGGCTCCCGCAAATCTCAATAGTTGGTGAACACCTCGGGTCCGGAGATCACGTCCTCTGAGGTCTCCTTCCACTTTGACCCGGAGAGGGAAGCAGAAAGCTTACCGGCATGACCGAAATTGCAGGATAATTGGAAATTTAAGATGTCGTGAAGAGGAACTGTTATAGAAGTTGAATATGCCGAAATAATTGGATAAGCCACCGGAGAAGAATACTGAAGGTCAAGCAGAAGAGTCAAGATCGAGCAAATGGTAAATAATTGGTAACCGAGGCTTAAACGTGCATTAATTTGTGTAAATGAAATTTGAACGTATAAACGGGCATTAATTGGTCCTTATAAATGGGCATTAATTGGTAATTGTAGATGCTACCGGAGAGAAGGCCAAAAGCCGAAGGCCAAGCAGAAACGAGGCGAAATAATAGGTAATGGAGGAGGGCATTGTTTTGTTTAAAAAAAAAAATTAGGGAATTAATTGGTCAGTATTAGAATTAATTGGTTTAAATTAAATCTTAAAAAAGTAATATTCATTATGATAGTAGTATTACGTTAAATGAAACGCATGAATAAATGAAATAATAAATGTTTTGCAATAAGTAAAAAATAAAAGAATTTGAAGAGTCATAAATGAACGTTGTAGATTAATTTAAAATTATATAAATGAACGATCAAGATTTGCTATGAGTGGAATCCCAAGCCACTTTTATATAGTAGTATAGATATATGTTGCGTGCTTTTTGTTTGTGAGGTTGAAAAACGGAAGCCCATCAAGTTTGGATTCTTTGAGTATCACTGCACATGCTTGAAGCTTATTTAAGATGTGTTTGGTCTATGGATTCAATGGTAGACAGAGACGTTAATTTTATGTTTCATACAACTCACCCGTTTTTTCCTTTTTTTTTTAAAGCTCAAAGGTCTGAGCAGATCAACTTTTTTCTATACACTCATGACTTTAATATCCTATATACATATGCTATGTGTAAAATACTTATTTTACTATCGATAAACTACATCAGAGAACACTTTTCTATGCATAAAATAAGACAGCCTGCAGCTTTGAATGATATCTTCCCAGGGAAAAGGACAAAAATGCAGACATCCTAGGCAGTCTTGGAGGTTCTTTATCAATACCTGAAGAGGATAATCCATGAAGGCCGATCATGTCCATGAGAAAATCATCCTGCCATCACTTAGCAGCTATGAAGTAGGCTAAACAACTAGCGAAGCAGGCATTGAAGTATTTTCACATGGCGGATGATTACATTACATAAATTAATAAACAATGTTGGATACATAAGCTTTCACTCAAAATAACTTTACAATCTATAATCTAAACGATATATTTTTCTTTCTGAACCGCCTCAGCCGGCCCCTTCTGGGCCGGCAATTGTATACAAAAGGAGGCGAAACCGCCTCCTTTCTTGCCCAAATTAGATTACCGCCTAGGGGTGGGATCCACAGGATTTGAATTTATTTGAAATTTATTTTTAGGAAAGATTTGAGGAGGTGAAAAAGTCTTTAAATAGGAGAGGTAAGTAGAAGGGAAAGGCATGCAAGTATTGTTTTCCTCTTGGAGTCTCTTTGGCATTTTGGGCTTCAGACTCTCTTGTCTAGAGATTTGGGAGAGACGATCCTCCTCTCGAATTGAGGATCACTTGTATCTTGCTTTCGTATTATTTTTGCTTTGTTTCCCTTATTGCAATCTATCGTTTTGGGGCTGATTTCGCCCAGATTTTTGTTTATTTCTCTCTGTTTTGTCTCCAATTAGTGATAGGTTTGCTTGCGAACTCAAGTATTCCCTTAGGGTTGCTTGGGAACTCAAGTATCTCCTATCAAATTGGTATCAGAGCGAGGGTTGTTGTCAGCAAATTCCAGCAGCTGTTTTTTACTCAGAAAAAGAGGAAGTTGCAGTTTTTTGGCTTCAAGATCCAGATTTTGTTAATCTACAAACTCCGGATTATTATGGCGGCCAATAAAGTCGATACTTTGGAGGAGAAACTCAAAGGAGAGATGAATCACATCAAAGAAACCGTTGAGGAAAGAATTTCTTCCATGGAGGGGCAGGTGGCCGATCTCAGGGATATGATGAAATGAATGTTGGAACTTCAAGCACAAACGGCGGCATCCGACGCGAAGGGCCCTGAAGCGAGAAACACCAATTCTGAAATCCGAAAGGAGGAAGAAGAGGTGGAAATCATGGAAGGGGGAAGAAGAAGACCCTATGTGGAGCCTTTCCATAGGGAGGAAAGAGGAGATCGGCATGGGGAAAGGCATGTATATGGGGGAGCAGAGCAAGGAAGGGCTGATTGGGAACGCCATGAGGGTTTTACGGCCGTCGGGGTGCTGATTTGAAGGGAGAAGAGGGGATTTTGAAGGGAGTTTGGGCTATGGCAGGACAAGAGAAGATCGGGAAACTTAGGGTGCACCTAGCACTTGGGAAAGGGGAAACTATGGAAGAATCCGAGACAATGGGGGTATCAAAAGGTAAGGAAGTTGAAGATGCCCATATTCGAAGGAGAAGACGCATATGGGTAGATTTACAAAGTGGAGCGATACTTCGCCATCAATGGGTTAACAGAGGAAGAGAAGCTAACGGCAGCCGGATTATGCTTGTAAGGGAAAGCCCTGTCATGGTTTCAATGGAGAGACCAGAGGAGGCCGATCAGAAACTGGAGGGAATTTAAAGATTGCATAATAGAGTGTTTTCAAACCAATCAAGGTGGAGACTTATATGAGCAGTTCTTTGCTCTAACATAGGAGGGATCAGTAGCAGATTACCGAGAGCAGTTTGAGTACCTAGCTAGCAGGGTGGAGCGACTCTCAGATACAGTATTGGAGGAAAATTTCATGAAAGGGTTGAAGGCGGAGATCCGAGCAACAGTGAAGGTGTTGATGCCTCGTGACCTAGGGGAGGCCATGAAGTTGGCCCAATTGGTAGAAAATCAGAGGAATTTGGAGAAGGGAGCCAGGAATAGCAGCGCCGGGGGCACGTACAGGATGACGACTACTCATCTCGTACCTAAAGGCCCTACAACAGGAGGGAATAGAGAAGCTACCAATGAGAAGATAGGAGGAAATATAGGAAATTTCAAATGGCTGACAGAGAAAGAGATGCAGGAGAAGAGGGCTAAGGGCTTGTGTTTTCGATGCGATGAAAAGTAAACACCAGGACATCTGTGCAAGGACCGAACTCTTCAGGTTCTCACCGTTTGCGATGACAAGGAAATTGAGGTGGGAGGTGAGGAGGAGACAGAAGGAGAAGAGGAGCTACACTTGGATTTAGCTTAGGTTTCTCTAAACTCAGTGGTGGGGTTTACTACGAACCACACCATGAAAGTGAAGGGAGAGATAAAGAACAGGGAGGTGGTGGTGCTAATTGATAGTGGGGCTACCCATAATTTCATTTCCACCTAGGTCATAGACCAGCTAGGAATAAAATTGGTGGACACAGGCTGTTACGGAGTGATGATGGGTACAGGGAAGATAGAGAAAGGTCAGGGGATTTGAAGAGAAGTACGACTGGCGATCTAGGGATACAAGTGAGGGAGGACTTCCTTCCACTAGAGCTGGGGAGCAAGGACGTCATCCTGGGGATAAAATGGCTGCAAACTTTGGGTGACACCAAAGTGAATTGGGGAGCACTCCTGATAGAGTTGATGGTGGACGGAAAGAAGGTAGTAATTAAGGGGGCGCGAGGCTTTCCAAATCCCTAATTTCTTTTAAAACGATGGTAAGAGATATCCAGTTGGCAGGCAGAGGATATTTAGTGGAATTGCACATTTTGGAGGGAGCAAGAGTGGAAGAGGGAAGAGACATAACCCTCTCCATCCAGTCGTTGATTCAGTAGTTCCAAGAGGTATTTCAACCACCTCAGGAATTGCCACTGCTGAGGGAGCAGGAACATGCTATCATGTTGAAAGAGGGAGTGTCACCCATCAGTGTCCGACCTTACCGCTACCCTCAGTTCCAGAAAGATGAGATAAAGAGGTTGATTAGAGAAATGCTGGAGGCAGAGATCATTAGACCCAGCATCAGTCCTTTTTCTAGCCCTGTTCTGTTAGTAAAAAAGGATGGCAGCTGGCGTTTTTGTGTGGACTATAGAGCACTCAACAAGGAGACTATACCAAACAAGTTTCCTATACATATCATTGACGAGCTATTAGATGAACTAAGTGGGACCGTGATCTTCAGTAAGATAGACTTAAAATCAATTTACCACTAGATTCGAATGAAGGAGGATGTACTCAAAACGGCCTTTAGAACTCATGAAGGACATTATGAGTTCCTGGTGATGCCGTTTGGGAGCATTTGAAAAGGTTTTCAAACCTTATCTCAGACGATTTATATTGGTATTCTTTGACGACATCCTGGTCTACAGCAGGACAGAAGAGGAGCATTGGGAGCATTTGAAAAGGGTGCTAGAGGTAATGCAGGAGCATCAGCGGAGGACTAATTTGAAGAAATGCTGCTTTGCACAAGCCAGTGTATAATACTTGGGCCATGTGGTGTCAAGAGGAGTTGCAGTGGATCAGTCCAAAATTGAAGATATGATAAGGTGGTCAGTGCCAAAAAATCTGAGGGAATTAAGGGGATTCCTAGGAATGGCGGGTTACTACAGGAGGTTCGTGAAGGGGTATAGCTCCATAGCATGGCCACTCACGGAACAGTTGAAGAAGGACGGATTCCTATGGGGAGAGGCAGCTACATCAGCATTTGAGACTATGAAGAAGGCAATGACTACGGTGCCGGTCCTAGCCTTGCCAGATTTCACTCAGACCTTCATTGTGGAGATAGATGCTTCAGGGTATGGGCTGGGTGCATGACTGATGCAAAGTCGCAGACCCATTGCTTTTTTTAGCCAGTTATTGACTGCTAGAGCCCGACTAAAGTCAGTTTACGAGAGGGAGTTAATGGCCATCGTCTTAGCCATCCAGAAGTGGCGGGCCTACCTGTTGGGGAGACATTTCATAGTCAGGACAGATCAACAAAGCCTGAAATACCTACTGGAACAGCGGATAGTGACGGAAGAGCATTAAAGGTGGTTGTCCAAATTACTAGGGTATGATTTTGAGATTCAGTACAGACCAGGAGTAGAGAAAGTGGCGGATGCTTTGCCCAGATGCATGGGGGAGCTGCAGACAGTGGCATTATCCGTTCCTTTGATGCTTGAATGGGAGGCTATCAGGGAAGAAAGTGCTAGAGATGAAGAATTGGGAAGGATCAAGGTAGCTTTACTAAAAAAGGAGGGTAGTCATCCAGGGTACTCATTAGAGGGAGACAGACTGTTGTATCAGGGGAGATTTGTGATGCCTCGTACCTCGATCCACATCCTAAATTTACTCCAGGAATTTCGTGGGAGCGCAGTGGGGGGCCATTCAGGAGTGCAGAAGACCTACAAAAGACTGGTGGCCGAGCTTTACTGGAAGGGAATGCATAGAGATGTAAAAGAGATGGTGGCAAGGTGTGAGATATGTCAGAGGAACAAGTATTTGGCGATGACACCAGGGGGACTACTACAGCCGTTGACACTACCAAGACGAGTCTGGGAGGAGATATCCATGGATTTCATAGATGGTCTGCCCCGTTCAGAAGGCTTCACAGTAATCTTAGTAGTGGTGGATAAATTGAGCAAGTACGCTCATTTCATTCCCCTCCGACATCCTTACACCACGGTGACAGTGGCTTCAGCTTTCATAAGAGAGGTAGTCAGATTGCATGGCGTACCAGAAGCGATTGTGTCAGACAGAGATAAGGTGTTCCTCAGTCTTTTTTGGAGGGAATTGTTCAGGTTACAGGGGACAGTTCTGAAGAGGAGCACCGCTTACCACCCACAAACAGATGGCCAAACAGAGGTGGTCAATAGGAGCTTAGAGACCTATTTGAGATGTTTTGTGTCGGAGACACCCAAACTTTGGGCCAAATGGCTGTCCTGGGCAGAGTACTGGTACAACACCTCTTTTCACTCGGCTTCACAAATGACTCTATTCAAGGTGTTGTACAGATGGGACCCTCCTCACTTAGTGCACTTTGGGAGTAGCAATACTCCAGTCTCTTCAGTAGATGAGTACTTGGAGGAAAGGGATCGAGTATTAGAGGAATTAAAGAAACATCTACTGAGAGCTCAACATATTATGAAAAAACAGGCTGATGGGCATAGGAAGGACATCCAGTTCGAAGTAGGAGAGAAAGTGTTCTTAAAGTTCCGACCATACCGGCAGAAGACAGTGTCCAACTGAAGAAATGAAAAGCTCGCCCCAAGATACTTTGGACCTTATGAAATATTGGAGAAAATTGGAGCAGTGGCATTTCAGCCCACTCACGGCGATTATTCATCCGATTTTTCATGTGTCACAGTTAAGAAGAGCTATTGAAGATTATACAGCCATCTCGGAGTTGCCAACCACACTTACAGAAGATTTAGAGGTGATTATGGAACCCTTAGAGTTGATGGAGGTTCGTCAGAAAGAAGGAGCAAAAGAAGTACTGATCAAGTGGAAGAATCTGCCGGACTACGATGCCACGTGGGAGCCGTACGAAAGGTGAAGTAGCAGTTTCCTTGTTTTCACCTTGAGGACAAGGTGAATCTTTGGGAGAGCGGTATTGATATGGCGGTTCCTTTGGAATCGCCTCTTGAGGCGGTTCCTTCTGAACCGCCTCAGCCGACCCCTCCTAGGCCGGCAATTGTATACAAAAGGAGGTAAAACCCCCTTCTTTCTTGCCCAAATTAGATTACCGCCTAGGGGTGGGGTCCACATGATTTGAATTTATTTGAAATTTATTTTTAGGAAAGATTTGAGGAGGTGAAAAAGTCTTTAAATAGGAGAGGTAAGGGGAAGGGAAAGGCATGCAAGTATTGTTTTCTTCTTGGAGTCTCTTTGGCGTTTTGGGCTCTAGACTCTCTTGTCTAGAGATTTGGGAGAGACGATCCTCCTCTCGAATTGAGGATCACTTGTATCTTGCTTTCGTATTATTTTTTGCTTTGTTTCCCTTATTGCAATATGTCGTTTTGGGGCTGATTTCACCTAGATTTTTGCTTATTTCTCGCTGTTTTGTCTCCAATTAGTGATAGGTTTGCTTGCGAATTTAAGTATTTCCTATCATAAGCCAGAATTCCTTCATCTCCTAAGCATTTTCACATCTCTATTGGAATATCATTAGATACATCAGCTTTTCCACACTTCAGTTTCTTTAAAGCCTCTCTAACTTCAATTTTTTTAATACGTCGATAAAAATAAAAATATTTATTTTCACTTGGGATGCTAAGGTCACTAAAGTGAATCACATTCTCATAATCTTCATTAAAAAGTTTAGCAAAATATCTCATCCACCTTTGTTGAATATCCTCTTCTAATAAAAATAATTTTTGATTTTCATCCTTAATACACTTCACTTGAACTAAATCCTTATTGCTCCTATCTCTTTGCTTGAATAACTTATACATATATCTTTCGCCTCCTTAGTATATAATCTATTATATAAATCATTAAAAGTTAAAAATTTTGAATCGCATAATTCTTTTTTAGACTCCTTACGAACCTCTTTATATCTTTCTAAGTTATTAGAATTTTTATAAGAAATCTTTTTTTGAACATTTTGATCCCACCACCAACTATTTTAATTATTAGGAGTTTTTTTCTTTAATATTCCATGCACATCTGTTGCAAAATTTTTAATATTACTAATTACTTTTTCTCACATAACATTAGCTTCCTCATGCACAGAAAAAATCATAAGATCTAAAATCTTAATCTCAAAAATTTTTTTATTAATATTCTTTAAATGCCCCCTTCTAATCCTATAACAATGATTTACGTATTTTTTATTTTTTGTCCAAAACTAATAAGGGATGTTAGGTACATAAAATTTCACTCAAAATAACTTTATAATCTTTGCAATTTAAATGATCTATTTTTCTTATAAGAAAATAATCAATCTAAATTTTTTTATATTCCTTCTTATAAGTGATGAGATGCTTATCTCTTTTATTAAATAATGTATTAGCAATTACAAAATCATAAGCTAAAGAAAAATCTAACAAGATCTTACCACCTTAATTAGACGCTCCAAAATCATAGCCACAATGAATATTTTTAAAATCATCGATATCTCTACTAACATATCCATTTAAATCTCCTCTAAGGAAAACTCTTTCTTCAAGAGCTATCTTTTGTATCAATACTTCTAAGTCATTCAAAAATTTAATTTTGAACACATATATTGTCCTACATGAGGAGTAGAAACACTTATAATATTAATAATCTTAGCATCAACAATAATCTTTAAAGTTATAATTCAATTTCTAATTCTATTAATTTTTACGACATTATCCTTCAAACACTTATCTATAATCACACATATATCATTTTTAGTACGACTCCTACCAGAATACTATAGTTTAAATCCTGAACTGTCAATTATCTTAGCCTTCTATCCAACTAATTTAATTTCCTGAATGCATAGAATATTTATCTTCCTATGAATCATAATATATATTAATTTCATTAATTTTCCTGTAAGGGAACCTATATTCCAAGTTTTTATCATAATTTTAGTTTCATGAACTAGCTTCTTTGCACACATTCGTCCATGACATGAGAACTCTTGCTTATTTAACACTACAATCGAGCGTCGGTGCAGCGGCTCTTGCACACTTGTCACTGAATTCAGGCCATACAGCACGTCGGTTCCAAAGAATTCCCTAGTATTAATACAATGTATTATATTATTCATGTCATGATTATTCGATAAGTTTTACGTTAGTTGTCAACTACCTATGACAACCCTTCACTTTTCTCATCCAGGATTTGGGGCTTGGCAACTGCAGTTTTACCTGAAGTCCTAAAAATTATACAAAATCAGAGCAGTCCATGCACAAAGAGAATAACAAAGTTAATTAATCATCATTCTACATCCTCTCTTTCTTTGTCATAGTCTCCATCACCATTACATAGAATTCCCATTTTCTTCCCATCTCCCTTTTTTTTTTCTGAATAACAATTGAAACCAATGAATTGCTCTTGATGTGGTCTCAAAGAAAATCTCTGATCAAACTCTTGCCTCAACTTGCAGTCATTATCACTTGACCATTCCTATCTTCCATCATTCATTTAATTTTCCATTCAAAACACTCTTCAATGTAATATATGAGAATATCTCTCGGGTTCAATCTTCATTCTAAAGCTTGATTGTATTCCTTGAACACATGTTCATTAAATTCTTTTATTCAAGTCATTTCTCCCTTTTCTCTATTCAATCATCATCATCATTAGACTTGACCAATTTTTAAAAACAAATTGTATCCTCATTTACGTGCTCATGAGAAGTGCTATTTGAGGTGTTAAACTAGTCTTCTTAAATCTTTATGAACAACTTCTATCTGTGTTATCTTAGTTCTACCCTTTATCCTTCTTAATCATTTAAAACCAATGATACATTTTCTACCTTTTATTGTACATGTCCAAATTGCCTAAATCAATTTTTAACTTTCATATATCCAACAGTTGCCATTCCAGCCATTTCTTAATTTCTTTTTTGTTTCCTAGTTTTTCAACAAATCCACCCTAATTTTGTCATTTTTCTCCCCACTCAACTTAGATTTTAACAAGATTTTGTTGCCCAACACTAGATATCTACAACATCATCAACCTAATTAGAGTTTTTTTTTTTTAATTTAACCTTTAAATTTCGGTGATATTCTCTTATTACATAACAATTTAGAGACAATTCTCCATTTTTATCACCGACCTTAACTCTAGAGATCATATACTCACCAGCATCTGGTTTCTCTTATATAAAAAAAAATCTAAGATACTTCAACATATCACACTTATATATCAATTTATCCTCTAGTAATATTGATTGATAATTAATAATATCACTCCTACAGTCCTACTAAAATGACATATCATTTTAACAGTCCTTATTTCACTAATTCTAAACTCTAATTTTTCAAAATAAAATTTTCATTGTTCTAATAGTTCATTTATTTCAATTGGTGTTTGACCTACTAGAACTATGCATTTATAAAAAGCATGTAACAAGGCACTTGATTTTGAATATTCTTTATAAGCATTTTCATAACCAATACAAAAGCTATAGCCGTGTGTACTAGCTAAATGTGGAGATCTTGGCAAAATATGGTGAAGACATTTCCAGTGAATTGCGTTCCGTTATCAGTGATAACTTCGCAGGAATGCCAAAACGACAAATTATGTTCTTCCATAGGAACTTTGGCATTTGCTTCGGTGATTTTTGCCAGAGGTTCTGCCTCCACCCACTTTGTGAAATAGTCTACAGCCAAGATGATGAACTTTTGTTGACCCGTGGCTATAGGAAAAGGTTCTATTATGTCAATCCCCCATTGGGCGAAAGGCCAGAGACTTTGCAATGTTGAGATCTCTATGGCAGGTAGATGGGTGAGGTTGGCATGTAATTGACAACTGTTACATTTTTGTATGAGCTCTAAAGCGTCCTGCTTCATTGTTGGCCAGTAAAACTCCTGTCTCAGGATCTTTTGGGCTAGCGCCCTTCCACCCAGATGTTTCCCGCAAATGCCTGAATGTACTTCTCGGAGTGCATAGTTTGCCTCTAAAGGAGGAAGACATTTGAGGTATGGTCCCGTGAAAGATCGTTTGTATAACTCTCCATTAATAATGGTGAAGTTTGCTGCTTGCCTCCGAAGTCGCACTACTACTGTCGGGTCTTCAGGAAGAACACCCTCTTGTAGGAAAGTGAGAATGGGGTCGATCCAAGAAGCTTCTTTTAATTTATCTATTGATTGAATTACCCATGGGCCTTGAACGCTCGGAAAGTGGATCTCCTCAATATATTTTCTTCTGAAAACGTCTCCTGTTGTAGAAGTGGCTAGCTTGGAGAGAGTCTGCCCTTGCGTTCTGCTTCCGAAGGATATGGATGATCCATGGTTTAAAATTGCGCAATATGAGGTTCGCCTTGAGGCCCGCCTTTGCGCAATTCCAGTAAAAAACGCCTCGATGCTTACGCCTTGAGTCTTTTTTATGAGGCTTGCGCCTCAACTTGGTTGAGGCCCGCCTTGAGGCCCACTTCGCCTCACTAGCATGAGGCTTACGCCTCACGCTATATATATTAAAACTTACATAAATCTTGGAGTAAATGCCCAACATTGGACTCTATAGGAAGGAGGAAAGGGAGAGAGCAGTTCACCATAATGATGATTCAAATAAAGAACCCCTTAGTAATGACAGTGCTAATGACTTATTAGTTCTTATGTGATATATCATTGCTATTTATTTTTGGAAATTAGAATTATATGTTAATAAAAAGAATACTGGGATTTGGGAAATAGAATTTTGAGTTGAACTATATTTCATGTTGTCTTATTATTGAGATTTTTTTATTTCACTTCATATCTTATGCCTTTTTTATGTTTTATATTATTCACTCATTAGTATATAAAAAATTTATCATTTTATGTTTACGCAATCTTTTGATTTTGAGGCTTACGCCTCAAAACGCCTTGAGGCTTACGCCTTGCCTCACGAATGAAAAACGCCTCAATACCCGAATACGCAATTTTAAACATTGGGATGATCTGATGCTTCGTTATTTGGGCCAACAAGAATTTAACTATCTGGCAATACTGCGCCAATAATGGATGGTGGGCATCGAATTCTCCCTCCACCTGAGAGGCGACTAGTTGGGAATCGGTGTGAACCACCAAGTCCTGTACTTCGCAATCAATTGCTAGCCTCAATCTGGCGATTAGAGCTTCATATTCGACGACGTTGTTTGTTGCCAGGGAACTTCAATCTAAGCCCGTATTCGAGTATAGCTTTTTGTGCGGAGATTAACAAGATCCCAGCGTCAGCACCGAAACTTCCAGAAGCTCCATCGACATATAAGGTCCAGCAGGAGGAGGAAAGAGACACATCTAGCAGTTTATTGGAGGTATGGTTAGTACATTCGACCACCAAATCGACAAGTACTTGTGACTTGATGTCGGGTTTAGGTAGGAACTGTATATCGAATTCTCCAAGTTCCACTGACCATTTGATCAATCTTCCAGATGCCTCGGGCTTTTGAAGAATACTTTTCAATGATAGGTTTGTATAGACCCTGATCGTGTGTGCTTGGAAATAAGGGCGTAACTTTCTAGCTGAGAAGACTAACTCCAAAGCTGTTTTATCTGCTAATGGACAGCGTGTCTCAGTCTCTGAAAGTACCTTACTAATATAATAGACTGGGCGTTGAACAATATCTACTCGGTCCAAGACTGAGCTTATAGCTTGAGAGGAGACAACCATATACATATACAAAATTTCCCATGGTACTGGTTTCGAAAGTAGTGGCGGTGAGGCTAGATAAGCTGGAAGTTGTTCGAAAGCCTCTTGGCATTCGTCAGTCCATTGAAATCCTGAGCTACGAGCCCTTCTGAGAACTTTGAAGAAGGGTAGATATTTGTCTCCTGAACGAGCCAGGAAACGAGAGAGTGCCACAATTCTTCTGTTTAATCTTTGGACTTCCTTGATATTTCTCGGGGGTAGCATGTCCCTCAGGGCCTTGATTTTCTCCGGGTTGGCCTCAATCCCTCGGTGGGTAACCATGAACCCCAGAAATTTTCCTGAGGCCACTCCAAATGCACATTTGGAGGAGTTGAGGCGCATGTTATAAGATCGAATGAGGCAGAAGCATTGTTCCAAGTCTGAGATATGTTGGATTTCTCCAGGCTTTTAACTAGTATATCGTCCACATATACTTCCATAGTGCTCCCAATAAGGTTCTTAAAAACCTTATTCATCAGACGTTGATATGTTGCCCCTACGTTTTTGAGCACGAATGACATTACCAGGTAGCAGTACAACCCCTTATCTGTTTGAAAAGCTGTTGCCTCATCAGCAGGATCCATTTGGATTTGATTGTATCCAGAATAAATATCCATGAAGCTTAGCATCTGATGTCCGGAGGTGGCATCAACTAGCTGGTCGATACGGGGAAGCGGGAAACTGTCCTTGGGGCAGGCTTTATTGAGATCAGTATAGTCTACACACATTCTCCAAGCTCCACTTGCCTTTCGAACCATTACGACGTTGGCCAACCAAGCGGGATAGTGTACTTCCCTTATAAATCTTGCATTTAAAAGCTTATTAACTTCATGTTCAATTGCCAGTTGACAATCAGGTGCAAAATTTCTCTTCTTTTGGATCACCGGCTTCAGTGCTGGGTTGATCTTGAGAGAGTGCATGATTACTTCAGGATTGATTCCAGGCATATCAGCCGGACTCCATGCAAATACATCTTTGGTTTGTACGTAGAAAGTCTACATACTCATTCTCTTCATCTGAGAGGAGTAATCCGATCTGTACTGTTCTTGAAGGGTGCTCATCTGATAGAGAGACACAAGTAAGATCTTTTACAGGGGAGGCCCTTTGAGGGATATCTTCATTCCGAAGATCGAAGTCCTCGATGCTCAGAGTAATTGATGAGCGTGGTTGAGCCTGCCTAAGATAGCATGATTGTGCTACTTGTTGATCTCCGCGTACGGTTCCAATCCCCGATGGGGTAGGAAACTTCAGCTTTAAGTGGGGAAGTGAAACAATAGCCCCAAAGATTGTTTGGAGTGGCCTTCCAAAGATCGCATTGTAGGCCGATTCTGATTTCACTATAATGAATTGAATAGGATGCTCAACTTGTCGTGGAAATTCTCCAAGTATGATCGGGAGACTAATGGTTCCTTCTACTCTTACAGGTTGATTGTCAGATCCCTATAGTGGACCAGCAGCAGATTGGAGTTTCTCTCTGGATAGGCCCATGTTAAGAAAAGTGGAGTAGAATAGGACATCTACTGAGCTCCCATTATTAACCAAGATCCTTTTAACATTGTAGCATGGGTCGCCTATTCCCGCGCTTATCACCAGTGGATCTTGATGAGGGGTCTTTATGCCTTCTAGATCGGACTCTTCAAAGGTGATAGAGTGATCGGTATGAAGCTTCTTTGTTGGTGGCTCCTTACTCTCCACAATTAGAACTTGGCAAGGCATTGAAGGGTCCCCAACGATGGTTTCAATTTCGCCCACTATTTGGCGATTGTTTGCCGGTTGTCTTTGTTGTTGATTTTGCCCTCCAGTAGGACCATCCTCCTCTCGGGTTGGTAGATTCTTGATGAATTGTCGGAGATATCCTTGTCGGATCAGTCTCTCAATTTCTTCCTTGAGCTGCCTGCATGCTTCAGTAGAGTGCCCATGACTGCGGTGGAAGTGGCAATATTGCTCTTGGTTTCTGACGTTGGGCTTCAAAAGGTATGGCCACTTTATGCTCTCCTGATCCCGGAGATGGCCATCAATATATTCGCTCGGGATGTATTAAGTGGCGTGTACTCCTTTTCTTGGGGAGGCTCTCGTCGTGGATGTGAGGGTCGAGGAGGAAGATTGTAGTTTCCTTGCTTCTTCCTTTGCGATGTTGAATTCTCCATTCCTGGGGGATTTTTACGCTTCCCCGTTGTCTGCTCAAACTGTTTCCTATGAGCATTAATGGCTTCGTCGGCAGAGATTTGTGCCTCTACTCGATGGATTAGATCTGCATATGAATGGACCGTTTCTCGCATGAGTGCTGAGTAGAAGGGGCCAGGGCGAAGCCCTCTGAGGAATACACCCCTAAGTAACTCTGGGTCTACCCCTAGAATTTGTCGGGCTTCCGTGGAAAATCTTTGAAAGTATTCTTTGAGAGATTCATCCTCATTATGACGTATCCCTGAAAGATGGGAGGAGTCTTTAACCATTCTTCGATTGACGACAAATTGTTCGACGAATAATTTGGCCAATTTAACGAATAGTGGAATGGACCGGGCAGGTAGTGAATAGAACCACGTCCGAGCTTGCCCTTTAAGGGTGGCAGGAAAAACTTGGCAGAGTAGAGCATTCGGGGCCCGCTGGATATGCATAATGGTGCGGCAGTGATCAATATGCTCGTAGGGGTTTGAAGTTCCATCGTAAGAATCAATATTCGGGAGTTTGAATATTGCCGAAATGGGGTGTCGGAGGATAGCTTCCGTGAAAGGTGATGACTCCTGAAGGTCTCGTCGACGAAGAGATTGTCTTATGTCTTGCGTGGGAACTCCTCTCGGACTAGCCTCCGCAATTCATGTTGTAGGGTATTAGGAGAGATTTCAGTGATGTGCTGTTGGTTTAAGTCCTTGGGAACGTCCGGAGGAATGTGATGCTGGCGGCCTATGCGTGAAGGATGCATAGAGCTTCCATGTCAGCAAGCTTATTCTCTGGACGTGTTGGAGGGCGCATCCTTGGCGGAGAAAGGGGGACTTCGACATGAAGAACATCTTCGAATCCTGGCGGGTCTCGAGGGAGAAGAATATCTTATTAGGGTACTAGTGCCGGTCCTCGAGTCTCTTGTAAGAGTTGAAGGATCTCATTCTGAGACTCCTCCATCTTTCTGATACGCTCTTCCAGGGATGGCCTTGAAGTTCCTTCTCCAGTAGGGTTTCGGCCACCGGGGTGAAAAGAGGCAGACACCTGTCGTCCCTGGTTCAGGGACTGATTCCTGGATTGATGTGAATTGGAGCGGGAGGCTCCAATGATGCGATGGCTACGCCTGTTGGCCATTGAAGGAGTACTTAATATAGTGGGATTGACTGTTCCCACAGACGGCGCTAAACTGTTGCGGGCTTGAATATACGCGGCGATAGAGTTTTAACTATACGTCTTAGCTTTTCACGGATATCCAGCACACACACAGAGAACACAAGATTTTTTAAGTGGAAAACCCTTGAAAGGGGAAAAATCACGAGGCCTAGCCCAGTTGAAAATGATTCCACTAGAATATAAGTCGGTTACAATGGTCTGACTCGCCTCCGAGGGCGATCAAATGACAAATAACAATTGTACGATAGAAGTCCGGGTGTTAAGGTGATGGTCTGGCGGAATTTCGAGCCTCAGGTGATGATCTAATGACGGTGAGGGCCTCTGGCGAAGGTGAGGGTCTCTGGCGAAGGAGAGGGCATCTGGTGAAAGTGAGGGCCCTGACAATGGTGAGGGCCTCTGGCGAACGTGAGAGCCTCAGGTGATGGTCCGGCGAGGCTCCAGCGGTGGTCCGGCAAGGCTCCGGCGGTGGTCCGGCGAGGCTCCGACGGTGGTCCGGCGAGGCTCCGACGGTGGCCCGGCGGTGGTCCGGCAAGGCTCTGGCGGTGGTCGAGGAGGAGCTTCTTCCTTCTCTTCTTCCTTCTCTTCTCTTCTTCTCTTATTGCTTGGGTCCTTTTTCAAGAGAAATGAGGGGTATATTTATAGATTATATGGAGTGGCATGCCCCGTAAATAAGTGTGAGATCAAGGGTAAATGGGGAGTGGTTGGATGGACGACCGATATTGAACCCCTTGATCATGGACCGTTCGTCAGGCATTTGGAGGCCTTAGTGATTTCGGAATTCAATGATCTTGGGCTCGTTGGATTCGTCTCGTCGAGCCGCTCGATTCGACTATAAGCTCGTCATATTTGAAAACCATTTGGTAACTCAAACAGTGGTACGAAGCTTCCAACAGCGCTTCGGGTTCTTGATTTGGGCTCATTTGGGGTCGGATTGAGTCGAATTTGGTGTCGTTGGATTCGTATTTCCGAGACGCTCAGTTTAACTATAAGTTTGTTGAAATCCGAGTTGAGATGATCTCCGAATTAATTTTTGAAGTTTCCGACGTGCTTTTGCCTCGAGATTAGTGCCCGATCAAGTTGATTTTCGGATGATGTATCAATTATAGATAAAAAACTGCTGTCCATGGATTGTTGGTTTTGTTATAGATGGAAGGGTGTCCGGTAGATATAAGATTATTTCAGCACTTCCTCACAAGTTAGGTTGTATATGTTAATCATTCCCAAATTATTGATTAGATTATTAAGACTTATTATGGGTAAAGCTTGGTGAGGATATCTACAATTTGTGAATCTATTGAAACATAATTTAGTTGGGAGGATATATTTTTGAACTTTTTTTGATATAAAATGCTGGTTTATCTCAATGTATTTATTCCTATCATGATGGACTAGATTTTTGTTAATACTTTTGGTAGCTTAGTTGTCACAATATACTTTTATAGAGATTTTTCTACTTGATAGTTTGATTATTCTAACAATATTTTTAGCCACATTCCTTTACAAATATCAAGTGCCACTATCTTGATTTCAGTTCCAACACTATTTTTTGCAACCAAAAATTGTTTTATTGCTCAATGTAACTACTTTTCCTAATGCATGAGGACAATAGTCTGAGGGGAACTTAAATTTGATTCGTCTCCCACTCAGTCAATATCTGTGAAAATTTTAACTTATTGGATGACTTTCTATTTAACACGTCATATCTTTGTACCGTTTTAAAGTGCCATAGACTGTGGTTAATAACTTTCTATGTGGTCTTCTTGCTCATTTGTTGGTTTACAACACCAACATGGAATTAAATATCATGAGGGGTGGGAGAGAGGTAAATGATTTAATCGCACAAGGTCTTGTTACCTAACTTTATCAATGAGAATGCCAAGTAATACTTAATTTCTTGCTAAGTGATCTACATTTATGTTTCTTGAAGTAGACCAAGAATATAGTTCATTTGGGAAATAACGATACCTTCTTTTAATTATGCCACTTTCATACCAAGCAACTATGTTGTTAATTTGGTTAGCTCTTCATCGAAATCATGTGCAAATATAATATTGTATGCATATGTGGTTAGAATACTCATTTTTTTCATATGTGGTGAGAGCTTTGTAAAGATAGTGTGATCAGCTTGCACCAAGTGTGCTCACACTTTTCAACATATTTGAAGAATATGCCAAACTAGGCATGAGAGATTGTTTGAGGCTATATAGAGCTTTTATGCGTTTGAATGTCTTATTGGTATTTTTTTTTTTAAATCTAGGTGGATTCTCCATTAATACTTTCTCTTCGAAGTCCTCATTAAGACAAGCATTGTTAAAATCAAGTTGATGAATAGGTCATTACAATTTATCTTTAGAAAGAGCAAAACTCAAGTTGTGTTGAGTTTGCAACATGAGAAAAAGCTTCTTGATAGTCAGTACTCATTACCATAGGTTTGGGTGTTTTTTTTGGCAACAAGTCGGGCTTTAAATTTATTCACGTTTCCATTTGCTTTATATTTGACTATAAAGATCCGTTTGGTTCAAATTAATTTTCTCCCAGTGAAAGTTCACAAACTTCCCACGTATCATTCTTTTCTATGACTTAGATCATTACAGGCTTGTTTCAATCATTATTTGAGAGCTTCATGAACATTGCTGGAAATGTCTAGTTTATCAAGAGAACTGGAAAAAACACAAAATCCAGATGAAATTCCTTTTTAAGTCTCGAAATCATAGATTGTGTTTTTGTGAACGACCTTTACCCTTTTAAGGCAATATGGCATTACAGATCAGTATCATTATTTATGAATTTATCCTCATTAGTTTGTATATGTATCCTTGAATCATGATTTGGGTTCTTGGGTGTGTTTTGGGATATGTTGATTACTTCCCTTTTCGGTTTTTCTTTTTAGCTCATTTGCATAGGTTGTGTTTTGACAATGTAATTAAGGAATTTGCTATTCTAATAAGTCTTTGGTTGGTAGGTGCAATGCAATAGGTGCAATGGGAAATGGTTGTTGCTTGTGGGTTTGATGGGAGAGGATCGTAGGTGATGAAATAAGTTCTGTCCTTAAAATTTTTGTTCTCGAACTTCCTTTCCTTGATTTTCAAATATGGAGTAGTTAAGTTGGTTTTCAGGGAATGTTACATCCATGAAACTATAAATTTTTTATTGAATGAAGAATAGCATTTTTACTCTTTTTTATTTTGGCAGGATTTGATAAAAGTCATCTTTTATGGATTTATGTTCTATTGGATTTAGAGAATTGGAGAGAGAAAAAGCTTTTAATTTCATTATACAAATCTATCCTTATATATAGATCTATACAAGATATATTAATAAAGAAACAAATAACTATGGAATCATGCATAATTGTTCTAATATAATCCATCCTAAATCAACCACCTGAATATGGAAGGTGATCGGTGATCTAGGTGAGTCTCCCACGGATCCCCATGCTGGTCATGGGATCAAGGGATAAAGGGACGGCTTAGATTTTAACCTATGACACGGCGACACGGTACGACACGACACGGATACGGCGACACGGATACGACACGACACGGACACGGCGACACGGACACCACATGACACGGACACGGGACACAAAAATTTTTAAAAATATATGACACGGGTGCAGCGTGGACACGATATAATAATTTTTTAATATAATATATAGAAATTAAGGTGACATTATAGTAAAAATGACAAGCAATCAACTACGACGTAGTAATCTTAGGACACATTTTTATTCCATGGCAAAAAATTTTAAGTTGATGTGCCTTCACCCTAGAATAAGATCATTTGTAGGTGCCACCATAATAATTGCATTTGAATGACACATTCGCTCATTCAAATGTTTTTCCTAACTTTGTAACATGAATTCATAACGGCTTATCAGTTTCTACAGATGGCTCTTTTGAACCTTCACCTAATACACTCCCGCTAGCAGCAGAGCTCATTTTGCTAATAAACCAATCATACATATGAATATATCAAATTAAATTGATATGAAGTGAAATCAATATATCCTAATAATAAGACAACATGAATACAATAATATATCGGTCTGCCGGGGGTCCAAGGGGGCGCTGCCCCCTGGCGGGGTTCGACCGAGCATGTACCTAGCAGTACTGAGCATGTACCTAGCGGTACCGAGCATATATTGAGCAGTACCGAGCATATATTGAGCGGTACCAAGCATGTACCGAGCGGTACCGAGCGGTACCGAGCATGTTCTGAGCGGTATCGAGCATGTACTGAGCGGTACCGAGCATGTACCTAGCGATAGCTCATTTAATAACCGGACACACGTGTTCAATTTTAATTTTTATTTTTTAAATTGCGACACTCCAATGTCGTGTCGGACATGTGTCCATGCCGTGTCCGACGCGTGTCCGTGTCCGACATTGCATACCCTCTTTAAGCGGAGTGTCGGTGCATTATAGATTTTAACACTTCCCCTCAAGTTGGGGAATACAAATCTATTATTCCTAGCTTGGTAATTAGTCCTAGAAAGGTAGAGTTAACAAGTCACTTGGTGTACCATAGAGTCCTCCTTTTGATTAAAACTTCAGAAATAATTAGCTTCAGTAGCAATGAAGGCTATATTAAGCAGGGAAACTATGAAGGCTGCAATGGTTATATATAGGATAAACAACCACAAGGGAAGGTCGACAATGTAGGCCAGTGGAAGGATCGGTGTTCCTCATAATTCCGACAATGAAGGCCAATGGAGGGACCAATATTCCTCATAATTCCTGCAATGAAGGCTAGTACAAGGATCAATATTCCTTAGAATTTCGACAATGAAGGTCGGTGGTGGGAACCTATGTTTCTTAGAATTCTGCAAATGAAGGCCGGTGGTGGGAACTTAGATTCCTCAGAATTCTAACAATGAAGACCTGTGGTGAGAATCTTTATTCCTCATAATTCCGACGATGAAAGAGGGTGGTGGGAACTTGTATTCCTAGAATATTGGTAATGAAGGTTAGTGGTAGGAACCAACATTCTTCATGTTGACAGGATTTGACACAGATGCAAAGGATGCGAGAAATTTGGGGGACCAGAGGAACGAGATGTAAATTGTTCTGATGCATGCACCTGGTAGTGGTCTTACAACCCACTGAAAGGTCCGGCGATGCCTTACGTGATGCCTAAATCCAGCTATGCAGCGAGCTCTTGTCCTCACTTTCGACAGGAGCAACATCGTCGAAGGGGCTATGAAACTTTTTATGGCTGCGCATATGAAGTATTCGCTGCTAAGGGCTCAACCTTCCTCAGAGTCATGATCAACAGTAGTTGTTGACCTTCAAAACTCCTGTCCAACCTTTCTTGGATGTAAGAGATGGAATAATCAAACTTGGATCTTCTACCCTAACCTCTCTTGTTCGCAAGAGGTTTCACATGAACTAGTCACCCGTCCGCACTCTCTCATTGCTTGCTCACTCCGTTCGGATTGATTGTATCAACAACATGCAGGGATCTGGCTTGGCTCGGCCAGATGCATGTGCAAGAAGCTCCTACTCTATCCGATTCCTTTAGACACACAAAAGAGAGCCACTGCTCTTGTTTCTGGCTTGATCTACTGCTCACACATGTGAGAGAGGTGAAGGTCCTATCCGCTTGGCTTGACCACACGCGTTGAGTGGAAGGGCTTTCATCTCAGGCATGCATGCAGTAGGGCAAGCACACAAGGCCTCCCTCCCGTTCGACTATGCTCTCTCACTCATCTTCCTAGAAGAGATGCACGCATAAGAGACTCCCATCTCTGCTTCTTCTAGCCAAGCCAACGCATGAGAGAGGGAGAGAGCATAGTGAGAGCCCTAAACGCTTGTTTCCTCTCCCCTTAGATTCGTATATCCCAGGAATCAAAGACGCCAAGGTCCCGTCCCCTCTATATGTGAAAAGATTCCTTAGATTTCTGGCAACGACAATGAAGGCCGCTCTCTCTCTCTCTCTCTCTCTCTCTCTCTCTCTGTGTGATACCCTATTAGATGTAGAGATTTGGAGAGGGAAAAGGATTTTAATTTTATTATACAAAGCTATCCCTATTTATAGATTTATACAATATATAGTAATAAAGAAACAAATAACTACGAAATCATGCATAATTGTTCAAATATAATCCTTCCTAAATCAGCCACCCGAATATTGAAAGAGATTGTAAGGAGATTGGCGTGATCTTGGTGAGCCTCCCACAGATCCCCATGCTGGTTGTGGGATCAAAGGTTAAAGAGACGACTGAGATTTTAACATGGTCTAATTTATTTTGATGCTAAGGATGATTGTGAATAAAGGTTGAACGTTCAAAGAGCTTTGGAGGAATAGAAGAAAAGATTTTGGTCTTCGGAAATGTATAAAAGGTTTTGAGTAGGGGTTTAAAATTTCAGTATATTTGAGAGCATTCTATAAATGTGATATTAGCTGTTGCAATAATTTCTCCCTATTGATACATAGAAACTTTTGTGGAGAACATTAGTGATTCTAAGAGGTGTTTTTTTTTCTCCTTTCAATACCCCTAGCACCTCAGACAAAAATGTCCTGATTTATAATGTCCTTACTTAATTTCCAAATTTATCCAATATATATTTTTTTAAATCTTGCATTTATAAGAAATTCATTAATTTTGTCCAAATCCAACAAGCTTCTATTGATTTCCTCTCGAAGACAGTGCATCAAGGTGAATTTCACTTCTCCCATCATCAGTATTGGGAGCAACTCCTGCCACTTAGATGGAGAAAGGAGTACCCAGTGCAATGCAACAGAACTCTCCTATCATGGCTAATACAGCTAACTTACTTCATCATATTTACTCTTCTTCTTGTCAACCTCTGGTAGCCTGTCGAGTTGTATGCAGTTACTATTTCTCAGGACATCCCCTAATTTCATGCCTTTCGGTCAGTCTTCCAGACATGCCACAGTTTTTTACTTGTTCTTACCGATAGGCTTTGATGGCTAAACTCGCCAAGACTAACTGCATTGTGCAGTCTTGAATGGACATGAAGACCTCCTTTCATATGAAGATTATAAATTCAACTCCTGATTCTACTAGTGCTAACAACAACAGAAGTGCTCAACAACACAATGCATTTTTTGCCGATCAAGTGGGAAGCTATATCTGACTTGAGCAGTGGCGACCTGACAAGCTCATGTTTAGCAGGTCGCTTGCCCTAAAAGGTTTGCATATCAGCAAGTCGATCAATTTCAGCAGGACAAGATATCTGTGAATCTAGTTTGTTGGAGAAATTTTGTCATCCTCAATGGATTGCATATTCTGTGATTGAGCACGATCTAGAAAATAATATAATATTTTGAAGTTTAAATACTATTTTTTATGGAGAAATCTCTGTTGCAATTTTTATTTTAACAGAGATTTTCTCCCATTTAATATTTGGTTGAATGAGACTTATTTTATTCTGGGGTACAGATGCTGCATAGGGGCTTGTCTCTATGGTTAATTATATCTCAAACATTTGGTACTTGAGAATTTTTTTGATTAAACTAGTTTCCTTTCTTTTGAAGATCATCAAAATATTACCTAAACTTTTCATTATGAAATTCTTATTTAAAGATTTTGGTCTTTAGGAATTGCAAGGATGAAGTGATCAACTTTAATCAGATTTCTGAGAATGAGAGCTAAAGGCATAAAGTAGGAGCACTTGATTATGAGGAAGCTTAGAGATGCTCGGACTATCTTATGTTGGGCTTTATATTTTAAAATAAAGTTTTGTTTAAGTTAATCATTTTAATTTAAAATGTTGGGGGCTTACATTCTAATAAGATATGTTGGATTAAATGCCCGGAAGGTGAGAGCTTATGAAGTGACTGAAGTCAACAACTGTCTCAGACTCTAGAACTAAGGTGAGGACTATTAAGGGGTAGTGCCACGAACCTAAGTCTAATGGAGTGTAAAGGGACTTATAAACTACACCTCACTTGAGGCATAACCTACCTAACCTCTAGATTTATTACTCTTTCTCGAAAGACCTACAAGCTAACCCATCTAAACGCTTTTAAAATCATGAAATCCAGTCTCAATGCATATGAAGAGTATGGGACATTATTTTGCTTATAGAATAGGGCTTACAACTTGGCTTTGAGGCCAAGTTGCCTGACCATGTGGGTATAAAGAATGCTGACTCATAAAAAAAATAGATTTTTGTTATCTAGTTCTTAATTGAGTGCTTTGTACATGTGACACACTTAATTATACATGATCATTTTAAATTTTAAAAAACTTGGCTCATTGAAAGAAGCCATGCAATTTTTCTTTTACTTAGAATAAAATATGATCCCTAAGGTTGATTTTAGATTGTTTACATTTTAATAAGTATAAAACTTAATTTTATCATAAGAGCCTACCATATCAAACAAGTTCAAGCCATCTCTAAGCAAAAATAAAGAAGAAATCTAAGAAAAACAAACATTTCTAATATGCACTCAATAAACAATCAACACATGTATATATATGAATCAAACAAAGAACTAAGAGTAGAGAATGTTCAAATTATTACAACCAATTTTTGTAGTTGAGTTGTCATTATACAGCCCAGATAAATTATTATAGACTCTATAAGTGGGGTTCTTCAAGCTTTTGACTTCTAGGTAGGTCTTGTGCTTTACCTTTGGTAGACTTATCCTCCTAATCCACCTTTCCTTTCACTATACCCCACATGCTTATATACAACTTCTAAAACTATCAAATATATATAAAAATTTAAAAGACTCAAAATCTGTAAAATAGAGGAGGGATTATGAGCAATTTATACATATATATATATATATATATATATATATATATATATATATATATATATATATATATATCACATCCAAAAATACCTGACACTTAAATTGTCAAGCCTCTATTTCTACTTTATTGTCTATGTCTACTTAGGAGGTTTTAAGAAGCACATGTTAGCAAGCATTTTATTTATTATTTATTTCACCCTCTCTTGGACATGACCACTTGCAAAAAGAGCATGTATATATATCTACACTAACTACTTAAAGGCAAGTACCCACAACGCAGACTATCCAAAGATCACCACACTAAAACATCAATTACATGTGCATAAAAGAATAATTCTAATCCTAGCATACATAAGAGCTATGCACTTAAGTGTTTGTAGTTGTGTAGCATGTCACACTATGAAATGTATTTTTGTTTTGTTAAGGGATGAATATCTGTAATCTTAATCAAAGCGGTGATTTCACTTTAAGTTGTTTGTGACTTAAAGGTTTTATTTGACTCTTAAGTGTTTTATATTTAGGAGGGTTATGAAGAACACGCAAAGCAGACATTGCATGTTTTGAGGCAAGCCTACTACTTATGAAATCCTGGAATACAATGATACAAGCATTACATCTTTTTTGGGTGGAATGATTGATCCTTGTACCAAAAAAAAAAAAAAACTTAACCAACTTTTTTAGATTCATCTAATAGTGTAAGATGAACTCCAACAGATGAAAAACTCCTAAGAGACATCTAAAAGTTATATATTTTAAATGTCATGAGGAGAGATCCTTAGTTTTGCTAAGCGAAAATAATATTAAGAGTTTGAGTCTAAGAGAGAGATATCCAACAAGTAGCTTTTTGTGCTAAGGTTTGGTAGGCTAAGGAGGAGGAATAGAGGAATCCAAAATATAGTTTTTGGGCTAATCATTGTTTAAAATTGCACAATATGAGACCCACCTTGAGGCCCGCTTCAACGCAATTCCAGTAAAAATGCCTCGAGGCTTACACTTCGAGCTTTTTTTATGAGGCGTACACCTCATCTTGATGAGGCCTGCCTTGAGGCACACATCGCCTCGTTGGCATGAGGTGTACACCTCACTTTATTTATGTATTTTTTATTTAAAACTTACCTAAATCCTATACAAAAGCAAAAAAAAAAAAAAAAAAAAATCATGTCTTATACCCCCAAGCCGCAGCAACTTCCTCTCAATTGCCTCAACCTCTAGCCCATCACCTTCACTGTAGTCACAATCGTCGTAGCCGCCGCAGCGGATCACTCAAATGTCGCACACCACTAATGATAGTACAAATAATTTCTAAGTTGTCAATTATTTCAGCTTTCTTCAGGAATTAAATGTAGATGAGTAGGCAACTGAACAACAACAACAATCCTTTGTTCCACTATGTGGTGTCAGCTACAAGAATTCTCTTTCTCCGTTGTGTATTATTAAAAGGTAATTTCTCATTTAAATCTAATAAAGAAAGATCATTTCTATTATTTTCTAACCAAGTTTTTTTAGATCTACTTATACTTTTCTTAACATAAGTCAAATTTAATACCTCTACTTTCCTAATTAGGTCATCGGAAGGCTGCCATTTTATGTGACCAAACCATCTAAGGAGACTCTCTCTAATCTTATCTTCCATTGGCGCCACTCCAACCTTTTCACGTATAAGCTCATTTCGTATCATATCTTTAAGGGTAAAGCCACTCATGCACCTGAGTATGCTCATCTCTGCAACATTTAACTTAGCATTATGCTTCTCTTGTAATGGCCAACATTCGGCACCATAAAACACTACAGGTCTCACCCCCATCTTATAGAATTTTGCCTTAAGTTTGAGGGGGACTTTTCTATCACACAATAAGCCCGATGCATTCCTCCACTTCAACCATCCAACTTGAAATATGCTAATAATATCCCCATCTATTTCACCATCACTCTGAACAATAGATCCAAGATATCTAAAACGTGTACTCTTATTAATGACTTGATTGCCCAAAGTCACAATCCCTTCAGTAGGTCTATTACTATTAAAATTATACTCCATATATTCAGTATTAGATCTACTTGTAGATTAAAAAAACATTCGAGGTGGACGCCTCGAGGCGCGTCTCGAATTGAGATGGAGGTCGGGCGAACTGAGGCTTAAGCCTCGAACGCTCGGGCGAGGCCTACGCCTTTTTCCACTGAGGCGTACGCCTCACGGCGTGAGGCACCGAGGTGACAAAGGCACTGCCTCGATTCATTTTGCTCGATTTAATTCTCCAGACTCGTACGTGTGTGCCAGTCGTGCTTTCACTGTGCTTTTGCTGCGCTTTCAATGCGCTTTTGTTGTGCTTTCACTTTTCCTTCATTTGTGCTGCTTTTTTTGGTTTGTAATAACAGTTTTAACCATATTTTGTTGCATGTTCACTGCGCTTTTTCTTCCCTTCTACTGTGCTTTCACCTTTGCTTCCATTTTGCTGTGCTTTTGCTTTGTAATCAATTATTTTGACCATCATAAACTTAATTTACTACGCTTTCATTGCACTTTTGCTGCACTTTCACTTCCTTTCACTGTGCTTTTGCTGCGCTTTCACTTTTGCTGCTCTCTTGCTTTGTAATAAGTTGTTTTAGACTTTTTGTAATTATTCTTCGCCTGTCATTGTTCAAAATCAGATATATGTTATTAATTTATGATTAAACTTGTATTTTTTAGAATGACTACTGGCACAAGAAGGAAAGATCCTATATGGAAAGTGAGTTTATTTTAAATCATGATCTTAAAGGAATTTTTTATTTTTAAGTGAGCTTATTTTAATTATTGTATTCTAGTAATATTATCTTAGAACAAATCATTAAATTTATAATTGACATAATATTTTGTTATTTTTTGTCATTATTCATAATTTTAAATTATCTTATTTTTATCATTTTGAGCTTTACGCCTCGAGGCTTATGCCTCGCCTCACTTAGACAAAACGCCTTAATTTTCGATTTCACCTTTTAAAACCTTGGATTTACTCAAGAGAAAACTTTTAGACTTGAAGATTGACCTCCATAATTCAAGTTTACCTTGAACTCCTTCTATTGTCTTATCAATAAGAAGAATATGATCAGCAAAAAGCATATACCAAGGTACATCCTCTTACAAATGTCTAGTGAGAACATCCATGACTAAAGCAAAAGATATGGGCTTAAAGTTGATCCTTGATGTAATCCAACCGAAATAGGAAAATACTTGGTCAAACCACCTTGTGTTTGAACACAAGTAATAGCTCATACAACTCATTATTAACTCATTTCTTTTCAAGAACTCTCCATAACACATATCTTGGGACTTTATCATATGCTTTCTCTAAATCAATAAATATCATTTGTACATCCTCCTTATTCTCTCTATATTTCTCCATCAAACCTCTTAATAAATTTATAGCTTCCATAGTAAACCGACCCGGCATGAATCCAAATTGATTTTGAGAAACATTAGTATCATGCCGCAACCTACGCTCCATAACTCGCTCCCATGGTTTTAAAGTATGACACATTAACTTAATTCCTCTATAATTCGCACAATCTTGTGCATCACTTTTATTCATAAAAATATGAAATAACACACTCATTCTCCACTCATTTGGCATTTTTTTAGCCTTCAAAACAGTGTTAAAATGTTTAGTAAGCCAAGAAATTATTTTATCTCCTAAGCATTTCCACACCTCTATTGAATATCATCAAGTCCAACAGCTTTTCTACACTTAATTTTCTTTAAAGCTTCTCTAACTTCGGTTTTAGTAATACGATAATAAAAAAAAAAAAATAGAGCTTAGAAAAAAGAGAGTTGAATTTGATGTTATATAATATTTTTATGTAATTTATATATTTTATGTTGTTTTGTTCCTGTAATATTTGAATTTCAATTCTATTTCACATAATTGACTCACTTAACACTTTACATCTTATACAATTTTTATTTTATATGTATGTAAATTTGTTAATTCATAATTCAATAAAAAGTTAATATGTCATCCTTTAACATATTATTTGGATATTATATAAAAAATCACTTTTAACTTTTATTTGACTTTATGCAATTTTTAAATTTTGAGGCTTACTGATGTGAAACAACCAGGAATTTTAGGAAATAATAAAATTATTACAAGTTCACTACTTTAAGATTAATGAATCGTAGAAATAGCTTTAAGAATTATCCTTTGAAAGTTTACTCAAGCATGTAGTTACACTTTTAAGAGAACATATCACTTTCAAATAAAATCACCACAAGCTAATATCAAGAGCTTTCACCTCGAGTTTTCGTCCTTGCTCACACTTTACGAGAGACTTTAGCAGAGAGAGATCTTCAGCACACCAAACGATGCCACTTAGAAAGTTACGACGCCGACGGTCTTGATCCACGGGAAGGCAACCGGAGAAGGAGGCGTAGATGGACGTCCGACAAGTTGCCACTATCCGGATGGTCGTTGTTCGTCGATCGTTTCGGCGAAATGATATAGTATGCGGTCTACGTAGCCTTCGACGAAATCATCAAACTCCCTGACAGTATCAAAGAAGGGCAATTGAAGGATATCAATTTTTCCTTGAGAATTATACGCAAATTTGTGGTCGACTTCAAGATCATCCATCCATAAATATGGGGATCCTCTTTAATGTGCACGTTGGAGTTGGGAAAGGTCGGCGTCTAAAGCAAGGAGGAGAGAGGAGTGGGGAGCCAACAGTGGGGTTGAGTTTGGCTAGAGAAGGGGACGGGTAGGTTTGGGAGGGGTTTTGGGATTTTAGAATAATTACCAAGGATGGTAATTAACGTGAAGGCCTAATGAGAGTGGAGGGAAATTAGGATTCAAATTTGAATCCTAAATTAGGGAGAGAGAGAGAGAGAGAGAGAGAGAGAGAGAGAGAGAGAGAGAGAGAGAGAGAGAGAGAGAGAGAGAGAGAGAGAGAGAGAGAGAGAGAGAGAGAGAGAGAGAGAGAGAGAGAGAGAGAGAGAGAGAGAGAGAGAGAGAGAGAGAGAGAGAGAGAGAGAGAGAGAGAGAGAGAGAGAGAGAGAGAGAGAGAGAGAGAGAGAGTAGGCCAGCAGCATGCATGGGGGAAGAGGAGATTGGGGAGGGAATTAAATGCTTCTTAATTCATTATCTTAAATTAGGAATGAAATAATGGGATCAAATCTAATTCAAAATTAAATTGTACATTAATTTAAATACTTTCCTAATTTAGATAGGTTAATGTAGGAAAGTATTTGAAAATTTAAATTTTGAATTTTAAATGGGATTAAAGCCTTTCCCAAATTGACTTAGCTATTTTTAGGCAAGCAATTAAATGATTGAAATCATCATCAAGAGGATCCAAGAAAGGGGCGGTGACTAGGGTTTGGATTAGGTGGAGGGGTTCGGTTTGGGATGGGTAGGTCGGCACTTTGGTTGGAGAAGGAAGAGTAGCCGCCGGATTTGGGGAGGGAAGGTTGGTGGGTGGACGACGGTTGGAGTTCGGGAAGGGGATGGCCGACAGCTTGGCACCCAGGAGTGGGTTTGGTCGTCGGTTGGAATCCGGGAAGGGTATGGCCGACGGCTTGGCACCTAGGGGTGGGTATGGCTGGCGGTTGGAAACAAGGGGAAAGTTGGACCACGAGCCCGGAGAACCTCCGCGATTGGTGGGTATTGCTTTGCCTACACTTGGGACTTCACCCCTATGGAACTCACAAGCTCGAGAGAAAGAAATTCTGAAATTTTCATTAAGCAATCATTAAAAATATAGTACAAAGACTAGGGCCACTATATATAGGCGTCAACAACGAAGAAAACTCAAAAGACACATATGACATCCGGGCTACAGCTCACTAAACTCTCTTATAAGGGTACAAAGGTCAACTAAAGCAAATAATAAAATAATACAAATACAATAACATTAAAGAACTCATAAATAGATGCTCCTGATAGTGGCCATCAATCTGTGATGTCTCCTATGATAGACGCGCTGGATTCTTCTACTAATGTCCCCATCACTTATGCCCCAAAATGCTTTGAGGCTTACATCTCGCCTCACGAACAAAAAAGGCCTCAATACCCAATTGCACAATTTTAAACCTTGGGGCTAAATATTGGAGAATTCTCCTTAGCTTTTGGAGCTAGGGAGAGAGTAATGAAACTCATGGCTTGGTGGCTAAGAGTTAAAAATTTCTATGAGGCTTTAGGACCCCTTAGAGAGGAGGGATGACTTATAAGTTTCGAGTCACAAGTCATGAAGTAATTATTGAACTTTGTATTCAATAATGCATGATGATTTGTCTAATTTGGAAGGGTGACATGTAGACATAGGCCACAAGTCACATGAATTTTTTTTAAACTTTTAGATCTTCAGAGAAGAGAGTCCATTCTTCCAACTTGGGTTAGGAGAATGAAAGGGAGGTGATATGTGAATTTGGATTTCAAATCACAAGGAGTTTTCCTTGAACTTTTGGATGTTCAAGGGAAGATGTTCACTCACCTAACTTGGGTTAAGCGAATGAGAGAATTTCCTACAACTTTTGAGTTGTAGAAGTAGAGATGCAAAATGCAACTTGTAGGTTGCAAATTGAAGAGGGTTCTTTGAACTTTTGATGTTCAAAGAGGATAATTCATTCATCTAACTTGGGTTGGAGAGATGTGAGGGGGAGAAAATACAACTCAAGAGTTGCAAATTCATGAAAATTCTTTGAACATTTGATGTTCAAAGAAATTTATTTATTTGTCCAATTCGGGGTTAGGCAAATGAAGGAGAATTTGGAGATTTTTCTACAATCTTGGCTTGTAGGAAATAAGGAAGAAAATGTAATTTAGAGGTTGCAAATTGGCGGAAGTTCTTTTGAACTTTTGGTGTTCAAAGAGGTGTGATTATCTACCCAATTTGTGTTAGGCAAATACAAGGAGGTGATATGTATAATTGATTTATGAGTCATCGTGAATTTTTTTTTTTTTGAACTTTTAGGTGTTCAAAGAGAGGGATTCTTTCCTCCAACTTGGTTTGGAGGGATGAAAGAAAGAAAGTGCAACTTAGGAGTTGTAAATTAGGAAAGATTTCTTTGAACTTTTAGATTTTCAAGGAAAGGGATATTTATTCATCTAACTTGGGTTAAGTAAATGGGAGGGTATTCTACAACTTTTAAGTTGTAGAAAGAGGGAAGCAACGTGTAACTTATGGGCTGCAGGTTGGGGAATGATTCATCAAATTTTGTGTTTAATGAAATATGATATTTACCAAATTTGTGTTAGGTAAATAGGGGAAAAGATATGCAACTTAGAGGTTGCAAGCTCATGAGTGTTCTTTAAACATTTGGTATTCAAATTTGAGTATGGAGAATGAAGGTAGAAATACAATGTTGATTCCTATTCTAGAGGTGAAATTATTTGTTGATTTGATTAAAAAGAAGTGATGTTAATTCCCTACAACCTTGAGGTTGAAGAGAGAAATGGAAGAAACCTATAGCTTTGGGCTAAGCAAAAGTGAGGATTCTCTACAATCTTGATATGTAGAAAATGGAAGGAGGAGAGAGATGGTTTGTTGGTTTCTTGCTCCAACAAATGAGGTATGGAAAACTTTGAGTTTAGCTTTATGTTTCCAAAACTTGCAATGTGATGTATTTAGGACTATTAGTGAAATCGATAATAGGGGAGAATTGGTGATAGCTCCTATGGCATACTAGGAGTCATGTAATGAAATATTTGGAGCCCTGAGGAGGCTCTAACTAGTAAATATCATGCATGGGAGGGAAATTGTTCATTTGCTAATTTTATGTTTCAACAAACGAGGGAAAAAACTTAAAATTTGGCCCTAAGGTTGAAGGACTCATTTAATGATATGTTTGAAGGTTCGATGAACCTCAAGTCATCATTCATGAGAGGGGAAAAATGTTCATTAGCTAATTTCGTGTAGGTGAGTTATCATTTGAATGCCTTTAGATAGATCCAAAAAAATCAATTTTGTCATGATCTAGGAGAACCCTAGGAGAATGCATGTAATGTTTCGTCACTTTAGTAGTTTTATCATATGCTCAATTTGGATATTATTGTACTCAACCTCTTAATTTTGCAAATTACACCTGACATGCTTTAGATAATTTCAATGTATGGTGGGGTATGATCCATAGGCCTTTGAAAGTCGTGGAATACTCCACCTTAGGAGTATTTGCCGACTTAAGATAAAAAAAACAAGTTAGAAAATGATAGCTTTGTGAAAGTGCTCAGATGACACTAGAAAGTATTCTGATACCACTTAAAAGTTCGTTAGGGATGTTAGGCCCTTATGAACTGGCCCAAGTCTAACAAAGAGAGAGATGAATTGGATAACTTTAAAACCAAAGATAAAACTCAAACCAAAATCACCACAGAAATCAAAGTGCGGAAATTAAAATGCGAAAGTAATAAAGAAAGAACACACCGGTTTTATAGTGGTTTGGTCAAACCTTGACCTACGTCCACTCCTTGGAGGCACCCTCCAAGTATTGAACTAAACTAAGTGTCTCTCCTTTAGCCCCCACAGCTAGGCGGAGAAGCCCTTACAAAATCACTTCCACCTTCCCCGGTGTGACAGAGTCGCCGGGTCCTTTGACACCAAAGAGATCTTCTTCTTTGGTGAACTTCCCTCGAGACAAGCCTTGAATCCGACGGTATTAAGATGCAAGCCTGCTGGAGCAACCGTGTGGAATCCCATCCACACTCCCTTGAGTCCCCCCTCACAGGATCTTCTCCCTCTCAGACTTCACCCGTTCCTCACTCCCTTTCAAGCTTTCTCTTCAAGTCTCCCCCACAAGAACGAAGCTACAATGGCTACCAAAAGAAACTTACAAAGTGCCTTGTCATAGCTTAAATAGAAGAGCTAAAAATGAGCCCATTAATGCAAGTTGCCGACTTTATCGTCCAGGACGATAGACATATCGTCCTGGCCGATTGGTTCAAATATAAGGAAAATTGTTCTGAATATCGCCCTGAAATGAAGCTGGCCGATGTCTAATCGTCCCGGACGAAAATCACCATTAATTGCTTTCCTTAATTGTTAGAGAAATTTTGGAAAAATTGTCCTAGATCGTCATGGCCGATATTTTATAGTCCAGGCCGATCCACCAGGCCGATGTCTAAAAATAAGTATTTCCTAAGTAGATCTGGCGGCAGAAACTTTCTGAATTTAGCCTATTGTCATGGCCGATACAAAATCGTCCAGGACGATGTGTTTTGCATAATGACAACTGCTTTAATGAGGATGCCCTAATTAGGGTTTCTTCTTTTGGACAGATCGTCCAGGACGATATAAATATCGTCCCGGTCGATGTTACCAAAAACATAAATCTTTAGGGAGCAACAGAAAATCTTCCAAGTTACAAAACATCTGGAGCCACACCAAATACAATAGACTCAAGAAAGGAAAAAATGTACAAACTGACTCAGACCTAATCTACCCAATCTTGAGCTGATTCCAAATTGCAGTCCGATCGTGTGAACCTGAAATGTCAGTACATAAGGCAGTCGTAGAGAAATAAGAATGTTTGCTATCATCAAAATCATAAACCATTGATCCGTAACACTGTCAAACACACATCAAATGGCCAAAAGACATAGGGATTTCCTAAGTTCTGAGGAAATTTACCTTGCCAGGTAGTCATGGTGTCAACCACTATCCACTCGTCTTGTCAAAAGCGAGATCAAGGAAGAAAATTGTTGTCCAAGCTGCTATGGAAGTCGCTTTCACTATCACGAGCTAGATGAATTTGACGAAGAGGTAGAAGCAACTCCTGATTTTCTTAAAAAGGCCCTAGGTTCAGTCACTGATTTCCTTTCAGGATCGCATAGAAGCAATAATCTAGCCGCTCGATCAACCTAGGTGGAGCGTAGGAATCTCTCGGATTAGTCGATCAGGCCCTCTAGCCGCACACTGGGAAAAGATCTCATCAAATACTCCAAGCTGCTCCATTTTATGCACGTAGGAGGTATGAAGAGGGGGTCTGCTCACCGCTTGCTCCACACTGAAAGCCTGACGTCCACTCCTGCTCACATTTGCTTGGGTCGGCTAGATGGATCGCACGTGATGAGAGGAAACGACCTCCCGTGAACTACCAGCCGGGTAGATACATGCAAGTAGCATTGCACGCAAGACCTAAACTCGCCATTTCCTCTCTTGCTCTCTGCGGGATGGACCGATGCACGCAAGTAGAATTATCCAAATGAAATCCCCTCTCCTGCTCTTCTCTGTACGTCAAAACGACTACGGCCGCAGATTGAAAGCTTCAGGCCGCCAAAAATTCCAGAAAATCTTGGATTTGGACCGGGTGGTAGGTTGAGAACCTGATTTGGGAAGTCAACTAAACTAGGATTGGACCAAATGGGCATAAATTGGGTCCAAGGGTTTGGATTGGACCCAATTCAAATCAATTTGGGTCCGATCAAGCCAATTTAATGAAATTTGACCTTAATCGGCGTCAAACTACGTCGAATTTGGGTTGACGAGGCTCGATGAGGCTTAATTAGGTTCGATTTGGATTGATTTTGGGTCGATTCAATCGATTTGATTTTAATTGGGTAAAATTGACTTTAATTTGAGTTAATTTAGGTCCAATTCGGGTCCACTTTAGTTTGATGATGCTCGATAGAGTTGATCGAGCCCAGTTGGGGCTAGATTGGGTTTGATGCGAAAATAATCGTCAACACAGTCCGATTAGTAAGCTTCTCCATCTTTTCTTAAAGATCCTTGTTGATGAGAGGCATGTTGATGCCTATTGGGTCCAATCCTTGGAACACCATTGACTTCCCTTAGTCTAGCTCGGGAAATCATTCAAAATCCCTATAACAATTTTTTCCTTAGGCGTGCCATCCTATCCTAGCTTTCAGCAATTTTACAAAGCAATTTTTCCTGACCTTAATGA